>CM070771.1:17943050-17948050 GCA_036346955.1 Dipus sagitta | reverse complement strand
TCCCTTCCCCTTCCTCCTCCTCCTCATCCCCCCTTTCCTCCATCTCCTTCCCCTTCTCCCCTTCTGCCCATCTCCTTCTCTTCCCCCTCCTCCTCATTCTCCTCTTCCTCCATCCCCTCCTCTTTCCTATCCCTCTTTCTTTTTAAACATATTTATTTATGAGAGAGAGAGAGAGAATGGGTACACCAGAGCCTCTAGCCACTGCAAAGGAACTCCAGATGCATGCGCCACCTTGTGCATCTGGCTTTATGTGGGTACTGGGGAATTGAACCTGGGTCCTTTGGATTTGCTGGCAAGCGCCTTGACTACTAAGCCATCTCTTCAGCCCTTCATCCCCCCCCTTCTTCCATCTCTTCCTCCCCCTTCTCTTTCCCTTCCTTCCCTTCCCTATTCTCCTCTTCCTTTTCCTCCTCTCCCTATCTCTCCATCTCCTCCTCCCCTTTGTCCTCCCCTCCTCTCCTTCCTCCCCTTCCTCCTCCCATTCTCCTCTTCCTCCTCCCCTTCCTCCTCCTTCTTCCCCCTTTCCTCCTCCCTCTCCTCCCTCCTCCTCCTCCTCACGCCCTCCTCCCGCGCCTGCCTCGTCTCGCGGCCGCCTGCAGCCGGGAGAGGAGGCTCGGAGAAGCCCTTGTAGTTTTAAATTCAATGTGACAGTTTCGGAAAGAGCGGATGATGAATCTCCTATTATTGGATCAGTCTATTTGCCGCTCAATGTCTCTCTGTAATTGGAGCAACATCACTTTAAAGGTTCAGAGAGTACAGCATTTCTGGTGAAAAATCCCCACAACACGCCGGTGAATGTTTTAAAGGGAAATCTATTAGTGATTTGCGGAGGGGCGGGAGCGGAGGCAGGGGCAGAAGTGGGGGGCTCGCCGGGGCCCCCCCGGCCGGCCCGGGCGGCGCCCCTCCCTCCCTCCCTCCGTCCCCGCCCGCCCGCCCGCTCCCCCCACGCACCCCACGTCTTGTTGTGACAGTTCCTGATACTGTTTATTGAGGTGCATGTCAGGTATAATTAGCAATCGATATGGAAAACGTTTCCTTGCACCCAGCACGCCTCTGACGTCAGAGCCGATTAGCGCTTCTTATTGGTCCCAAATTCCCCGGGCCGCGGCTAATTATCGGCAGCTCGCTGTTGATAAAGTAAAGCGGCGGAGCGCGGGCGAAGCATGTGTGGGGCTCCGGGTCCCTGTCGCCGCCGCCGCCGCCGCCGCCGCCCGTGCCTCCCGCCGCTGGCCCGCCCCGGCCCCGGCCCCGGCCCGCGCCCCCGCGCCCCGCCGGCCCCCCGCGCGAGATGATGGACGGCCGCCTCCTGGAGCACCCGCACGCCCAGTTCGGGGGCTCGCTGGGCGGCGTGGTGGGTTTCCCCTACCCGCTGGGCCACCACCACGTGTACGAGCTGGCCGGCCACCAGCTGCAGTCGGCCGCCGCCGCTGCCGCCGCCGCCGCCGCCTCGGTGCCCTTCTCCATCGACGGGCTGCTGAGCGGCTCGTGCGCGGCGGCCGCCGCCTCTGTGGTCAACCCCACGCCGCTGCTGCCAGCCGCCTGCGGGGTCGGTGGCGACAGCCAGCCCTTCAAGCTCTCAGGTAGGCGCGGGGGACGGCGACACGGGGGGGGGGCGCACGGGGCGGGGAGCGCGGCTCCGCCGTGCGTCCCGGGCTCTCCGGACCCCTGCGAGGCCCGCGGGTGGCCGAGCCGGGAGGGGACGCGGGAGGGCGTTCGACTGAGCCGTGCGGCGTCCTGTGCGTGTGCCCGCAGACTCGGGGGACCCCGACAAGGAGAGCCCCGGCTGCAAGCGGCGACGCACCCGCACCAACTTCACGGGCTGGCAGCTGGAGGAGCTCGAGAAGGCTTTCAACGAGAGCCACTACCCGGACGTGTTCATGCGCGAGGCGCTGGCGCTCCGCCTGGACCTGGTCGAGTCCCGAGTTCAGGTAAAGACCCCGGGGTCGCCTCTGGAGCTGCCGCCCCTGCACCGGGCGCGCTCAGCGCCCCTTTGTTCTAGGTGTCGGGTCCCGGTTCCAAGCTAGGATCCAGTCCCCGCGGCGGCGCTGGCCGTGGGGAGGGTCGTGGCGAGGGGCTTAGGCGCCCCTAGGCGAGCTGGAGGTGAGTACCGCGAGAGAACCCGGCCGGCCTGGGAGGACTGCTGCCCGCGCCCCAGAAGCCCGATCTGCCGCCGCCGCCGCGGCGTGCGTGCGACCCGGGAAGCGGCGGCGCGTGGGTTGGCGGCGAATCGTAGAGTCTGCGGGGACTAGGCTGCGAGGAGCGGGCGGCGCGCCGATGGAAGGGTTATGGTGGGCCCGGGCCTGGGAGTACCTGGGGGAGGCTCTCTCCCAGCCCCAGCCTCCTAGTCTGTTTACCTCCTTCCTACCTGTGAAATGTTCAGCTGGACACCTATTTATTCACCGCTCTGCAGAGGGAGAAAGCAGCAGGGGAAAGGGGGGTGGACATTTACATGGTCAACACATCCAGAAGTGGGGAGGGGGAAACGGGTGTTTGAATTTTAATATCCCCGATTATAGGATACCCCCTTCCTCGTTATTTGATTTTATTTGAAGTCAGCCATGTCTTTTTTTTTTTTTTTAAAGACAGCACCAATTTGGTGTAACAAAAATTCAGGATAATGCCTACATAATTAAGATGTTCCCCTAGAGTACAGAAGCCTCCTTTATCTGGGGTCTGTGTGGTGATGGCTGCCTGGCATAGAGGCAGACGCTGACGAAATGCCTGTTTAGAACCCATAGCTTTGCCTAAAATAGTATTGGGGTTCTGTGCTTCGGTTGGATCTCCTCGGCTCTTCTATTTGGAAATCCTTTCATCCATTTCTTCTGTGTCTTAAGTGAAGTCTTGACCCCTTCATTTCCCCTTTCATACAATAACGAGTAATTCTTGCTGGCAGGGAAGCCTGGAATTTGTACACACACACACACACACACAAGTTTTGAAAAAGAGAAATCAAAGCAATTGCAGTCATATCCTTCAGGGGATTCACCGTGAAGCACCCACCAGGCTCGCTCCTAGATCTGGTGTGTGCTATTGGGCCAAGTCTGTAGGGCCACAACAAAGAATTTGAACTCTTATGAGCTGTGGAAGAGAATAGCCCCGCCCAGGGCTTTGGGGATTTGGCTCCAATGTGGTGGCCTTAGGATAGCCAGGTTAGAATTGCTGTTGACCTGGAGCCCAGGACAAGACCAGCAGACAGCATGAAACACATAGGAGGCGCCTGGGGGGGGGGGCAGACTCTGGTCTGTCTGTTGGACTGGAGCACCCCAAGCCAGGCCAGGCAGGACAGGTCTGGGAGGGAAGGGTCTGTTGCTTCCCTGGTCCAAAGCTGTGTTGGGGGAGGAGGTTACAGAAGACCCATTCAAGTTGGTCTTCCCAGGACTTTCCTGTGCTTCTTTAAGCCTTCAGATTTCCCTTCAAGGGAGACCCTGAAATCTGGGCTTTGACAGCCTCTTGGGGGATCGAAGACGGGTGTGGAGGGCTGCAGACCCAGTACAGCGGTTCAGCAAGACCTTCATCGTCGGTCCAGGCGGGCTGCTTAGGACCGTGAGAAGCCTGGAAGGGCTCTCCGCCTCCCAACCAGGAGCTGGACGCCCTAGGCTATGGGCCCCACTAGTCTTGCTGGAGGAAGGGGCAACTCCCAGGGGCCTGAGGTGAGAATCCAGAGTGGGAAGCTGGCCAGAAGGCCCATCTACGTTCCTTCCGGGTGGAAAAGATGCTGGCTGGAAGCTGCAATGCGAGTGTCAAAATCCAGCGAGGAGGGCCAGCAGGGAGTGTGGCTTGGTTCCCGCCTCTCCGAGCCAAAAGCCGAGGTCTTGCAGGCCTCTCTGGGGGCGTGAGGCCCACAGCCCCAGCTGCAGAATCGCCGCCTGACTGTGCCTTCCTTTCCCTTGTCCGGCTGCTCTAGGTCTGGTTCCAAAACCGCCGAGCTAAGTGGAGGAAGAAAGAGAACACCAAGAAGGGCCCGGGGCGGCCGGCGCACAACTCGCACCCCACCACGTGCAGCGGCGAGCCCATGGACCCCGAGGAGATCGCACGCAAAGAACTGGAGAAGATGGAAAAGAAGAAGCGAAAACATGAAAAGAAACTGTTGAAGAGCCAGAGCCGCCACCTGCACTCGCCAGGAGGCTTGTCCCTGCACAGCGCGCCCAGTTCCGACAGCGACAGCGGCGGCGGAGGCCTGTCCCCAGAGCCGCCGGAGCCGCCGCCGCCTCCCGCCTCGGCGGTCAAGGGCCCCGGTGCGCACGGCTCTGGGGCTGTGGGTTCCGTGCCCGCACCTCCGGGCGAGCCGCCCGCACCGGGCACCTGCGATCCAGCCTTCTTCCCGAGCCAAAGAAGCGGCACCGGCCCACAGGCGCGGTTAGGCCGCCCAGCGGACAAGGACGCAGCCTCGTTCGGGCCTGGAGCAGCGGCCACCGCCGGCTTGCCCAAGGCTAGCCCGTTCAGCGTGGAGAGCCTGCTGTCTGACTCGCCTCCGCGCCGGAAAGCCGCTCCAGCTAACGCGGCGGCCGCGGGGCTGGACTTTGCGCCAGGGCTGCCCTGCGCCCCTCGGACCCTGATCGGCAAGGGCCACTTCTTGCTCTACCCCATCACTCAGCCGCTCGGGTTCCTGGTGCCGCAGGCCGCGCTCAAGGGCGGCGCCGGCCAAGAATTGGTGCCCAAGGACGCGCCTCCCGCGCCCGCCGCCCCGCCGCCCGCACCCCCAGCGCAGGCCAGCTTCGGAGCCTTTCCCGGGGCTAGTGGTGTTGCAGACTCAGCCTTCGGGCGCTGCAGCCCGGAGGCCATGGCCTCCCCGGGGCCCTCGGCTCCCGCGCCTTTTAGGGACCGAGCCGCCGCCGCAGTGACCGCCGAGAGCGCTGCCGGGGACTGCGCGGACGCGGGGACCACCTGCCCCGCGGCCCCGCCGGCCCCACCGCTGGCGCCGTCACCTGGGCCGGGCCCTCGGGCTCCCAGCCCGGTAAGCGAGCCGGCCACCTGCGGCGCCACGGAGCCGGGCGCTGCGG
>CM070771.1:17920550-17938050 GCA_036346955.1 Dipus sagitta | reverse complement strand
TTCTATGGGTGTCTTGTTGTGATAAAAGATTACCTAGAATTCTATTAAAGGCGCAGGAGCCTGCTTTGCAAATCCTATTTGGGGACTTTCAATAACTATCGATAATCTCATCTGTACAGAGCCCCCCCGCCTACGGGCCTTATCGGAAAGTTTGCAGTATTCCGGGAGCAGCCCGCGGAAAGGCCCGACCTGCGGTAGATCCGCACCTGCCGCTTAGCCCGGGATTAAGGCGCACTCGGGATGCGGGGGGCCGGTGGTCCAGCACCATTGCTGGGAGCCAAGACCCCAGGGCTGGGCCCACTTCCCAGCGCGCCCGGCTGGGCCGGGCGGGAGGCCTTTGTTCGCAGCCCGGAGGCCCCTAGCTCCAAACCAGTCTTGGGGCTGTAGGGGAGCGAGCGCGGCGGGCTCGCGGGCGCTGCTGTTAATTGCTGCTAATTTTGTTTCATTAACTTTATTTACTCTTGAACCCCTTAATTGTTTTCCATTTATTTTTAGTAATTTTATAATGCACTAATAATCCCCTCTGTCTGCGGACGCCTCCCCCCTCCCTCTCGCTTTCCCTCCCTTCGCTCCCCCTCCCTTCCTCCCCACGCTGCAGCGGGCGGGCTCGGCATCGGCGCTGCCACCAGCCGGGTGCACAGAGTCCAGGCGAACCGTTTAGAGGGATCGGGGTACCCACCATCGGTGCCCCACAGTTCTGCGGGAAGGAATGGCCTGTGAGGATAAAATCTCCTTGCCCAAGGCCAAAAGGGCTCCGCTTTGAGCCGATCCTACGCTCCCCCCCCCCACTCCCGCCGCTGCAGAGGATCTGCGAAGCCCAGAGACCCGGAGGAACTTGCCTAAAATCACACAGCACCCCAGCGGCAGTGCTGGGGCAGGGGGTGGGTGGGCCTCCATCCTGACGCCTCTTGCTTCTCCCAATTCCTTCTGCGGCCTGAGAAAAATCCCAGAGCCCAGAGGAGGTCTGCCAGAGCCTGGCTTGCCCGCGTGGCTCGGTTCTGTGTGCCCAGCCCCTTCCCCGGGGAGCCGGGGTCCCCGCGGCCCCCGCCCCCGGCCTCAGGACCCAGACCGCGCCCCACTGCTTATTAGACAGCTGAGGGGGGGGGGCGAGATTGTCTGCGGGCCGCCTCTTCCCTGCTAATTATCACCTTATGAAAAGTGTTTCATTAAGAAACTCTGCTTTTGATTAATTATCGACAGAACGCTGACCAGAAAGAAATGAAATTAATCTCTGACCTCGCCTGGGTAGCACTGAAAATTCATCACATAGCCTTTTAATATTGAAACACAGTGCAGAATTTTAATAGAAAATATTGTTTTTCCCCCCAAACCTCCAGTCTTTATTAATGCCCCTGGGCAGAGAATGATATTGCTGGCAATATAGCGGTCTTTGTTCATTTTAAATTTATTAAACATAATGCATTTCATTTTCAAACATTTTACTGTTTCTTTTTAATTTTGCTCAGTGTAAGTACAGAATAAAACCTTTTTAAACATTTAAGATATTGAAAACCCATATACGAATGTAGAACGGAAACTGCTCCGGCCATCAAATAAATTTAAGTAGAAGCTATTGTAATTTTAAGCCTGCAAGTATTATGCCCTTCAGACACTAAGGCTCTATCAGCAACCGTCACCAGTGAGGCTGTGAGGCCACCCTTCCCCTAAGGGACTAGCTAGGCCTGGCAGGGCCCAGCAGCCTCCTGGCCTTTCTGGGTGGCTGGGAGTACTTCCCCATGAGTTCAGTGGGCCTAAATCTTTTTAAAAGCTAGAGTGCATGCTGGAGAGGTCCACACCTCCCCCACTCAGCCCTCCACACGTGGTGCCCATCCTCCCCTCCAGCGGGACATAGAATCAGAATGTCGTGTGGTCGCCCCCCCCCCCAGTCAACCAGGCCACCCCTAACCTGGACAGGGTGCTCTGGGGTCTATCTAGTGAAATGGGTACCTAGAGAGTTTCCAGCTCTGGGGAGGAGTCTCCTCAGAGATTGTGTCCTCCCCCAACCCCTTCTTGTGGGTCAGTGATGATACACTGGGCAGCTACCCTCTGTATAACCCACCGACATAACTCCCACCCTCACCCCCTTTTCTGAGGAATCCAAGCCCTACATTTAATGAGTCGTAAAGTGTGAGAACTTCCGGACCCAAGGCGACCCTGATGCCAATTCCAGATGTGTGAGATGGGGAGATGGGTGGGGCGGGGCCTGGGCCTGGAGGATGGAGGCCCCCCTCCTGACCACAGCCCCCCATTCAGGTTCCAGCCATCCCGTCGCTGAATTGGAAACGGGCAACTTCTCCACTGAGAAATTACTCTTTTTATTTCTTGTAGCGTTCCTGGTGCCCTATTTCACGGCACCGACAAACGGAATATTACTTTTAAAACACTATGAAATACCAGGTCCTGTCCTCGGAGCTATTTTAAGGGAATTCAATTTTCGCTGAATGGTGAGAAGGGCCAGCGTTTCTTTGGGAGCTGCTGGGTGGCTGGTTGGGAGGGAGAGTAAAATTGTCAGGGGTGTCTTGGAATTCCAGATGGGGTGTGTTGGTGTTTGGGTCACACACTACATCTATTTGCCCACATGGACTCCTAAACTCACAGTGTAGACACGATGTGCTTTCCTTACACAGGCCCCAAACTCAACGTCTTCCTCCCTCTGGTCTACAAGGTCATCTGTTTCCTCACGCCACCCTGCTGCCCACCCCCCATGCTCCTTCCATAGGTCTCCTAGAACACTCCACCGGGTCACTGTGATCTGCTGGGAGGAAGGTATGTCTCTGCTCTCTCCTTTCTTGCCCCTCAGCAGAAACTCAGTGCATCAGGCCAGCCACATAGCAAAGTTCCCTTCCCACAGGGCGTAGTCGGGGCTGGGGAGTAAGCAGCCGGCTTGCAGTGGACGTTCAGGGTAGGTGATGGCTGAGAAATGGGTCCCATCAGACCCCCTCCAAAGGCACGTGGGGTCTCAGCCTGCTGTCCCCACACACATCAGGCACCTGTGGACCTTCCCAGGTTCCCTGTGCACCCCTACCAACAGAACTGCTGGCGTTGCCCTTCCCTGTGCTGGGAGGCCTAATGGTGTCTTCAGGGTGTGAGCGAGACATGAAGCTCCTATGTCTTATTGGAAACAACAAAGATGGCGGGACTTCGGAATAATATCAGGTGTCCCACTGTCCCTTTCATGGCAGTCTCCTTTCCTCTAAGTCCTCTCCAAGGTCACAAGGCCACCCTCTCCTTCAGCCCCGGGAGGTGGAGAAGCCAGGCCGCCCCAAGAAAGGTTGGCCACACGGAAGGCCTCCACATAACTCCAGGAGGGACCAGGGAAGAGCTCGGGGTAATCTGGAAAGGAAAACTGAGCAGGGGCGGACTGTGAGTAAATTATTTCCTGAACAAATGAGACCCGGAATGCTGCCGGAGCTCCCCGGGGCTGCACCTCACTTTGGTGGGAGGCACCACTTCGTTCACCCTCCCCTCCAACTGCCGTGTGATATCCGCTCCACTCTGTCTGGCCTATTGCAGGCCCAACCCACTGGTGGAGGGTCTTCACTCCCCAAAGTTGCTGGAATTAGGGGGTCCAAGTCTCTCTTGCTGTGACAAGGGGAACATCTCATCACCCAGTTCCCTGGACCCAGGAATCCCCAAACATGTAATCTCCAGTTCCCCAGTTTTCTGTAAACACATGCTTACTGGAGTTGCAGTTAAGACTTCCACACCAAAAAAAAAAAAAAAAAAAAAAAAAGAAGAAAAAAAGAAAGAAACCAAACCAGAGCGATTTAACGATAATTAATTGCATTAAACTATTGACTAACTACCTCGCTCAATAGTAATTCATTTAGAGAATATTAAAATTGGAGGAACAATAATAAAATTGACGCCGATTCCCACGGGGAGGGGAAGGCCAGCGAATGAGATACTTTCTTAATCTGGCGTAAATAATAACATGTCGGCTCTGCTCTCTCTCTGGCCAATTCCCCTATCATTTATTCCAGACTCCAAAGCTGCCTTTCATAATTGATATCAGTTACTCAATGAGTGCTTTTGCATTTGTTCTATGTTATCCGTGATAATTGCGAGGTTCAATCGCTCTGAGTTGGGATCCAGAGGATTCAGAGCTGACCTGGTCCTCGGGCACCTGGCCCGGCTGGGAAGCGAGCACTCTGGTGGTTTTATTTTTTCCTTTTAAATCTTTTGAAACAATTTATCAGTCCCAGGTCCCCTGTCTTATAATAGGTGCGCTGGGGTAACCTGGATCGGTGGCCCCTATAATGCCTGTAAACTTTTCACACATGACCACCCAGAGCATAGGGAAAAATACCCCCCCCCACCCCCGTGCTGGGCACTGGGCAACAAACCCAGGGTTAAGAGCGCTGAGATCTACTGTGTGTGTGTGTTTGTGAAAAGTGAGTAGAAGTGCTGGATCCCAAGTGACATCAGGACGGGGAGGGGGAGACGAAATGCTACGAAGCCCGGAGGAAAATTTGGGAGAGGAAAAAAAAGGGGGGAGGGGTCACCGGAAAGTCACTTGGAGGAGGTCAGCGGGCCTGTCCACCATCCTGCAGGGAGGAAAGCTCAGATGCCAGAGCCCCCCCCCCCAACCCCCAGGTCTCAACTAGAGACCGACGACCCTAGGCCTGGCAGCCGGGCGGGTCCCCGAGATGACTATTTCGTTATTTATTCACTTATTTATTCATTTATAAAGTGTTTACTTAGATCGGCACAGATGTAACATCTCATTTACAGCGTGGCCTCGGGGCATAGAAGCAGTTGGCAACAAAAGAGTAACTCCGGAGAATTAGCGAGAAACACACACAACAACTGCGAGGGAGCCGGGGAGGGAGGAGCGCTCGGTGCAGGGCCGCGGCTGGACGGGCGGGCTGCGACCCCGACCCCGAGAGGGTCCCGCGGGCTGCCCGGGGGCCCCACCAGGGTCCCGGGACCTCCGCGCCCTAGGGGTGCTCAGTCGCGGGAGTCGGCCGGCCAAGCCTCCCTGGAGACGTTCGGGGCACGGGAGCAGGCGGGTCCTAACCGCAGGCGACGGTGTCCCCTGGGTCGCCGTAGGGTGTCCCCCACCCCCGGAGACGCGGGCCGCGCCCTTCCCGCCCCGTGCGCCTCCCGGAGGTGGGGGGGGGGGCGCCGCGTGCCCACCCCGGGGCCTCCCCGCTGTGGGCTCGGGGTCCAGCTGGGGCCGTGTCCGTCCTCCGCATCCCGCCGAACGCGGACGCTCCCGGGCCTCGCAGCCAGGCTCCGCCGCGCGCATCGCAGCTGCTGGCAATGGGGAAACTGAGGCTCGAGGCCCTGCTGTGCCTCCCACGTCCCCGGGGATGTTCCGGGCGGGGTGCCCAGGGGCAGAAAGGGTAGGGGGCGGACTTGCCCAGCCCCGGGCACGCACCGAGCACGTCGCTACCCAGGCCGCGACCTAGCTCGGGTCTGTCGCGGACCGATCCTTCCGGCCCGGACGGGACCCCAGCGGCGCGCGTTCGAGACCCGCTCCTCCCCTCGAGGACTCCGCCCCGACCGCGGGTCCGCCCCTCCCCCAAGGGACTCTCTCCCCGCCCCCGCCCCGCCCCCTCGGGCAAGCCCCGAGCCTCCCCGCCCAGGGCGCCCCCCCACGCGGGTGGACCCCGCCCCGGCCCGCCCGAGTCCGCGCCCCGCGCCCCGCGCCCGGCCCCGCGCGCAGCCGTCAGGGCGCCGACGGGAGGCAGCTGCGGCCGGGTAACTGGGAGCTGGTTGCCTGGCAACCCGAGGCGGCTCATTACCGCGGCCACAGTGATTAACCAAAAATGAAGAGGAAAAAAAAAAAAAAAGAGAGAGAGAGAGGAAAAAAAAAAAAAGGAAAAGGAAAAAAAAAATAAGGAAGAAAAAAAAATAGAGAAAACGCGGGAACGTGAAAGTAGAACGCATTATTTAATTAGCTAATTGATAATCAACTTCTTTTTAATTATTCACTTAATTAAAAAAGTGTAACTACAACACCGCCCTCGAGGAGCTGTTGATACCCTGGCAGGATTTTCAAAGCCGTCCTTCCCCCGCCGCTGGAGGCTGGAGGCAGCGCTCCCTCCTCGGCGGCTCGCCCCAGCTGCCCCTCCCAGCAGGGGCCCTGGAGACTCTTCTCCAGCAGTGGGGACAGCAGTTCCCAGCAGCTGGGACCTCCTCCCGCCCGGTAGTGGGGTGCTCTCTCCTCACCGCATCCCTGGCCTCAGTTTCCCCATCTACAGGCACTGCAAGGGTTGAGCTGTGTTTCAGGGAAATGGCCTTGGAGGGCCAAAGGCAACAGGTCATCGCGTGAACCTTAACCGAGAGCAGGGACTGGGGCTCCTGGCCACACCATGGGCGTGCTCATTGAACTGTGGGAAGCCCCCCGCGGCTAGGGAACCTGGGAGCCTGAGCAAAGAGGAGCAGAGACTCTGAGAGATGCCTACTGTCTTTTAGGGCCAGAAAGGTCCAGAAGATGTCAAATTTGGTGTGGTCAGTTGTCTGTCAGACACTCGCCAATGCAGATCTCATGGGCTGTGGCTGAAGGCACGCAGTCCTCCCTCCTTGGAGAGACACACACACATCCCAATGATGAGTTCACTTGTTTACAAAGGCCAGAGGTGGGTGTCACTTCAGCACCCTCCAGGGACACAGCTCCATGCCCCTGTGGATGGCTGAGATCTCTCTGCAGGTCAATGTAGCATTTTTCCCAGCAAGCATGGGGCACCCAAGCCTCCCTCCCATATTCTGTCTGCCGGGAGCTCAAACCTGGCCAGGCCAGGCAGACTGGATACCACAGCCTCATGCGCACATACAGGGAGGTGGAGGCAGGGGGGAATCAGCTGGAAGATGGAAGAACTCACTGTCAGGGGGATATAGGATCTCTGGACTTGTGGGTGGGCATGCTGGGAGGTGGGAGGTGGGCAGGCTGATCTAAGCTTCTACTTTTCTCCCTTTGTGATCCCACCCACCCTGACCTTCTCTGAAACTCCTATTTATTCTTTTTGTTGTTGTTGTTGAGACAAAGTCTCATAGAGCCCACACTGGTCTTGAACTCCTGAGTACTAGGACTACAGCTGGGTGCCACCATGACCAAGTTATTATTATTATTATTATTATTAATTTTGTTTTTCGAGGTAGGGTCTCACTGTAGCTCAGGCTGACCTGAATTCACTATGTAGTGTCAGGGTGGCCTCGAAGTCATGGCAATCCTCCTACCTCTGCCTCCCGAGTGCTGGGATTAAAGGTGTGGGCCATCACACCTGGCTAAGTTATTTTATATGTAAGAATATTTAGCTAAGAACCCCTTTGGGTCTAGATGGCTCAGTGAACTGGCCTGAATATACTGTCCTGGTCACTTTGCCTGGATGGTGTGATCATATCTGGAAGTTCAAGAGACAATCTTAGCTGACTGAATTGCGGGTTATTTTTTTTGGGTGGGGGGGACCAACAGCATGGGAGAGTGGGAATGGAGGACAGCAGGGAGAGGGGCTGGAGCCCTGGGCTGGTGTTGAGCAGGGCCCCTTCCCCTCTTCTGCAGTGAGTTAATCTTAGGCCCCCACAGGTCACCTGAGTGTCCCCATCCTCTGTGGGATGTCATCAGAGCTTAGCACCTGAGGAGCACTTACCTGTAAGAAACTTCAGGACACCCAGAGTTCAGTTTCCTGCCTCTTGGCTCTTGTTAGCAATGTCACAGGTGGTTTCTGGGAGCTGCCTCCCTCTGATGGGAGGCTGGGAGGCTGGGTGGAGCAGGACCCCAGGGGCTCTGCACTGTGCGGCCTATGCTTTTTGGACATCTTGACCTCTCAGTACTTTGATAAGGATTCCTGTTGGGATGGGAGTGGGGTTGGTAACACATGCTATGTGCTGACTGTTTGGAGTCATGGCCTTTTCAGGATGAATAAAATAAAAGGAAGTCACTAATTCAGTCCGACTGTGGTCGACAGAATGAGACAATCAGGACACAGACACACACAGAGGGGCGATCCTGTGAGGACGCCTGGAGAAAATGGAGCTACAAGTCAGGGAGGATCCAGCCCTGCAGCATCCGGGTCTTGGACTCTAGCTTTCAAGACTGTAAGGTTTAAATACGTGGAGTGTTTGTTATGAAGCAAGAGCAGACTGACATGGATTGTGTCCTAGGGAGGACAGAGAGGGTCCCACTGGTTAGTACCTTCTATGGTTGGCCTCTCTTGGGCCCTGAGGGACTTTGGAGGGACACTGCTCCCTTGGGACTTCTGTCAGGGTTGGAGATAAGTCTGTTTCCTGATACTAAGGTAAAAGGGGGGATTTCGATCTGGGAATGGTGGCATAGACCTGTCATCCCAGCTACTTGAGAGGCCGAGGCAGAAGGATGTAAGTTCAAGGCTTGTCTGGGCAGCTTAGTGAAAACCTGTTACGAAATAAAAGATAAAAAGTGGATTGGTGTTTGGAAAAAGAGGGTTGGGGATGTGGCTCAGCAGTAGAATTCTTACCTAGAATCCATCAGAAACGGACTGATGGCGTGGCTTCCAGCTTTAGTTTTGTCCTTGGTCAAGACCAGCTCAGAACAGAGAAGGAGTCCTTCCTGACCCCATCCAACTCTGCCGGGTGGGTGGTGGGACTTTGGGTTTGGAGCTGGTCCATTTGTGTCTGCATTTCTATAGCCTGTTCCAGGGGACCGTTGGTTCCATGACCCCTTTGCAGGTGAATGGGATGGCTGGCCATGCAAGCCTTAGACTTGGTTTCTGTGGAGAGGAGCTGGCACATGGGGTGGCAGGATGTTCTCCTCTTGTAACTGCAGATTTATGTAAATATGGATTATGGAGTTGGGCTCAGCTGTCCCTTCCCTATTCCCCCTCCCCTGCCTGGAACATGCGGGCATTAGTGCCAATGGTTGGTGGATTTCTTCGGCCTGTCAATGAGCGCCACTTAATTCTCAGGCAAATGTCGACTTATCTTTCTTGCGTGCAGAGGCTTAGGCATTCTCCCCCTCAGCCTGGAAGGTGCTGCCAGGGAGGGGAGGACATAGCTGTAGAGAGCGGTGGCTTTCCAGACTCTGGCCTGTGGTCTCTCATGTGACATGCTTTCATCCTGCCTGTCACATGCACCTGCTGGGAAGGGAGGGAGGGCCCCCAGTGACCAGGCGAGCCTCCTCACCGTGACTCCAGACAGGTTCCTGTTCCTTTATGAGGTTCAGCACCTGTGTCTGAGAGCAGGGAAAGCCTGGATGGTGTCACAGGAATGTCACCCCACTTACTCCGGAAGCTGAGCCAGCAGGATACAAAGTTCAAGACCTTCCTGGGAAACTTAATTTAGATCCTGTTTGAAAATAAAACATAGGCAGAGGGCTGGGCTGAGTGTGGTGGCTCACACCTAGAATCTCAGCATGCTGAGGTAGGTGGATCACTGTGAGTTCAAAGTCAGCCTGGTGGTCCAGAGTCAACCTGGGCTAGAGTGACACTGTGCTGGGAGAGACAGAGAGAGAGAGAGAGAAAAAAAAAAAAAAACAAAAACTAAAGCCAAAATAAATAAAAACACAAAGGCTAAGGGTGTGACTCAGTGGTAGAGCTCCTGCCTAGAATCCTCCAGTGAGGGAATGGGGGTGTGGCTCAGTGGTAGAGCACCTGCCTAGAATCCTCCAGTGAGGGAATGGGGGTGTGGCTCAGTGCTAGAATGCTGGTTTAGCATGTTCAAGATCCCAGGATTCATTGCAAGTAGCAAAACAATTAAATTGGGGACAGTTAGGAACAGGACAATGTGGCCTAGGACAAGCCCCCACCAACAACGACCTATGGATGGCTCTGCCTCTAGAACTCAGGCACTTGAAACCAGAGGCGCAATTTCATCCTGAGCCCCGTTCTCGTGGAGACAGATTCCAGTGACAGGAGACAGACATGTCGACGCAGAGACTCAAGAGGTGTCTGGCCACGCCCACCCAATGCTGTTGGACAAGGACAAGGTAGAGATGGCACCAGGAAGGCAAGTCCTGACATTCAGGAGCATCTGAAGCACCGGTTCCAGGGACAGCATCTTTGGGGTTGTATCGAAATGGTGGCTGGAGAGCTCTGGTCTAGGGAACAATGAATACTGAGGCGGCTGGGCCAGCTGGGTTCGAGCTTGCAAATCGTCTTGCTGATTGAAGAGCTCTGGAAGCTCGCTTAGTGTCAGACTCAAGTTACCATCTGCAGAGTGGGGTGATGCCGTCCCTCCACCACACATGCTCACAGGAGCCAGAAGTTTCCCCCACCCCCAAGAAGGAACTGACCTCTTGCCCTTGGCTCCTATCGTCCCCATCAGCTCCCTTCTCCCTCTGGTTTCAGAGCTTCAAGAACCACAAAATTAGTTCTAAAAAAAAAAAAAAATCACCCCCTCATTTCATTGCTAATCCTGTAACTCCTTTAATTAAGTCAATGGTAGTCGAAATTGCTCTAAACATCTTTTGGGGGATTATATATTTTAATCATCATTATCCAATGAATATTTGATTATAGAGTCACCCTATAATCAAGAGCAAAAATTATAATCCAAAAAAGGGGCATTTAATAACACTTTAAACGACTGGGTATTTGATAAAGGGCGTTAGAGGATTAGGCGCCAATTGAAGGGTTGGGCTGAGCCACCCAGTCAAGGACTTGAGCTATCATTTATTTTAAAAAATAAGACTACTCTTTGAGGAAAAGGAAGAAAGGAGGCCAAGTGCGCGCGCTCCCTCTCTTGCCTGAAATGCCCCTCTTCTTGAGTAACAAGATGTCTTGTCTGCACAGCTGTGGTGAAAGTGATTGCTATAAATGTCCTTAGGTTTGGGGTTTGGACAGCGCCGTGGCGCCCTTGAGATGGCTGGTAAAGGCGAAGCTCTGGGCTCCTGGGCTTCTCTGACTGGTGGCAGGACTGTGTCACGAGCACCCCAGGAGCCAGGCCTGCCCCCCACTTCGAGGATGAGAGTGAATTCCGCTGGGCCTAATGGCAAAGGACTCCTGAAATGGGGCGTTAGGAGTTCAGGAAAGTCCTAGATCCCCAAACCCTGGGACGACATTTGCATTTAACCAAAAAAATTGGGCAAATCAAACTGAGAATAATTATTATTTAAAAAAATTTATTTTATTTGAGAGAAAGGGAGAATAGGTGTGCCAGGGCTTTCAGGCTGCTCTAAACAGACTCCAGACACATGCGCCACCTTGAGCATCTGGCTTACGTGGGTCCTGGGGAATTGAACCTGGGTCCTTAGGCTTCACAGGCAAGCACCTTAACCGCTAAACCATCTCTCCAGCACAGAGGATAATTATTAAGTTATTATATTTATTGAGGAAAGTACGAAACCAAGGGAAGGAAAATTAATACCCCCATGTGCCTGAGAGCCCACATGGTGGTCCTAGAAAAAGCCACAGAGAGGACGGGAAAGGAAGCACAAGAGCTCCTGCCATGTGGTGGGCAGGAGGGGTAGAGAGCCCCTGTGGGAAGTGTAGGGCTGGCGGTTCTGCCCTTGTCTTCACCCCCCTGGACCAAGAGGAGAGGAAACTCACCAGAAGCTGGAGGTCCAGGAGAGGTCAGGCAGCCCCATAGCTTGCCCTCCCCCTACAAATGTATTGTATAAACTCATGGTGGTGAGCTAGGCTCAGGTGAGGTAAAGGCAGCCAATTGGTCTGGGCCAAGGGGCTGTCTCAGAAAGAGGCTAGCCATGATGTCAAGTTCTGGGGGCTGATCTTGACCAACCACAATGTTAGGATGAGATTTAAATCCTAGGAAAGACCTCCCTCCCAGGAGGAGCCCAGGTTGTTTGTGGAAAAACAGATCTCCTTTAGGGAAGAGATAAGGAGTCAGATCATCCTTTGCTCTGTAGCAAAATGAACACTGCAAGGAGAGGCCATGCCGGGCGTGGTGGCGCACGCCTTTAATCCCAGCACTCGGGAGGCAGAGGTAGGAGGATCGCCGTGAGTTCGAGGCCACCCTGAGACTCCATAGTGAATTCCAGGTCAGCCTGGGCTAGAGTGAAACCCTACCTCGAAAAACCAAAAAAAAAAAAAAAAAAAAAAAAAAAAAAAGGATAGGCCCAGAGACATTCTGCTTCTCACTCTCAGGGGCCCAGTCACCCTAACTACCCAACAAAGCTACCTGACTCCCTCTCCCAACTAGCTAACCAGCTACTTGGGAAGATGACACAGGAGGATCAAAAGTCCAAGGCCTGTCTGGGCTACAGAGTGGCTTTAAGAGCAGCCTGGACAACTTAGTGAGACCTTGTGTCAGCATAAAAGTAAAAAGGAGGACTGGAGGGATGGCTTAGCCATTAAGGTGCTGGCCTGCAAAGCCTAAGGACCCAGGTTCAATTCTCCAGATCCCACATAAGCCAGATGCACATGATGACACATGCATCTGGAGCTTGTTTGCAGTGGCTAGAGACCCTGGTATGCTCATTCTCTCTCTCCATCTCAATAAACAAAAAATAAAACATTTTTTAAAAAGTAAAAGGACGTAGCTGGAGAGATGACTTGGCGGTTAAGATGCTCACTTGTGAAGCCTAAGGACCCATGTTCGATTTTCTGGGTCCCACATAAGCCAGTCACAGAAGGTAACATAGGTCGCACATGCACACAAGGTGACGCAAGCATCAGGAGTTTGATTAAAGTGGCTGGAGGCCCTGGTGCACCAACTCTCTCTCCCTTTCTCTCTCTCTCTCTCAGTTTCTCTGTCTCTCACTCTCTCATTAAAAACTAAAAATAAAAAAAGGACCAGTTTGTTGGAATTGCCTCAAAAAAGGGGGGGGGGCGCTGGAGAGATGGCTTAGTGGTTAAGGTGCTTCCCTGTGGTGCCTAAGGACCCAGGCTTGATTCTCCAGGTCCCACGTAAGCCAGATGCACATGGTGGCGCATGCCTCTGGAGTTTGTTTGCAGTGGCTAGAGGCCCTGGTGTACCCATTCCCACTCACTGTCTATCTCTCCCTTCCTCTGTCTCTAATAAATAAAAATCTTTTAAAAAAATGTAAAAGGAGGGCTGGGGGCATGGCTCAGTGGTAGAGCTCCTGCCTAAAATCCCCCAGTGAGGGGGGTCTGGGGAATGGTTCAGTGGTAGAGCTCCTGCCTAGAGTCTCCCAGTGAGGGGCTGGAGTGTGGCTCAGTGGTAGAGCTCCTGCCTAGAATCCCCCAGTGAGGGGCTGGGGTGTGGCTCAGTGGTAGAGCTCCTGCCTAGAATTCCCCAGTGAGGGGCTGAGGGTGTGGCTCAGTGGTAGAGCTCCTGCCTAGAATCCCCCAGTGAGGGGCTGAGGGTGTGGCTCAGTGGTAGAGCTCCTGCCTAGAATCCCCAGTGAGGGGCTGAGGGTGTGGCTCAGTGGTAGAGCTCCTGCCTAGAATCCCCCAGTGAGGGTCTGGGGCATGGCTCAGTGGTAGAGCTCCTGCCTAGAATCCCCCAGTGAGGGGCTGGGGGCGTGGCTCAGTGGTAGAGCTCCTGCCTAGAATCCCCCAGTGAGGGGCTGAGGGTGTGGCTCAGTGGTAGAGCTCCTGCCTAGAATCCCCAGTGAGGGGCTGAGGGTGTGGCTCAGTGGTAGAGCTCCTGCCTAGAATCCCCCAGTGAGGGGCTGGGGGTGTGGCTCAGTGGTAGTGCTCCTGCCTAGAATCCCCCAGTGAGGGGCTGGGGGTGTGGCTCAGTGGTAGAGCTCCTGCCTAGAATCCCCAGTGAGGGGCTGGGGTGTGGCTCAGTGGTACAGCTCCTGCCTAAAATCCCCCAGTGAGGGGCTGGGGTGTGGCTCAGTGGTGGAGCTCCTGCCTAAAATCCCCCAGTGAGGGTCTGGGGAATGGTTCAGTGGTAGAGCTCCTGCCTAGAATCCCCCAGTGACGGGCTGGGGGCGTGGCTCAGTGGTGGAGCTCCTGCTTAACATACACAAAGACTCTGGGTTCCATACCCAGCATGTCAAAACAAAAACAAAATACCAAGAAAGTGCCACAGTTGGAACTAGGCTTCCTGCTGTCAGATAAGGGCACCTTCTCTGTAGCCTGTTCTGTGACGGTCACCTGCAACCCCTCCACATTTCTCCCAGCCGGCCTCTGATGCCTTTCACTGTCTAGGACCCTCACCCTGAGGCACCTGCTCCCCAGCACTTTGAGAGCTGCCCTGGCTGTAGTGACCCTCAGGGACACTGTGGGATCCACCCACTTTCTCCTTCTGTGGCCTCTGTGAGGCCCCTCTATTGACGTCTGCTGAAATCGTTTGAGACAAAGTTATTGCGCACACATTAGAACCACTTTTCAGAGCGAAACATCTGTCATTTAGCACTATGATGCTACGGGGACGCACTTTAGAACAATTTTGTTGCACTTAATTTATTTTCTTCCCAATACAGCTGAGAGAAGGGGAGATTCCCAGGTGCTCTGGGTGGACAGATTCACAAGCCCTGCACCTCCTAGGAGAACATGCCTATGTCCCCCCCAGGCGACTCCCCAGGGCAGATTGATTTATTTGTCTTCAGATCTGCCAGGGGGCCCACCGTGGGAACTGCCCACAGCTAGTTTCCAGCGACAAAGGAGGTCTGCATGGGGGCCCAGCAGTGACCCAGAGGGCTGTAATACCAGCATGGGGTAGAAGGGAAGGGAATGCCTGCACATCTCCCAGCCAGGGGGGCGCCCCCATCTGCACACCCCCCATCTCACCTTCTTGTACATGAAGCCTGGGCTTCAGGGTCCACATGTCCTGCTCCCCTTGTGCGCAAGGAGCAGCCCAGCAGACCCCTCCCCTCACTGCTTCACATGGAAATAATCAGTCTCACCTTTGAGGATGACACTATGTATTGAAGCCGTTGGCCCCAGTCCCTTAAGCACCGCAGAGTAGCTGATAATGGACCCTCACCTAACACAGAAGGAAACTGAGCCTCAGATGATTCAAACACTTGCCTGGGGACACACAGCCAGGCAGAGGCTAAGCAGAGGTTTGAAAGTAAATGGGAGGGTGGGTTTAGCTGGCATCTGGAGTGGCACAGATCTGGGGCTTCAGGCGACGCTTATTCACTTCTGCTTTGAGAATATCTTCTCCCCCTGGATTTCATATAATTTATTTATTTATTATTTATGAGAGGGAACCAGAGAGAGGGAGCATGGGTCCACCACGGCCTCTTACTACTGCAAACAATCTCCAGATGCATGTGGCACTTTGTGCATCTCCCTCTTGTTTTGCTGAGAGTCCCTGCGAGCCTTGAAGATGAGCTACAGAGACAGAAATAGACCGGCCTTCCCCGACGGCCAGTCTGTCAGGGACTACCCAGACATCCCTTTCACTGGAGACCCTGAGGAGCAGCCCTCCTAAGGCCGGGAACCCACAGATTCCTGTAACAGACCCCTCAAAGCAGGTATGAGACTCCTTGACATCAGCCTGGACTCCCAGGTTCCCATAGCAGCGGAAGTGGTGAGAAGGGACCTGGGTCAACGTGACCGGGCTGTCCTGGGAAGACCACCTTCACCATCCAGGGCTGAGGGAGGGGTGTCGGGGAGTAGGGTACAGGGCCGGATCCCAGGCTGGATGGAGACATCCCAGACTGACGTCCCTGCGGCAGCCCATGAGCTCCTGTCTCCTGGACACGACTCAAGCTATCCCACTGAAGACCCAGGAGTGTCACATAGAGCTGAGGTGGAGGTGCACTGGGTCCTGGAGCCTCCTGCTGTGACCACAGGTCCTGCGCCCGCCCCTCTGGCTTCATGTGATTTTACTCTTCCCCCTCCCCACCCCTGGCCTATGCTGGCTGGTTACCAACCCTGTGTGCCTGCCTCTGCAGAGGTCAATGCTGGGATGGAACAAGGGACAGGCTGGCACATCCTGCCTTCTGTGACACTTAGCCACAACTCTATGTACCGCAGACCCCACGCTGTAACTTCCAGGGCCAGCTCTCTGTCTCTGGAATCTCCCAGACATCCCATGACCCAGTAGGCATTGGATGCCACATATCCAGCTGGTGGACTGGGGGATGGAGAGGCATAGGTCAGGATGGACTGGGTGCTAGGTGAATTCTCCTTCCTCTTCCTTCCTTCCTCCTTCAGGCTCACTGGGGACCATGTGGAGCCCCCTGGGATGGACACTGAGCCATCAGTTTGGCATGACCATTGACCCCGGATGCTTCCCCTCCCAAAGGGGTAGGCTGGGGAGCTGGAGAAAGGGGGACCCCACTTCTACATCCCCAGAACCCCCAGCCCTTTGCCAAGTCCTTGAGTTGGTGGCTACGTTTCAAGGGCCTGGCAGGCACACATGGGCAAACCCGACTACTTCGTTTTGAACTTGGAGGACTGAACCCGCCCCAGGCCCAGGCACCTCCCAAGCTCTCTGTCTCCCATCAAGCAGCATGAATAATTTAGTCTCTAATTAAAAGTGAGGTCAAGCTATGAGGAATGGCTGAGCGGACCCTGGCACAGTGAGGCATTAAAGCACTGAGAGACCAGAGGCAGGTGGCCAGAGCTCTGGCACACTGGCAAACTTTCCAGCCTTGTGCATACAGGGGGGCTCTGAGGGCTAGCCTGGAAGTCCTCATGAGAGGCTGCTGTGCCATCCTGTCCCCGAGTTCAACAATACAGCTGCCCTGGGACCTTTTCCCTCTGGCCTCACACCACTCTCTTAAGCACACCAGCACATCCCGCCAGTCTCTGTGCACCTTCTGGAACATTCTTCCTCACCACATGCCAGCTTGGCTTGCTCCCTCTCTTCATGCAGGTCTCTGCCCAGAGGCCACTTTGCTTGTCCACCATGGCAAAAGGGTGTGTACCCATGCCCACTGCCCCTGGCCACCCTGTACTCCCTCAGCCTCTGGCTCTTGACATGTGGGATTTGCTGTGTGTATTGTTTTTCAAAAAATTTTAATTTATTTGCATGTGCATGCGTACATGTGTGCGTGCATGGAGGGGGTGTATATGCCAGAATCTCTTACCACAGCAAGAAATACCTGTCTGGCTTTGTGTGGGTAACTGGGAAATCGAAGCCGGGACAGCTGGCTTTGCAAAACAAATGCTTTTAACCACTGATCCCTGTTATATATATTTAAATTTATTTGCAAGGAGAGACAGGGGGAGGGGGTACGGGTGCCCCAAGGTCTCTTGCTGCCAGATGCATGGACCACTTTGTGCATCTGGTTTTATGTGGGTCCTGGGAATTGAACCTGGATGGAAAGGCTTTGCAAACAAGTGCCTTTAACTGCTGAGCCATCTCCCCAACCCTTGTGGGTTTTTTTTTTTTTTTTTTTTTTTTTTTGTTCTTTGTTTTTGTTTTTTTGAGGTATAATCTTGCTCCAGCCCAGGCTGACCTGGAATTCACTATATAGTTTCAGGCTGGCTTCAAACTCACAGCAATCCTCTTGCCTTTGCTGGGATTAAAGACATGTGCCACCATGCCCAGAACCCTCTTTTTATTTTTCTACTTTTTAAAAATATATTTTATGTATTTGAGAAAGAGACAGATAGAGAATGGGCACACCAGTGCCTCCAGCCACTGCAAACGAACTCCCGACGCATGCGCCACCTTGTGCATCTGGCTTACGTGGGTCCTGGGGAATGGAGCCTGGGTCCTTTGGCTTTGCAGGCAAACACCTTCACCG
>CM070771.1:17528050-17915550 GCA_036346955.1 Dipus sagitta | reverse complement strand
GCTTCCTAAGGGCCCCCGCCCACCCAGCATTTACACGGTGCTGAGGCTCTGAGCTAAATGCCCAGCCCAGGAAATTCCTCTTAATAGTAATTTGTTTTCAGTGCTGGGGAGTGTAGCCCAGGGCTTCATGCATGCTAGGCAATCTGCTACCACTGAACCATACCCCCAGCCCTTCATGTAGTTTTGTTGTTGTTGTTCATAAGAGAGAAAGAGGGAGGGAGAGCAAGAATGGGGTCGCTACGACCTTCAGCCACTGCAAACAAACTCCAGACGCTTGCGCCCCTTGTGTGCATGTGCAACATTGTGTGCTTGCATCACTGCATCTGGCTTACGTGGGACCTGGAGATTCGAACATGAGTTCTTAGGTTGCGCAGACAAGCGCCTTAACTGCTAAGTCATCTCTCCAGCCCTTTTCTTAAAATTAATTTGAGGGAGCCAGGTGTGGTGGTGCACACCTTTAATCCTAGCACTTGGGAGGCAGAGGTAGGAGGATCACCATGAGTTCAAGGCCACCCTGAGGCTACATAGTGAACTCCAGGTCAGCCTGGACTAGAGTGAAACCCTACCTCGAAAAAAAAATATTTGAGGGAGAGAGAGAAAGGGCAGAGTTTTTTGTTTGTTTGTTTGTTTGTTTGTTTTAGAAGCCAAGTGAGGGTCCCCTCTGCCTCCTGTGTCCCCAGCCTCAGCCAGGCCCTGGGGAAAGGAGGCAGCTGTAGGAGACGGTGTGGACATTCAGCTAGGAGGCCAGCAACAGTGAGGCATAAGGAGCTCCAGGGACCTGCCAGGATGCTGGGCACCCAAGGGTGAGTTCCCCTCGCTGTCCCTCTGCTGACCACTCCTCAGAAGTCACATCTGGCGCTTCCCACACGCCCATGCCATCTGTCCACTGCATAGCTTTCTTGTCCTCCAGACCTTCAAACCCACTCAGGCAACCAGGGTCACTGAGATGAAGTAGCAGGCCAGCATTTCTCCTGTGGTCAGGGTGGAGGGGGCAAGTTGAGAGGCGTTCCTGGGTCCAGGTTGGTACCAGTCAAAGACGGCAGAGTGATACGGCTGTGGCCAATGCTAGGGCACCTCATGCCAGGGCGGGGGCCCGGGTAGAGGTACCCTGCATCTGTAGCCTCAGGTCTTCTGCTCTGCATTCAAGTGGGTAGCCACAGCCATCTCCCCTACCTAACTTCCCTCACAGTCCAGCCTACCCTTGGACAAGGGACCCCCCCCACACACATGACCAGGCCTCTCTGTGCCTTACAGGAGCACCCCAGTGATTGTGCCCCTCACTCTCTTTCCCCTGAAACATATTTCCTGGGTGTTTTTCCATGGACGAGGCTTTTAATATTCATCTCAGCACTGACAATTTCTCCTGCCTTGTTACCGAGAGCCGGTGTCGGGTTTTCATTGTATCTTTGGACAGTTGGTTTATTTGGAATCAGTTAAAGACTCAAAAGTGATTCTCTTTTATAATTTGAGAAGTTTCATGCGCTGAACATCAAAGTGACCAGCCAGGGCCCCATTTCTCCTCTTCCTTGCCTCTCCACCTGTCATTGTGCTGAGCGCCCTTCCTCTCCTGCTTCCTTTCGATGAACCCCCAGGGCCTATGAGGCAAGTCAGGCCTACCACAGGTGTGTGTGCGCTTGCGGCGCGCGCATGTGCGTGCGTGTGTGTGTGTGTGTGTGTGTGTGAGAGAGAGAGAGAGAGAGAGAGAGAGAGACTTTTAGTCTGTGTTCTTTTCTTTATTTTAAAGATTTACTTTTATTTATGTAGTAGAGAGAGAGAATGGGCATGCCAGGGCCTTTAGCCACTGCAAACAAACTCCAGACACGTGCACCACCATGTACATCTATCTGGCTTACATGGGACCTGGAGAATCGAACCAAGGTCCTTAGGCTTCACAGGCATGCGCCTTAACCGCTATGCCATCTCTCCAGCCCAAGTCTGTGTTCTTGAAGGATTGTGAGGTCTGTGGAGAGGATGCTAGAAAGCCTGAAGGGTCTTTACTTGAAGTCTCAGACCTGCCCTGAGTCCTGCCGCACCCTCATGCCCATCTTAGGGCTCGGTGTTCTCATCTGTAAAATGTATAGAGCAGGGCCATAAAGTCATGTGGCTACGGCGGGTCAGCATCCAGCAGGTCTCATGCACCCATGGTGTTGTCTGAATATCAGTGGGAGAGAGATCCATTCTCTGTCCAGTGCAGAAACTGGGGAGACACTACAGGTGAACTCACTATCCTGGTAGGTTTTACTCACGTGAATAGTGACTCAGTGATAGGAACCAGCAGGATCTGGTCACTCAGGAAACTTGGGGTCTTGCCTTCCTCTGGAGGACCCTGCTCTGCCCCAGGGTGGCCTAAGGCCATCCATGGATAGTGGCAGAATGGGGGCTGAGCAGGTTTTGGGGGCATCATGGGCTCTGTCAGCTGGCCCAGGACTGGCCAGAGGGTGTTTTGGGACAGAACTCTCCAGGCTTAGAGCTGCCAGAAGTCTTCACTTTGGAAGAGAATCAAAATATTTTCTTTTCTTTTCTTTTTCTTTCATTTGTTTTTCAAGGTAGAGTCTCACCTGGAATTCACTCTGTAGTCTCAGGCTGGCCTCGAACTCACAGTGATCCTCCTACTTCTGCCACCCGAGTGCTGGGATTAAAGGCATGCACCGCGACGCCCGGCTAAAATCTTTTTCTTTGAATTAGTTTATTCTTATTTTTTTATTTGCAAGGAGAGAGAGGGAGAGGAGGAGTTACAATCTCCCAGTGAGGGGCTGGGGATGTGGCTCAGTGGTAGAGCTCCTGCCTAGAATCCCCCAGTGAGGGGCTGGGGTGTGGCTCAGTGGTAGAGCACCTGCCTAGAATCCTCCAGTGAGGGGCTGAGGTGTGGCTCAGTGGTAGAGCTCCTGCCTAGAATCCCCCAGTGAGGGGCTGAGGTGTGGCTCAGTGGTAGAGCTCCTGCCTAGAATCCCCCAGTGAGGGGCTGGGGGTGTGGCTCAGTGGTTGAGCTCCTGCCTAGAATCCCCCAGTGAGGGGCTGGGGGCGTGGCTCAGTGGTTGAGCTCCTGCCTAGAATCCCCCAGTGAGGGCCTGGGGGCGTGGCTCAGTGGTAGAGCTCCTGCCTAGAATCCCCCAGTGAGGGGCTGGGGGCGTGGCTCAGTGGTTGAGCTCCTGCCTAGAATCCCCCAGTGAGGGGCTGGGGGTGTGGTTCAGTGGTAGAGCTCCTGCCTAGAATCCCCCAGTGAGGGGCTGGGGGTGTGGTTCAGTGGTAGAGCTCCTGCCTAGAATCCCCCAGTGAGGGGCTGGGGGCGTGGCTCAGTGGTAGAGCTCCTGCCTAGAATCCCCCAGTGAGGGGCTGGGGGTGCATGGCTCCTGCCTAGAATCCCCCAGTGAGGGGCTGGGGGCGTGGCTCAGTGGTTGAGCTCCTGCCTAGAATCCCCCAGTGAGGGCCTGGGGGCGTGGCTCAGTGGTAGAGCTCCTGCCTAGAATCCCCCAGTGAGGGGCTGGGGGTGTGGTTCAGTGGTAGAGCTCCTGCCTAGAATCCCCCAGTGAGGGGCTGGGGGCATGGCTCGGTGGCAGAGTGCTTGCCTAGCGTGCAGGAGGCCCTGGGTTTCATCCTCACAAATTGTATGCATATATATATTTTACCGTAATATAAAAAATACCAGGAAGCCTTTCAGGCTCCATTTGCCATCTGTGCTCTTGAGAACTTGTTTGGACTCCCCCACTTTCTCACTAGTACACTGTCTCTTATATATTGCTGGCCATCGATTTGTTTGACAAGGATGGACCTACCGTTGTCTTCTGTTGAGGCCGGCAGGTGTTGAGTTCCACCCAGGGGCCTCAGATAGCAGGAGCAGGGTGGGCAGAAGGGGTGACCTGCGTGCTCATGCTCCTCCTGGCTGTCCCCCCCCCATACCCTCAGTGCTCTGGGACTGCGGCCTCCTCGCGCTTCCAGGGCCGTCTTCTTGCTCCTAATTCCTCCACACAGCTCCCAACACCGCACTGTTTTATAATGTTTGCACTTTCAACTATAGCAAGATAAATGGGCACAATTATCCCATTTCCAGCCTGGGAACATGTGGCCTGGCATATGTGGGGCCAACCTCAGCAGAATTCCTCCCCATACTGCGGCCCCACACCCACCGCCCGGGGTTCCCTCAGAGTGCCACCTCTCTTCCCCACAGACAGCTGGTGAATCGTCAGATGGCATCACAATATTTTTACTTCTAATAGAGAAAGTAATAAACACACACATTTAAGTAGCGCATTGCAATTCTAAAAGGGCCTGGGAACCTCGGGGAAAGCAGGTTTGCTGTAAATTCAGAGCCATGGTAAACACAGAGACTGCTTGAGCGGCTGGAGGAAGGCTGCCTGGCTGCGGGCTGTGATAGGGAGCCACACCTGGCTGGTGGGTCTGGTTCGGTGTCCCCGACTATGTGGGCTTTCCTGCCTCTTGCTCTTCAGGGGTTACTTGAGGGCAATAGAGAGACCCCTTTGGGGAAGGTAGTGAGAGCTAGGGGCTTGCCACTGAAAAGTGACAAATGTATGATATTTAGGAACAGCATCCGGGAGTCCTCAGAGCCTATTTGACTTAGCTATGAAGTGGGCGTGTTGAGTCGCACTAGAATTTTCACGTTCCCTGTGGTCATGGCGTGGCCTCGGCTGCCGCTTCTGAGGGTTAGCAGGTAGGACATTCCAAGGACAGGGGCTTTCCTGAGGTCGCCAAAGAGCTGGTGATCCAGCCAGGATTCTTTCCACCTGACCCTCAGAGCCCCAGAATTCCACACCGGCACTGTTCATGGGAGGAGGGTCTACCCTAAGGTTTGCCTAACCTTAAGTCCTTGGTCAGCTGTCTGGTCTCGTGGAAGGACCTGAGGAAGACCAGTGTCCTATGCTCCTGTCTTTTTCAGGTTGTGATGCTTAACTTTCACTGTTGACTTAACAGTGAGCCACCATGAAACATCTGTGTGTGTGCGTCTGTGAAGGTGTTTCCAGAAAGGTTTAACTGAGCAAGGAAGGCCCACCCTGACTGTGGGCTAGGGTTCTGGGCTGAATGAAAAGGAAAAGGTGAGCTGCTTCCCGCCATTCATTGCTCTCTGCTTCCTGACCACAGCTGCTGCACGTGTGACCAGCCGCCCTCACTCCTGCTGCCATGCCTGCGTGCTGAGCGGCTGTGTTCCCTCAAGCTGTGAGCCCAAACCAGCCTGTCCTTCCTAAGATGCTTGTATCAGGTGTTTTGTCATAGCAACGGGAAAAGTCACTAATACAGTGGTTTGGGGGACCAATTTACAGCTTCTGTTTTTTCCAGATAAAAGGCTCCAGGCAAGTGAAGCCAGGCTCATTCCCAGGCTCCACCCCGCCCTCCCTGCCCCTGGGGCTCTCTAAGCATGAAGATGTTTGGCCCCATGTGCAGGGGAAGAAACAGGCCAGAAAAGGTTAGCAGTAACTCAGCTCCCCTGGGCAGGTGTTTCCACGGGCAGCCTGCGTGGACTCGATAGAGACCACTGGCTTACGGCGTGCACAGAGAACCCCTGCTCTTGTCTCCCCCCTGGGCACACTGCCCGGGGTACAAGGTCAAGTGGACACAGAGAAACACACCTTGTGATACTGGCCAGTTCTACGTGTCATGGCCACTAGTACCTTGTTGAACATAAATTTGAGGGGTGATGAACGGGAACTGCTGCTGTAGCCAGGGTTTGTCGCAAAGATGTGGTGGGACCTAAATGATGAAGTGATGCCACATGAGCCCCCGGAAAGGTTTCCAGGTGGGGAACAGCATTGTGAGGGCCCTGGGGCTGGGTGATAAGGGGACAGGTGGGGCCGTGGTCAGAGGGAGGTGGGCAGATTACCTAGGGTTGAGACAGCCAGGATGGGTGGTGTATAGGTGTGATGGTTTGAATGCAATGTTCCCCAAAGCTCCTGTGTTTTGTATACTTGGACCCCAGCTGGTGGCAATTTGGGAACATTGTGGAGCCTTTGGGAAGTGGAGCCTTGCTGGAGGAGGTGTGTCATTGAGGGTGGGCCTTGAGGATTATTAGTGCAGCCCTGCTAAGTGTTCAGAGCGAGCGAGCTCAGACAGCTTCTTTTCTGTTGTCTTGGAGATGCGAGGTCCAGCTCTCTGCTCTCTGCCACGCTTTCCCTGTTGTGGCGAAACTTCCCCTCGAAAACGTAAGCTGGAATAAAAGCTTTCCTCTCACAGGTTGCTTTTGGTCACGTGTTTTGTCCCAGCAACAAGAAGGTACCTGCTATCACAGGATAGAGGAGCAAGATTGGGCAGGGCTGGAATGGATGGATCACACAGACTGGGGAGACAGACGGGGCTTGGAAAGATGGGCCATGGAGGGGCTGAGGACAGAGATGGGGGCTGGTTGTTCAGGAAGCTGGTGGGGCATCCTGTGCAGGACAGCTCCTGGCCAGAGGGTCCCAGGGTGATGAGGGCAAGAGGCTCTGAAAATGTCATGTCCACACCTACCATAGCCTTTTGTGGCCAGTGGCTGTGGCTCCAGCAATGGGTCAGGATCAGGGGGGCAGGGCCGGGGCCTTGGCGCTGTGTGTGGTCATTCAGTCCCCTCTGCTGAGTCATGTGGCAGTGACACGGGCCCCATCCATAACTCTTTGTGTCATTACCCTAATTCTGATATCTTCCCTTATCTAAAGGGGGAAGCTCTGAGCTGGTGCGGCATGATGGTCCCTTGCCCCGTAGTTGGCCTCTAGCCCTGCCTACCCAAGGAAGGTGCGGCCTGCTCCAAAATCAAGACAGCCAGTGATATCAGGTGCCCCTAGAGGAACACTCGGTGACTGCCAGTTGCCTTGGGTATTTCTGCAAGCCCCAGTCTCACGTCCGTTCACTTGGGAATGCTGCAGATGGCTGTCCCGCCCTGGAGGCCTTAACCATCCCTCCCCAAACTCCTGCTTGAAGGTTGTGCCCTCTGCACCTGCCGGGTCTCCTCCAGCAAGCTTGGTCCCCTGCTCCTTCTGTCCCCACTCTCCTCACTTCTTAGGCCTACGTCTAGTCCTAGCTTCCTCTCATCTACTTGCACTTCACCCACCTCTGTAGTCCAGGTACCATTTTTTCACCTCCACCCACTCACACCACTGGCCCTGTCCCATCTCTCCCTGGGACAGGACAGTGGGGACCTACCGTGAATCCTGCTCCCCTTACTTTCATCAGCTGCCCTCTTGGCACCCAGAGAGACCTCATGGCTCCTCCTTGTCCTCTCAGGACAGTCAGCTCGGGATGCTGGTCACAGCCTCCTCCCTCACAGTCACCTGCATCGTACACTCTTTGTCCCTGGCCCTCCATTTTGCTCCAGCGTTCCCCTCCCTGTCTGGCCCACAGGAGGAAATCAAAGTTCCCACTTACGTCTGTTTTCCTTTGGCCTGTCCTCTGGGATATGGGCCCCTTTCCTATGAGCCCTCTCCTCAGGCATCTTGGTCCCACCGCACAACCAGTTCAGACCTATCTGTGGGGGCATGAATAAGGCAGGCCCCCAGGCAACTTTGTGAGGCAGGCCAGAAGCCCTCCCTGCCATCCTCAGTTGGTAGCCGTCCCCTCACCAGGGTGGGGACAAGGGTGTGCTTCCCTTTTGTGGACGCATGGTCATAAGCAGGAGCTGGTGTTCATGTCTTTGCTCTGCTTGGGGCCCACTGAGGGGACGAAGATCTTCCCCCACCACACCACTGTCACTGTATTAGGGCTCCTGCTCACAAGGGTGCCCTGGATGGGTGAGTTGATAAAAGCCTGACATCCCAGCTACCCAGGAGGATAAGGCAGGAAGACGGCAAGGCCAAGGCTGCCTGGGCTACAGAGCAAGCTCAAGACCAGCCTGGGCATCTTGGTGAGAACCTGTCAGAAAATAAAAAGTAAAAAGGGGGCTGGGCATGTAGCTCAGTGGTAGAGCCCCTACCCAGAATCCTCAGTGACGGAGTGGGTGAGGAGTGGCTCACTGTTAGAACACTGGCTGAGTACGTGCAAGGCCCTAGGTTCAATTCTCAGCCCAGAAGGAATAAAGGAAAGGAAAGAGATAGCTGTTTGAATCAGAGGCCCACTGAGGCTGGGGGAAGGCAGGACCCATCTCTGGGCCCATGCCTCTGAGGGTGCCCATTCACTCCTTGCCTCCTGGAAACCCCAACATTACATAGTGGGGCCTTGAAGCCTGAGGACACCCAAAGGTGCCTCTGTGACAGCTGGGGTCCCTCTGCTGCCTGGTGGGGATGCGGGGCGTGTGTGGTGGTTGCTTGATTGTGTCGATGGGAGATGATTTTCAAGGTGAAATTTCTAGTCCAGTTGAGTCACTTTCGTTCAAGGCAATGCGCAAAATGTCATCCCCGCCCCGTTTCGCGGCAGCATGCCGTTCTCCGGTCGCATTTAAATTTACTCCACTTTCCCTCCCTGACACCTGTTTAAATCAATATCTTCCTCTCCAGGTCGCGGGGAGAATGTGCCCAGCTCTCCACACAGCGCTTCTCAAATCCACTAAAATCAACACAATAATTGAAATATTTTCAAGCTGATTACACCGCAGCCCGAGGCTAGCCTGGTTGCTAAGGGTGAGCTCCGCGGTTGCTAGGGGGAGTAAATCACGCTGCATTATTTGATTTTTGTTATAGATATGAAACCGCTACTCCCGCGATTAAATGTCTCTCAGCCTAACACCTATGGGACCTGGGGAGAGAGGAGAGAGGGGTTCCAACCTTGACCCTGTCAAATAAATATCTCTAACTTTTCCTGTCCTCGGGCTTCCCAGCCAAACCTGTCTGCAGGTTTTTTTTTTCCCTCTTTCTTTCTCTTCTTCTCTTAACCTGACTTTAAATAACAAAGCTATGGGGACAAGAAGATGAAGAGAGGAGAGGCTGTCTGTTCTATTAGTGCTCAGCACAGGAACCTCATAGCCATCCTAGACCTGCGTGATAGTGGAATTGGTGGCACAGGTGCCAGCCATCAGGATCCACCCCTGCCAGGCTGACTCCTCTGGAGCTGCCCAGTAGATGGGTGCCTAACCCCGGTGGTCACTTCTGCTCTTGACCTCTTGCTCCCTTGGTCACTTTCGCCCAGATCACACGTTTGGCTTTGCAGGGTCCCTCTGACTATGAGCTGGGTATCCCCAAGTCCCATAGGACGGTGGGATCAGAAGAAACAGGTTCTGACTGTCCAGGCAGAGCCAGATGGAGAGAGCTAGAGCCCACCCGGTTCCTCAGCGCTGTTGGGTGCAGAATCCCGCCAGTGAGTTTCAGGGTGCCTCCCACCTTGCTCTCTGGGTCTCCCAGCTGTGGCTCGCCCTCCACAGCCCTCCAACTGTCTGGCTGGGTACACAGGCTGCCGCGAGTGCTTTCGTCACCAGCCAACCCAGGCAGGCTTTCCAGGAAGAGAGTGGGCGTCCCTGCCAGCCAAGGCCACCCTTTTGAGCAACTAAATGCTTTTGCACACACGCTGATCTGCCTGTCTGGCGTAGGTGGGCAGGCATGGCAGCCCTGCTGGGACCCAGCCAGCTGTTCCCATGAATGAATCTGACTAAATGAACAAACATATACTCAGATCTGTCACTCACCTCCTTCTTAATGACTCTAAGGGCTGGGCTGGGTGGCCCAACCCAGGTAAGCCCTGGAGATACTCCTCAGAAAGCTCATGTGACACCCCCCTCCTCAGAGCACCCCACGTCTACGTAGAACACACCGGTCTGCCTCTCCTCCAGCCTGTTCTTTGGGGGCCAGCCTCATTAAGAAGTCCGGGACCAAGGCCTTACCCAGCCCTGTCTTCGGAGGGCCATGCCCACCAGATAATGTCCTCTCTGTGGTTCTGCGTCCTTCTACAGCATCCCCAAATCCAAGGTCTTGATTCGCTGTCACCTGAATGCACCCCTCTCCCCTCACCCCCCCCCACATGTTGGTTCTGGTCACTTCTGCAGGAAGCTATAATCGACCATGCCAGTGGCCGCTGGGCTGGCTTTCTCTGTCCTACATCAGTCCCCAGGGGGTGGCTGGTGTGGGTGACCTTGCCCATCACAGAACCCATCTGGAGAACAGAACTTGGGTGTCCTCTTCACAGCGCACAGCCTGCCCAGCGCATGGTACCGTCCCCTCTGCAGGCCTCATCCCTGCCATGTTCCCCTTCCACAGGGGCTCACAAACCCCTGTCTCGACCGCAGTCTGGGATGTCATGAGCTCTGAGAGCCCGGTCTTCCCTGTGAGACCTGCCTGTGAGGCTATCGCATCCAGAAATCCAAGGGTGCTTTCTCCAGCTCAGTATGGAAGCAGCCAAAACAAGTCCCTGGGGCTGAGGGTGGACAGGGACACCCAGGAGGCAGCATAGACTCCCTTTTGGAAACTTGTTAGGTGGTCATAAGGCACTTTCTGAGTTGGCTCTTGGACAGCCAGGCACTTGGGACTCACCAATGTACAGATGAGGAAACTCAGAGCCAGAGAAGTTAGGGGTGGTGTGAGCTGGGCCAATGGGGCAGACTGGCCACTCTGTGCACCTGAGCATCGATGTGCCCTGTGCAGGGGACAGTTCATGGCCCTGGGACAGGTGGGGTTACTGAGGAGTAGGCTCTAGGCCCGGGAAGGGATGGTTCCCCAGCAGGCCAAACTCCTCGGTAAACTGATCCCCAGATCTTCACCTCAGTATTGGGTTTCAGCAGCAGCCACCTCCACAGGTGTGAGGATAGAAACACGTACCCCCCGGAGCTGGGAGACAGCTCAGTGCGGAAAATGCTTGCCATGCAATCCCCACAACCCAAAGTATAAAAACCTGGGCAAAGTGGCAGATGCCTGTAATCCCAGTGCTGGGAGGTGGAGACAGGAGGATCCCTGGAACTTGCTAGCTAGCCGGCTCCAGTTCCAGGCCAATGAGAGACTCTGCCTTAAAAACAAAACAAAAAAAAAAAAAAAAAAAAAAAAACGGTGGATGGTACCTGAGGAATCACACCTGTGGTTGTCCTCTGGCCTCCACATGCATGTGCACACACAGGCACATGTACCTATAAGTGTGCGCACACATACACCTGAATCCATGTATCTCTCTGATTATAAAAGACTCACTGAGGCCAGTTGTGGTAGCACACCCCTTTAATCCCAGCACTTAGGTGCTGTGAGTTCAAGGCCAGCCTGAGACTACAGAGTGAATTCCAGGTCAGCCTGGGCTAGAGCATACCCTACCTAAAAAAAAAGAAGGAGGAGGAGGAGGAGGAGAAGGAGAAGAAGAAGACTCACTGAGAAAGATCTGGAAAATAGGCCAGTTGTGGTGGGTCACACCTGTCATTCCTAGAGGCTAAAGCAGAAGGATCTTGAGTTCAAGACAAGGCTGCCCTATATATATCAAGACCCTGTCTTAAATCTCATTAGGAAAAAAAAAGAAAGAAACATCTGGAAAATTTAGAAAAATGTAAAGAAGCAAATTGTACTTATAGAACCATCTGGAGAATGTTCTAGAATGGTGGGAGCCAGCCTTTTCTGAGGCCTTGGGAGAGCAGCCTGGAGGGGAGGGTTTGATGGATCTAGGGAAGATGATGTCTCACCTGGCTGTAATCCCTCACTGGATTCAGGCTGTGCTTGAAGTTCCGAGACGTGGACCCGGGTCTCTTTATCACTCTGTGTCTATCCTCGGCTTTGGAAGGCATGACCCCTCTCTGGTCCATCCTTCATCCTCACTACCTCTTTGGAGGTCCCTACCTCTATCATCTGTTCTGCCCCATGAGCTCAGAGCCACAGCTGACTCACTGGGGTGGCAGCACCGGGCATCCTTCAGTCACCTACCCCAGCCTGGACCCAAGATGATCCCTTCGGGCAGTGTAAGGGACAGCAGCTCCCAGTCTGCGGGGCCTTGGTCCCAGGCGTATGTGGCTGCCGCCGCCCCTAAGGCTGAGCAGTGTCTCTGTGTGGTGTGGGACGCTTGGGGTTGAGTCGTGGATAGGACGGCTTGAGGTCCACATGTCCCTTCTGTGCCAGTGACTCACTGATCACAGGGTGTCTGTGGAAGGGGCCTCAGGACCACAGGGCATCTTCTGTCTTCATCCTTGCCTGCCCTTGTGTATGCGTTAGAAGAGGCTGAGGAGGTGGGGAGCCTGGAGGAAGGGTCTGGCATTTGGGGAGCCCAGATATGTCTCTGAGCATCCTTGGGTGTCCACAGCAGCCTTGATGGGCAGGTGGGGGGGGGATCTCTAGTATGTGCCAGGTACCTGAGCACTTGGCCTCTGGATCTGCCTTCTGGGACAGGTGGCCTCCTGGAGACCTATCCCTCTACCCCTTCAGCCCCCTGCCATCTCTCTCCATTACTGGGGCAGCCAACTCCTGCAGAGGGTGGCTGTTGGACCCAGCCCTCGCCCTCTGCTAATTCAGCGCCGGCCTCCACACTGTCAGCTACAGACACATCCTTCCAGAACTCTCCGATGACCTGCTGCTGATTGTTCTCTTCCCCTGGGAATTGCCCCCCCAGGTAGCTGGACCTTCCCAAGGGGCCAGGGAAAGCTCTGGAGTCCCATTCAGTTTACCAGGCAGCCTCCAACGTCCCCACAGGGCTGCAGGGACCCACCTTGGCCATTCAGGAACCATCTGCCGCTAGAGCCAGCAAGTCTCTGCATTCTCTCCGGGCAGAAGCTGCGTTGACAAGCCCCAGCTATGTCACTGCCTTTATCGACAGAACGCAACATCTGCCTACCCTGACACCAACAATGGTAGGCCATTTAGTCGGGCCCCCTCCCCTGGCCGCAGACAACAGCTCCCCGTATTATATTTTCTCACTCAATTAGCACTATCGTCCTTCCGAAATGGAGGCCAATTTTCCTATAATGACATCATTGTTAGGGAAGTGGCACGGGCTGGGCTGTCACCAGGTTGCTGAGACAGGTCCGTCTCTCTCCACTAACCCTGACAGGGAAGGGACGTGGCCAGGGGTGGGAAGGGAAGGGGCGACCAGGCGGGCCTATCGGCGGCCACCCCGTCACCTCCGACCACAGACATTGTTTCCGACAGTTCTCAGGAGCAGTGTGGCGGAAAATTGAGTCCAGATTCATTAGGGTTTCCAGTGTGCCGCGCAAGTCAGTTAAATTGATACATTTCCTAACGAAATTGAAGTGCTTTGTGCTGCCAGTGGAAAGCCGGGTGACCCGCCTCGGCCCGCTGAGCAACCCAACGCGCTGACGGATCCATTAAGCGGCCCAGCCCGGCCCTCTCCCTCCGTTCCCGGCCTGCGCTGTAAATCTCCGCCAATTTCACAACTAATCATCGCCGTAAACCCTTCCTTGTCCGCTTCCGCTGTGCCCCTGCCTCACCCACAAACAGTCAGAGGCTGCAGGTCAGCAGGCCTTGGAGGTGCCCAGCCTGGCCTGGGGTGCCCTGGACTCAAAGACCCACCTAGCAGCTCCTGGCTAGGGTATGACTTGGCTCCATAGTACTGCTGGGATCCACAGTGGGTCATGTGCCCATTCCACAGATGGGAAAGATGAGGTAGGGGAGAGAGAGAGAGAGACAGAGAGACAGAGAGGAGTCCAAAGGGACCTGTAGATGTTGGTTTGCAATTTGACGTGTGTGTGCTGGGGCACACGCAAAGGCCGGAGGAGAACGTCAGGGCCCTCCCTTGTTCTTCTGCCTTATTTCCCTGAGACAGGGTCTCTCTGAACCTGCACCTCGCACTGTTTTTCAGGGACCAGGGAGTCCCTCCCCCATCATCCTCCTGTCTCTGCCCCCTCAGTGTTGGGTTCCAGGCATGTGTGGTCACATCCGGTTTTCACATAGGCCACTGGGGACCAAACTCAGGTCGTCCTGCTGGCTTGTGCGCTAACCCCTGAGCCACCTACCCTGATTCGGACTTTTCAAAATGGAAGTACATGGGGACCTTCAATAAACGTGAAAGGGGACATTGCCATTGTTACCTACAGGGAGGCACCCCCAGAAGGAGGGACAGAACATTCCAGAAGGCTTGTGCCCTCCCAACAGGGTAACTACTATTATTCTGACCATTATCAGCTGTCTTTCTTTCTTCCTTTCTCTCTCTCTCCTTCCTCCCTCCCTCCCTCCCTTCCTCCCTTCCTCTCTCCCTTCCTTCCCGACAGTGTCTCACTATGTATCCCAGGCTGGCAATCTTCCTGCCTCCACCTTCCAGTGCTGAGGTCACAGCTGCGCAGCAGCACGTGCCCACACCCCTGTGCTGCTCTCGTCTGCCCTGGGCACTTCTGGAGCTGCCCCTCTTCACCGCTGTGTAGGGTTCTATGGTGCCCTGTACCTTGGCACACGGTTTCTCTCGCTGGTGTTAGTCTCCTGCCCTGGTAACTAAATCTCTCGTCGACTTTCTTCTGTGTCTTTGGGTACCAGACGTGCCATTTCTTGGAATATATCCTATCCTCTGACCCACTTCTCCTACTCCCTCCATGCCTGTTTATAGAGCTGTCAGGCGGGCTTCCCAAGGCACTTTCAGAACCCCGTCTTTCTCTCCTATCCTTCCTCCTCCTCCTTCTCCTCCTCCTCCCTCTTTCTTCCCTCCTTTCCCTTTCTTTCCTTTCCCTTTTCCTCCTCCGTTTCCCTCCAGTCTGGAAGACATAACAGAAGTTCTAGAACACCTCGAGGGTGGGCAGCCTGGAGGCAGGACTGCCCCTGAAGGGTGCTTAAACATGTCAAGAGCCTAGAGAGCTCCCCACTGTGACATCAACACAACAGGGCATTAAGGACTGTGGAGAGTTGTCCCACATTATGGCCTCTGGCTCCTGAGGCCACGGAGCACTGGAAGGTGGACGTGGACTGTGGAGATGCGTGCCACCTGTGACGTACACACCATGTCTGCAGTTCACTGTGGGAAAGACCGTGAACGGCTGACAATGCTTTTCTGAGGGTCGCGCATTCAACTTGTATTTTGGAACTCTGTGATAAATTGTTGCTAAATAAAATATTTAAATCAATTCCACCTATTGATTTATTTTTGTTTTATGAGACCATTTTATATATCCTAGACTGACCTTGAACTCATAACCCTCCTGCCTCCATCACCAAGTGCAGGGATCACAGGTGTGCGTCACGACGCCTGCCTTCACCTGTTCCTTTCCCCTTTCTTTCCTTTCTTCCCTCCATTCCTTCCTTTCCTCCCTCCTGCCTTCCTTCCTTCTTTCTTTTTTGGTCCTGGTAATTGAACCCAAGGCCTCACACGTGCTAGACAGGCACTCTACCACTGAGCTATACTCCCAGCCCTCTTTTTCTCTTCTTTTCTTTTCTTTTTTTTTTTTGGTTTTTTGGTTTTTCCAGGTAGAGTCTCACTCTAGCACAGGCTGACCTGGAATTCACTCTGTAGTCTCAGGGTGGCCTCGAACTCATGGTGATCCTCCTACCTCTTCCTCCCAAGTGCTGGAATTAAGGGTGTGCGCCGCCACACCTGGCAAGACCCTAATTTACTTTATTTATTTATTTATTTGGTTTTTCGAGGTAGGGTCTCACTCTTGCTCAGGCTGACCTGGAATTAACTATGTAGTCTCAGGGTGGCCTCGAATTCATGGCGATCCTCCTACCTCTACCTCCTGAGTGCTGGGATTAAAGGTGTGCGCCACCGCTCCCAGCACTTTTTTTTTTTAAATGTTATATTTAGAGGCAGGTCTTGCTAAGTTACCCAGACTCCTCTGGAACTGCAGATCCACCTGCCTCAGCCCCCTGAGTAGCTGGGATTACAGACCTGGGCCACCAGGACAAATGTCTTTTTGCTTTGTGTGAGTGTGACATAACATAAGTGGTTGACACTACACCAGAAAATGCAGAAAGTATTAACTAATACCCCAACCTAACTTCTACCCTCAGGTGGATAAAGGTGCTTTCTAAAAATCCTAAAATGCAGTTCCACCATATTAACTGCTTCAAGGTGAATGATAGGGCTGGGGGTGTGACTCAGTGGTAGAGCACCTGCCTAAACTCCCCCAGTGAGGGGCTGGGAGTTTGGCTCAGTGGTAGAGCTCCTGCCTAGAATCCCTCAGTGAGGGGCTGGGGGTGTGGCTCAGTGGTAGAGCTCCTGCCTAGAGTCACCCAGTGAGGGGCTGGGGGCATGGCTCAGTGGTAGAGCTCCTGCCTAGAATCCCCCAGTGAGGGGCTGGGGGTGTGGCTCAGTGGTAGAGCTCCTGCCTAGAATCCCTCAGTGAGGGGCTGGGGTGAGGCTTACTAGTAGAGCACCTGCCTAGCATGCGTGAGGCCCTGGTTTCAATTTCCAGCACCATGGCAATAAATAGATCCATTAACAATGAAGTGCACAATATAATGTTATTAAAAACATTAAAGATACTTTGAGGTAGAGCCCAAGACTCTATGAAGGCTTGGAATTCACTCAGGGGCACCTAGACCCTGAAACATCAGGATTGCCTGGTATGGGCTCTTGGCGATGTGGGTAATAAGAAGACCCCATCTTGCTGGAGTGTGTGTCTTGTCATTATGCCAATTTGATGCGGCTGGGTTGAAGAAACCCTAGGGTGTGGAACCACTGCTCATATGCGCCATTGAGGACAGGCAGGAACAACTTTGTTTCTGCACTTGAAAGGCAGGGAGGACATGACTCTCCAGTCTCAACCATTCTGTGGGTGGGACTGACTGACCAGGGGTGTTTCACGTTGAGCCCCATGTTGTGATGGTACCTGTGAGGTGACCAGGCCACGCCTAGTCCTCACAGAGCTGAGACTGAGACTAGCGAACATCTACTTGCCAAGGCCAAGGAGCAGGGCGCAGAAGACTCCCCTCACGTTCCGTGCCCCAGTCTCACCGGTTGTTACGTACTTGGGTGCAGACCCTGGCAGGGTTCCGGGACCGACAAGAGTCCTGCTGACCTAGAACTGAAATCGCTCACTTTCATTTTTTATTTTTTATTTTTTAAATTTTATTTGAGAGAGAGAGAGAGAGGGAGAGAGAATAGTCACGCTAAGGCTTTTAGTTGCTGTAAATGAACTCCAGGCACATGTGTCACCTTGTGCATCTGGCTTTATATGGGTCCTGTGGAATCAAACCTGGGTCCTTTGGCTTTGTAGGCAAATGCCTTAACCGCTAAGGCATCTCTCCAGCCCACTTCTGTTTATTTTTGTTTTGAGGTACAGTCTTATGCATCCATGGCTGGTCTTGAACTTACTATGTAGCCAGGGATGACCTTGAACTCCTGATCTTCCTACTTCTACCTCCCTCATGCTAGATTACGGGTGTGCACCACCAGAACCAGTTCATGTGGGGTGCTGGGCATCGAACCCAAGGCTTTGTATGTACAAGACAAGCACTTTACCCACTGAATGACAGTTCAGCACTACCTTGCTTTTTTTTGTTTGTTTTTCGAGGTAGGGTCTCACTCTAGTTCAGGCTGACCTGGAATTCACTATGTAGTCTCAGAGTGGCCTCGAACTCATGGTGATCCTCCTACCCCTGCCTCCTGAGTGCTGGGATTAAAGACGTGCGCCACCACACCCGGCCCTACCTTGCTTTTGATGAACCAGAGCATGTGGCCCGGTTGTGTGTCTCCCAGGTTTCCATCTGTCTGAAAGGCCACAACAACAAAATGCACACTATGATCCTGCACCCCACAGGCTCTTCCCAGGGCAGAACAATTTATTCCAAAACATACCAGAGCTGTGAGGCCAGGGAGGGGTGTTAGGACACAAGGGGACAATCTCTAGAGAGGACACATCCACTTGGGGAACGGAGTCACCTGGGCTGAACAGGTCCAGTCGCCTGGTCCCCGTGTGAGTCCCTGCAGGACTGTAAGGATGACGTGCTTCAGAGGGGAAATGGTGGATGGGGCCATAGGCGGGTCCACGGGGGTGTTAGGTCTCATTTCATCCTGGTTATAGCTCTGTCTGTGGTCAGGGTCTTATGCGTGGGTCTTGCTAGGTGAACGACAACCATTTGAAGAGGTGCCCCCAGGGTCTGTGGGGTCTGACACTGGCCTGGCTGGGGTCAGGCAGTGAGGCACATGTGCAGGAGGGACTCTCAAGCTGGAAGCTGCACTGGGCAGGCCTGACCCTCTTCAGAACATTTAACACCCCCTCTCTTCAATCGGACTCTTGTTTACAGGACTCCGAGATGCCCAGATTGAAATTTACCGTGTCAGGAAGAACTTCTTTCTTAGGGTTCTGGCTCGCTGGTGAGAGAATGGTATTTCCCATCGAAAGGAAGTGCAAAGCTCTTAACAAATCAATAAGCTGCGTTTAGTCAATACTCAGAGAGCTTCGGAGGGAGGCGGGACCCTCCACACCTACGTCCCAGCTTCTCCAAGGGTGTCTCCAGGAGTTTAGCAGGAGCTAAGATGCTGATTGAGTGGCATGGGGAGAGCCTCTGGCCCTTGACATCCCTGTGGGAAAAAGGTCTTGGTCCAAGGAAGACACAGCATGGCTCAAATGCTGGACTCACATCCTACACCCAGCTGGGGGTGGGGTTTCTCAGAAGGAGCCATCTCCACATTGCTGCACATGACCTAAGGACACAGGTAGCCTATGAGATGTCAGTCATTTGATAAGCTTTTGAGGGGAAAATGTTGGGGATTGAACCTAGGGCCTCATGTATGCTAGACACTCTACTGCTGAACCATGCCCCCAGCCCCTCACTGGGGAATTCTAGACAGGTACTCTACCACTGAGCCAAACCCTGAGGGGCTGGGGGCATGGCTCAGTGGTAGAGCCCCTGCCTAGAATCCCCCAGTGAGGGGCTGGGGGTGTGGCTCAGTGGTAGAGCTCCTGCCTAGAATCCCCCAGTGAGGGGCTGGGGGTGTGGCTCAGTGGTAGAGCTCCTGCCTAGAATCCCCCAGTGAGGGGCTGGGGTGTGGCTCAGTGGTAGAGCACCTGCCTAGAATCCCCAGTGAGGGGCTGGGGGTGTGGCTCAGTGGTAGAGCTCCTGCCTAGAATCCTCCAGTGAGGGGCTGGGGGTGTGGCTCAGTGGTAGAGCACCTGCCTAGAATCCCCAGTGAGGGGCTGGGGTGTGGCTCAGTGGTAGAGCTCCTGCCTAGAATCCTCCAGTGAGGGGCTGGGGGTGTGGCTCAGTGGTAGAGCTCCTGCCTAGAATCCTCCAGTGAGGGGCTGGGGTGTGGCTCAGTGGTAGAGCACCTGCCTAGAATCCCCAGTGAGGGGCTGGGGTGTGGCTCAGTGGTAGAGCTCCTGCCTAGAATCCCCCAGTGAGGGGCTGGGGTGTGGCTCAGTGGTAGAGCCCCTGTCTAGAACCTCCCAGTGAGGGGCTGGGTACATAGCTCCATAGTAGACCTGTTACATAGCATTCAAGAGACCTGAGGTTCCATCTCCAATATAGAAAATAATCATAATAATAATGGGGGCTTTGGGGAGCCAAGGAGGGCATACCCTGGGGCCCATCACGGTCAGAGAGGAGGATAGTCAGGAGCTCCCTGAAGCCTGGAGATTGACAGGTGCAGCAGACAGTCACCTATTTCCAGCAGAAGAGGAGAGTCATAGGCATCAGGTGAGAGGTGACAAGGACACCTCCCCTGTGAAGACTTCAGGAGAGCAGAGCCGAGCCGCAGACTGGCTCTCCAGGCTCTCTGTCCCTCGGAGGCCAGGCCGGCCCCTCCCAGCTCTGTGGTCATGGCTGAACTGGCTTCCTTCTGGCTTTCCTGGCCCAGTGAAGAGCTAGGGGGGCCAGTGAAGGAGCACGAGGCATCTGAGCCCTGGCTAGCCTCAGATCCAGGGGTGCCCAACCTCAGTTTCTTTTTCAGCCCAATGGGCATCCAGGCAATATGGGAGAATTAGCCAGAAGCCATGTGAACAGAACATTGTCTTTTAAAATCTATGAGCAGCTGCGTGTGTCCCTATGGGGGGAGGCAGTCTATGTGTCCAGGCTGCGGAGGCCCAGGCCACCCCATCTTTCCCTCATAGGCAGTGGAATATATGGGCTGCCTGCCCAGCTGGCCTCAGGGGATGCCACGTGGCTGCCACGTGTGGCTCAGCTCTGCCTTCCATCTGGTGTGACTCTGTCTCTCTGGACATCCCCACCCTGCTGAGCTCCGCCTCCATACCCAGGGCTGGCTTCCCCAGCACCTGGGCAACTGGGAGCCCTAGTCAATCCCACTCAGCAGCCTTGTATTCAGTAAGCATGTGCAGGGACCCTGGGCTGGTCTCGACCACATGCCAGTTGCCCAACATGGATATCTGAGGCTGTGCCTGCTGCCCATGGGACCTCAAACTGGCAAGTGTGTGCATCTGACAGCACCCAGCCAGTGCCTACAGTCCCAGGATGCCTCCTCAGTGCCTGGCCCCTCGCAGTGAGAAGAGGTACTAAGCAGGGGTGGGTCAACTGGCATAATGCCAGCACTGGGAAGGCTGTGGCAGGAAGCTGATGGGTTCAAGGCCAATCTAGGCTATACAGCAAGACCCTGTCTCAAAAAAAAAAAAAAAAAACCAAGTGAGCCCAGCCTGATTGACACAGTCCTATAGTCTCAGCACTTGGGAGGCTGAGGCAGAATAGTAAATTAGAGGCCAATGTGGGTGCTATAGTAAGACCTTATTTCAAAAAAATCCAAGAGCTGGGGCTGGAGAGATGGCTTAGTGGTTAAGGCACTTGCGCACAAAGCCAAAGGACCTTGGTTTGATTCCCCAGGACCCACGTAAAGCCAGATGCACAAGGTGGCACATGCATCTGGAGTTTGCAGTGGCTGGAGGCCTTGGCATGCCCATTCTCTCTCTCTCTCTCTCTCTTTCTGTCTCTTACTCTCTCAAATAAATAAATCAATAAAAATATTTAAAAAAAAAAACAAGAGCTATGGGTATAGCTCAGTGGTAGGGTGTCTGCTAGAAACCCCTCAGTGAGGGGCTGGGGGTATGGCTTAGTGGTAGAGTACCTGTCTAGCATGGCCAAGGCCCTAGCTTCCTTCTTTGGTACCATTAAAAGGGGGGGGGGCTGAAGAGATGGCTTAGCAGTTAAAGTGCTTTCCAGCAAAGCCAAGGGACCCAGGACCCAGGTTCAATTCCTCAGTACCCACATAAAGCCAGATGCACAAGGTGATGCATGTGTCTGGATTTCATTTTCAGTGGCTGGAGGCCCTAGTGTGCCCATTCTCTCTCTCTCTCTCACACACACACACACACACACACACACACACTCCTTTATTTCTCTCTCTAATAAATAAATAAAATATTTTAAAACAAGTAAGGGAGGGAAGAAGGGAAGGTGAGAAGGAGAGAAGAGAAGGGAGGGGAAAGGATAAAAAGGAAGAAGTTATAAGCAGAAGAGCCCAGGCCAGCACACTCCTGGGGACATCTTCTGACCCTTCAGCAGTATCTCAGGGCCACTCAGCTGGACACTAGCAAGGATATGAAGCATTGTGCATGACTAGAACTTGTCTCCATGTAGCTACCCAGTGAGACTTCTCTGACTGACGCCTACCATGTGCTAGGTTCCAACTGTAGCTCATTTGGTCTTCACCATGACCTTGAGATCCACACCTCTCTCATCTCCACTTTACATAGGGGCGAACTGAGACTCAACAGATCCCTCGTGCCAAGCTGACTCATTCCAGGCCTGTGATGGGGCTGATTCTCCCGGGGCTGTGGTTCCTTTCCCTCTGTCCCCTCCTCATTCTGCCCTACAGGGTGAGCCCAGCTACATGGAAATCCACCAACCTTGGACTAAGCTGCCTCAGTTTCTGGAAGCCTGGAGGAGCCAGACGGCATGTCCACCGGTTACCCTGGAGATGCCGACAGTCGCTGCCCCCTTGTCCTGCTGCCAATGCGGCACAGGGCCCCTGCTACGCCTCCATCCGGCCAGCCCCGGCTGCAGTAATTAAATATCCCCCATTGTGGTTCAAGCTCTGCAGCCCAGGGGCAGGCTCAACGTGAGCAGTCATCGATCCTGTGGGCACAGCCCCAAGATCCAGGCATCTGTGTGGAGAGGAGATCTCAGGAGTACCTTTCCAGAACCTTCCAGTCCCACCCTGAGCAGTGGAGAACCCAGCAGGAGGATGACACCATGGCCAGGCCTGGGGCAAGTCCCTGTCTGGACCCCAGGTCTGCAGAGCCAGCAGGAGGCGTGGCCTCTGGGCAGCTCCCACCTCCTTAGCAGAGGCTGAGCGCGCCCAAGGATACCCTCCTGCTGGATTAGCGGTGCCCACGCTCGTAAAGACACTAAATTGGCAGGGAGTGGGTGAGGGCCAGGACACAAGCTCCATTAGCTCCGTCTCTGGTCTAATTAGCCTTAATATCACCCTGATTCTCCATAACCTGGGAAGTTCTTGGCTTTCCCTCCGTAGGGCCCTGCCTTGGGCCCCCATCCGCCTTGCTTGTGCCTCTCTGTGGCTGCCTTCCACCTTCCAAATACGCCCAGTGACTTTTCCTATCAAAATGGGCAATAAAAGGAACCAACCCCATTTCTTTTTTCTATTTGGAATTCTGGTAACTGACAATTTAACCTAAAATCTTCTGTATTTCCTGCTTGTACAGCTGTAAATAGAGACTGACAGTTTATTTTCACATCCCCCGGCTGGAGGGGGGTGGTGGAGGGGGGAGACCCATTTGAAATAAATACTTGCGGGTCCCTGACAGACTCCAGACGGGCCGTCGACGCGGCCTGGCAATCTGTGGGACCTGTCACACTCCGTGATCGGTCTTTTTACAAACACAAACACTGCTGATTTCTTATCAAATGTAAAACCGGCCCGGCTCTTTCTTAAATGGTTACCACGAGCATGAAATTGACATTGTGAATCACATGTGACACAGGCTTGTCTGGGCTGTAATTGATCGGTGCTTAGGAGGAGGCTTGGTCCGCCTGAGCCCCCCCTGGCCCTACTGTGCCCCCTGCCACCCCCCGACCGAGCTCAGTCCCCGGCAAAATTGTTGTCAATGGGAGAAAACTCTAAGAAAAACCCGTGATTCCTGCATGTTGCGTTTTTTTTTCCCCCTCTGAGAGCCTCTGAGGTGTCAATCCCAATTTCCATGGCTTCATCATTACATACATCAAAGGCCTATAATTGGTGGCTACAGAAATTTATCCTCCAAAAGGGGAGAGAGAGAAAGAGAGGGCAGGCGAGTGGGAACTGCGGGATGGGAAGTGGTGGCAGGAATGGGATTCTGGAAACCTTCATGCCACCCTTGAGGTTGGCAAAGAAAGACAGGATAGCCTGGTGTGCTCGTGGAAATATGGTGGGTCTGGCTTTGAAAATAAGTCTGGCGGGACATGGGTGTCATGCAACAGATCACAAACACACCGATGCTGTTCCAGGAACAGCCAACTGCCTTTCATTGCCTCCCGTCGTCACGGTTACGGCGGGCAGCCCTTGCAGGCCCCCTCTCCTCACTCTGCAGTTTGAACAGCTGGAGGTGCAATTTCCATTGCAACAGGGTGGGGGGGGGTCACTTGAGTGGTCATTGCTGCTTTACATCAGGGGAAACTGAGGCCCAGAGAATGGTTCCACAACTACTTTAAGGCCCCCTTGGATGGCAGCAGGACCCCTCCAGAGCCCTAGCTCCATGTCCAACCTGCCTGCTGCCCTCCACCCTGCAGACTGTGCTGGGCCATCTATGACACTGGAAGTGGGTTTTCAAGCTATAGATCTTACCCAGGTCTTCTGGGAAGCGAAGAGGGCCACGCACAGGGTCCCAGCCGCTCGCCTCGGCCTGGCTCACCCCCTAGCCTGGGTCAGGCCAGCTCTGGCCCCAGAGACCTTGGCTCCTACTGCTGAGTGGCACCCACACTCACGTCCTCTGGGTCCCGTGAAGCGTCCACTGGTTCCCTGGACGAGTGTATTTCTGTCTGTTTTTCCATTTGGATTTTGTGACTGATGAAACAATGACGGTAAATTACACACACAGGGATCCTGCCTGCAGCAACCGGCGGTAACCTCGCTGGCTCACGACGCGGAGTCTCTCGCCACCCGTTCTGCTGGCACCGTGCCCGCGCTCCCAGCTCCTCCTGGTCGCAGGAAGCACCGGAGCAACCCCTCCCTACCGCCACATTGCTCCAGATGGGGAACTAAAGCCACCTACAAACCTGTATACGCCGAACAGCTCTAAGAGGCCTGGGACTGCCCGCCACCCCCTGCCCAGAAAATCCTTCTCTAGAAATATGATGGGGGGGGGATTCTCAGGTCTGAACCGAATGCCTCTTCCTCCCAACTGCCTGGCTTTCTTCCTCCCTCCCAGATGCTGTCTTGGATATGCTGCCTTGCCATGTGACCCTTTTTGCCTTGGCTTCTGGGAAGCTCAGAGTCAAAACGGTCTGTTCTAAACAATTCTACAGACCCCTACTTATGAACGCTCTTATAGTTTCCTTTCATACTCGCTCAATTAAGACTTGTATCTTTTTCCTACTAAGTGTCCCAAGTCATGTAGGGAATGATAGGAATCCCAGGTGAGCAATGGTTTAGCGAGGACAGGGACATTGCCAGAGGTGGCGCTGAGCCACAGCGGGGTGGAACCACACACTTCTCGTATATCCTCTCTTTTGCCATTTTTTCTTTTTTCTTTTTGGTTTTTCGAGGTAGGGTCTCTCACTAGTCCAGGCTGACCTGGAATTCACTACGTAGTCTCAGGGTGGCCTCGAACTCACAGTGATCCTCCTACCTCTGCCTCCTGAGTGCTAGGATTAAAGGCGTGTGCTGCCATGCCCAGCTTTTTTTTGTCATTTTTATTACTATTTTATTTATTTATTTGAAAAAAAAACATATATATATATATATATATACATACACATAAACACACACACACATATATATATAGAGAGAAAGAGATTGAGAAAGAGAGAGAGAGAGAGAATGGGCACACCAGGCTCCCAGCCACTCACTGCAAATGAATTCCAGATGCATGTACCACCATGTGCATCTGGCTTTACGTGGCTACTGGGGAATAAAACCTGGGTCCTTAGGCTTAGCAGGCAGGCACCTTAACTGCCAAGCCATCCCTTCAGGCCTCTTTTGCCATGTTTGATCAAGCACGGGGGTCTGGATCCGAGGAGGGTTCGGTGGTCCTGTCTGAAGCCTGGCTCTCTGAAGTGCGCCTGTCTGCATTCCAGCAAGTCCAACTCCACGGGCATGGGGAGGCTCTTTGCCTGAGGTGGCCCCCAGGGACTCTGGAATTCCCTGCAGCCTTGGAATGGAGATCCAACAGCTCCTAAGCAGTGTGGCTGGGACCACCCGGAGCCGAGTGCAGGCCAGGAGAGAATCCCCAGCTGAGCTGCCTGGCTCCTGAGCCCAACCAGGGCAGGCAGGGGAGGCAGAGCTAGATCTGGGGAGAGCAAATATCTCAGATGGATCCTCTCCTGAGAATCTTGAGGTCAGTCAAAGTTCCCACCTGCCCCATGCACTCTGGAGGCCATGACAGCGGCCAGGTTCCTGGGCACAAGCAGGTCCCTCTGGTATTTTGTCTGGAGGTACTGCCAGCGATGTCTTGGATGGAAACCGAGTCATATGGAAGTAGTTATTCATGAACTGGAGCCTGGTTTCCTGGTGTCCTCCTCACGCACAGCTCCTTCCCCTCAGGAAGCCCACAAGGCTCCTGGGAGCCCCAGTGCCCTACCAGGGGAGGTGGCTGCTTTGCTGGCCCACACCTTGAGCCTGGTGTCATCTCCTGGTCCCACAGTAGAGTCCCTTGGGGTGTGCCAGGCCAGGCTGGCATCCTGAGAGAGTGGGGAAGGGCGGGGGACAGCCAAAACTTTAAGGTATATGAGCTGTGAAATTAAATCGAAATACTCAAATAAGGAATCGCAACAACATAAGCAAAGATGTTTACCAGGGCTTGAAGTTAAATACAGATTTTTCATAAACCCCAAACACAAGATGTAATAAAGTTCTGTGGAATGGTAAATATAATTTACAGTGGAAAGAATGTTCCTTGTCATCGTAAACCTGAGCGGGCATTCTCACTTTGGGTTTTTGGGAAGCTGAGTTCTGCCACCGCACCCCTGGGCCTGGCACAGGTCTGCTGGGCACCTCAACACCCATAGGGATGCAGGCCTCCTTGGGGACCCACAGCAAGATGGCCACAGCCTGCCAGTCATCACTCCCTCCCGGAGTGGCAGGTGTCACCGTGGACCCTGGGCTGGCTGGGCTGCCACGGTGACCTTCAGGAATGTGGGAAGATAGCGGCGCATTGATGCCTTAGAGACTAAGGACTTTCTGCCAGTCTTGGCTCCAGCCCGACCCTCCAGGACGGGAGCTGCAGGGACTTGGGAGATGCCCTCTGGACACCAGCCCTAGGGACACAGTGTCCCTTTCCCGGTCCAGCCACATGGAAGGAAGGAAGCTTTGTCCTTTGGTTGTCATTTATACTACCATGAGAATGAGGGTTGTTTTGTTTTGTTTTGGTTTGGTTTGGCTTGGTTTTTCGAGGTAGGGTCTCGCTGTAGCCCAGGCTGACCTGCGCACGCCGTTAATCCCAGCACTTGGGAGGCAGAGAATGAGATTCCTTATCGTAGGCCTTCCCTGTGGATGTGAACATGGACCAGGGTCTTTGTGGATCTGGGGAGTGCACAGGCTTGGAGACAAGGGGAGCTGCTCAGAGTAGAGCCCTCGCTCCCGGGAGCTCTGGGACCTGACTTTTTGGTCCCCCAGTGCTCTGCGACCGCTGGTGTGAGGGTTCCTGAGGGGAAGATCTATCCACAGCAGCAGTGCCATAGACCAGAGGCACAGCTTGTACATATGTGTGTGTCTGTGTGTCTGTCTGCCATGTGCCAGGCTAGAAGCCCACTTGTGCCTGTGTTAATGTATGAGCATATTTGTAAGCGCACATGTAAGGAGCTCATTTTCACTCTAGTGTAAATGACTAGCCAAGGCTCCCTTCCCATGCTGGGGCTGGGCTAGGGGAAGGGCCTTAGGTGCCTGGCTTGGGGCACCCTAATCTGTGTCGTATCCTCAAGCAGCACTGGGCCACCCTGGTGTCCCCACCCCTGTCACCTAGACTTGGGATTCCCACTGGGGCTCTAAGGAGAGGGCTGAGACAGTCTCTCCTCTGCATCCATGAACCTTCACTTGGATGCCCAACCCTGCAGAAGACAATGGGTCAGGGGCAAGGACAGCAGCTGCTGCGTGCCTCCGTGTCCTCAGCGGACAGCTCTGCAGGACACAAGGCCTGCCAGTGGCTCAGCACACAGGGGGCTTCTGACCACCTTGGGTCGAGGGCTCCCCTCCAAGGCTAGTGCATGCAGGCTGGAGTCTACCCTCCCACTTCCTCGGAGTAAGTGCTAGGTCTCAAACTGAGAGCTGAGGACCCAGAGGACCAGAGGTGGCCCCTGCTTGGGTTTCCCATCTTGAGGTTGGGAATAAACCAGCAATCACAGCAGCGGGGGCAGTGTGGCCAATTGATTTCTGTCCTCATCAGCCCAGACCCCAAGGGAGGGGCTGGGTCTCAGGGGCCTCAGGGTTCTTGGTACAGTGCTTTTGGGAAGCCACCATGAAGCTCCAGGCCTTGGGCCCTGCCCCTCCCATGGCCTCTCCCAGGGGCCCTCTGTTTGGCCGTGTCACTGGGTGGCTTCCTGGCTCTTGTAGATTTCCATGTTCCCAGCTCTGCTAATGTATGCACTGCTGTGGTGGGCAGTATTTTCTTTAAAAACAGGATGGATGTGAGAAACAGTAACAAAGCCCTGAACCACACTCAATGGGTGGGTCAGGCTGACTGGTTCTGAGTGAGCTACAGGCTAACTAACAGCTGGGGAGCAAAAATAAACAACCCACAAGCAGTGACTTGAGGTAGGGACCATCCACGCTTGGAGGGTGCCTGGGGATACCCCAACACCCCCACGGACTCCACAGGAGACCCGGCATCATCCAAGGGCACGGTACCTCTGGCCTTTGGGGATCCCCTCCTCCAGCCGTCTGTGCTGGGTCACCCACCCCCGAAGAAGTCTCTGGAGGAGGGGAGGAAGCCCCGTAATTTGAGCTAGCTTCTTCCTGTCCTGTCTTCCAGAAAGATACAGAACAGCTGGCCTGCCAGCCATCGTCCAATAAATCCCAGCAGAGTGCCTGTCATGTGGGGGAGGTGCTGGGGGGACACTCATGCCATGCATGGGGTGAGGGACCCACCGCCCTCCCCGCTGTCCCCTGGCACAACTCCAAAAGCAGAAGGCACGGATCTCCGGGCCTTCCCAGAAGCCCTAGGCTGGTCCAGCTTTCTTTGTGTGGATTGTGGGGTGCTCCACCACAGTGTGCGCAGGGAGACCTGGAGTCTGGAGTGTGGGGACAGCGTTGGCTCCTTTGTGTGGGCCAAGTTGCAGGTGCTTTGTGTAGCGCGGGGCGAACTTGAGCTTCCCCAGTTTGGGATTAGAGCAATCCGAGTGTTTTTCTGCATGCCTGCCCGCTCCCGGGCGCCCACAGCCTGCTGGGTAACTGCCTATTATCCGCCGGTTCCACTCCAGTGCCCTCCCCAATAAAACTTTTCATATCCTTATAAACGAACTCGATTGCCGTGTTATAAACATTTACACTGTGCTAACAGATCATCTCCGCACATCAGAATTGGCTAAATTCCCTTTTCCAGATGAATATATTGGAGGAGATTAGAGATATGATAGCTTTTCAGGCTGCTGAACCCAGGGAAATTAGTTTAGTGAGCACTTACAGAGGCTAAATTGGAACCATTAAATAGTGGATTAAATTGATGGCATTTTCATTGTCTGTCCTTCGGTACTGCTGTAAAATCAATTAGCCGTCACCAGCCCATTCTCCGTACAGAGCGATGGTCGAACTCTCAGGAAGCCGATGCAAAACCTCCCAGCGGTCGAGGGTGTGGGAACACACCTATTACATGCTGGAGACATGAAATAGCATCGGGCACCCAGATGCCAGGGACATGCCCTGACGCCCGGCTGGGCTGGTGTCTGCAGGGATTCAGAGGGCCACCGGGGCCTGTCTCTGTCTCAACAAGGGTGCTCAGGCCTGGTGTGGTGCTGTGCGGTTGGGACTCTCTTCTCTGCCTCTAGGGGGCCCGGAGAGTTGCAGTTGGGGAGGGGGGAGATGCACAAGGGGCGTCCCAGGACCTCCCTGAGTCAGTGTCAAGCAAGAAAACAGCCTGGTCCCCAGCCTGCATACTGAACCTTCCTCAACGTCCCCGGTAGGCAGGTGCTGTTCTGAGGAGGAGACTGAGGTGTGGCAGGCCACACAGAGTTGTCCCCAAGTGCACAGCTGGTCATCAGCCTCCTGAGGCTCCTGGCCCAGGTGAGGAGCGCACGCTGGGGCTTGGTGGTGGAGGAGAGCCCTGCACCAGTGAGACCTGTGTGGGACACACTTGGAGGAGGCCAGGGCCAGCAGGGAGAGCTGTGTCTCTTGTCACACAAAGCCCCCAGTTGGCTGTGCAGAGTTCCCTGCGGAGAGCACTATGGGCTCCCTGGCTCCTCCCTTGCCTTGCAGGAATGAGGAAAGGGAGTCCCAGCAGGGCAAGCGAGCCTGGACACAGGAAGTGGTGGCCGGCTGGAGGTTCCTGACCAAATCTTGTTTATTAACTTGATTACGGATTACTAGTTTTTGAAAATTCTTATTCTCGTGCGTGCGTGTGAGGCCAGAGGACAACCTCAGCTGTCCTTCCTCGGGAACCTTTATGAGACAAGGTCTCTCCCTGGCTTGGAACTCACCAATTAGGCTAACGTGGCTAGGCAGTGAGCCTCAAAGTTCTGCCTGCCTCTGCCTCCCCGACGTGGACTACAGGAGTATGCCATCATGCCTTAGCTTGTGTACATAGGTTCTGGGGATCAAACTCAGGCTCCCATGTTTTCAAGGCAAGCACTTTGACCACTGAGGTCTCACCCCAGCCCTGTAATTAGTTTTGATTGGACTCAACCTGTGACCCTCAGCACCTCATCAAGGGGGCTTTTCTTTTTTATTTATTTATTTATTTATTTTATTTTTTTGAGAGTGACAGACAGAGCGAGAAACAGGCAGAGAGAGAGACACAGAGAGAATGGGCACGCCAGGGCCTCCAGCCACTGCAAATGAACTCCAGACGCATGCGCCCCCTTGTGCATCTGGCTAAAGTGGGTCCTGGGGAGTTGAGGCTCGAACCGGGGTCCTTAGGCTTCACAGGCAAGCGCTTAACCACTAAGCCATCTCTCCAGCCCAAGGGGGCTTTTCAAGGGACCCACATAATCATAGTGCCAGGCAGAGACTCACCCAAAACCCCCTGAGTGTATTTTCTCCATGTGGGAGGAAGCTGGGGTTCCTGAGGTCTTTGCCCCTCTGGTTGCTCTGTGGCTAAGCACCTTCCCAGTCCTGCTCATAAATCCAGTGTGGTGAGCCGCACCCAGAAAAGCCCTTTTGATCTCCTCTGGCCAGGCCAGAGCCCCCCACTGTGGACTTCCTGATATCATAACATCTTTTTTATTTTTTGGATTTTCGAGGTAGAGTCTCACTCTATCCCAGGCTGACCTAGCACTCACTCCGTAGTCCCAGGCTGGCCCTGAACTCACAGTGATCCTCCTACCCCAGCCTCCTGAGTGCTGGGATCAAAGGTGTGCACCACCATGCCTGGCCTGGTATCATAACCTCTTCACTGCCCCTCGGGGAGCCTGGCTTATCTACCTGCCCACTGGGCCAGCAGGGCTAATTCCCTAGACACTCTCACTGGTCAGCAAGAACATCAGATAATCTGTGACCCTGGGGGAGCCATGCTAAGAAGAAACCCCCGTTCTCACTTGGGCCAACTCTAGGAAAGAGGGGGAGAGCCACAGTGAGGAGTGACTGCCCTACTCAGTGGTCAGAGCTCGTGGGGTAGTGAAAGTGGGAGAGACGCCCTCTGCAAGTGCGTGACAGCCCCTTTGTAGCCGCATGTCCTCGTGACAGAGGTTCTAGACCACGGAGGAGGCCCTGCTTGGCCCAGGCAGCTGTTATCTGAGCGTGCTGGACTAGAACATCCGTCACAAAGGCCTCGCGGGCCTCGGCGTACAACACCTTTCCACCAGAGGCCCCTAAGCGCCGCCTACGCAGAAGTTCATCACCTTCATTTATAGCAGAGATGGTGATGTTTAGGTAGAGGGGTGGAGGGGCTTTAGCTGCCCCCTCTACTCCTGAGGGTTCCCTCCCTGCGAACACCAGTGATGAGGAATCTGTCCCTGCTGCCCAGGTTCTCATCCAGCCGGGGGCCTGTTCTCCCCTGTGAGTTTGTGATAAGTATTGGGTAGCTGGAGAGAAGGGTGGGCAGGCAGCCAAGGACACGGGGACATCTCATTGTAGTCACATGCTGGGGGCCTCCCAGAGTACGTGAGCACGGTTGTCTGGGGGTATGCCCACCGTGTGGATGGAAGCTCACGGGCATGTTGTGGTCCCCAGAAACCCAGTGGCTGACCCACTTGCCCTTCCGGCCCTCTCCCAGGGCTCAGTGGGCCTGACATCTAGACACCGGGGACAGGAACACTATGAGAAAGGGCCTAGATCCTTGTCACCTCTTTTCTTCTGTTGTAGTCCCTCAAAGCTGTCCCAGCCCAGCAGCCCCGAAGCCTGGGTACGGCAAGGTAACCGGCGGGGTTTCAGCAAGACGTACTCGTTAGCGATTGTCAAGACCAACGTGCAAACCTTCCAGGTGGAAATTTGCGTTGGGGACTCGGGTTGAGCAGCTGTTGGGACTGCGCAGGGTGCGCCCCATGTTCTAGAATTTCCGCCACAGAGTGTAGGTGAGAAAGTGGGCATGGGGTCCCCCCCCACACACGCACTCTTCTTGTGGGCATTGTGGGGCCCCCTGGTGCCCACGTGCATGTGAGATTCCAGGCAAAGCCTACCGTGGCCCCGTATGAGTAGTTGTCGTGGGTGACGGGACAGCTGTGAGTGTGGGTGAGGCACGGAGCTGTCCGTCTCAGAAAGAATGCAAGTCCCTGGGGACGGAGGAGAGGTAGACAGAGCCCAGCCTGGGAGAGGAGGCCCAAGGCTCCCTCCCGCGGCTTCCCGTAAGCACAGGACTGGTATACAAGGTGGATTTGCAGGGGTCAGAGACCCTGAGATCCCAGCTCCCATTCCCCGCGGGGGTCCCAGCATCTTTCCTGTCCTCACCTTCCTGACCCTTGACCCCGACTGCTTTGGGAATTGGTGGCCCCCAAGCCAGTTGAGAGGTCCCTGTTCCGGCAAATTAACACCCTTCCCCCCCAAAGCAAACACATGGCAGTTTCATGTGAGACAAACAGCTGGGCAGGGGGCCCTCTGAAGCAGAGAAAGTCATGAATGTTTGGGAAGAGAGTGGGGGGCAGAAGGGAGCTGGGCTCAGCACAGGCCAGACGGCGGGTGCATGAAGAAGAGGGAGTTCTTGGTGCCCAGTTTGGGTGCTGGACCTATGCCAGGCAAGAAAGAACAGGACATTCACCTGGGGATGGTCCCTGATGTCTCTGCCTCCAATGTCTCTTAGCTTTCTTGAGGCCCGGGAAAGGACTCATAAATCCATTTTACAAATGAGGAAACTGAGGCACAGTGATGGTGAAGATCTGCCAAGGGTTCTTGGTGGCTACACACTCAGTGGCCATATTCACTTCTTTCCGATGCTGTGGCACAGAGAGGAGTAGAGACCTGCCCCAGGTCACGCAGGAAGCTGATGGCAGCAGAGCCAAGACACAGGTGGGCTTCCTGTCCCCCCACCCTGATCCTGAGGCTGAGGCCCTGTAGCCCCTCTCCACACTCAGCCCTTTTCTCAGCCAGACTGTGGCTTGATCGCTGGGTTGTACAGATAAGGTTTCTAGGCAGCTGCAGGCTGGGTTCTTCGGGGTCAGGTGCAGGGAAGGGCAGGGTGGGGAGGGATGCAGAGCCAAGTGAGAAGACTTTCCACGGGGAGTTCTCACGGAGGAGGGCCCAGTGACCCAACCCGCCCTGGCCCTCCCCACCTGGTCACCCACCATGACGACTGATCTTCAGAGAGAAGCACTCAGCCAGGCACGTGTGACCCAGATGCAGCAGCCGAGGCCCTGCCTGGAGGAGTGAGGAGTTCTCAGCCAGCTCCATCCTCCATCCACTCGAAGCTTTCAGCTTCTATAGGCTCACGGGGGCATGGTCCACCTCTGAACACCCCCAGTTTTTAAGCCTGGATTCTTCGAGTCCCTCACTTTATTCCCCTGGGGACAGAGGGGTCTGTTGTCTGCAAAGGAAGGTGACCCCAGGCAAGGGTCCAGAATCCCAGGTTCACTGGTAAGTGACTTTGTTGTCTGGACGTCAGTTTCTCCTCTGGATAAAAGGCTGAGTCCCTTCCCCATCCCTACCCCATCCATGTTGGCAGGAAGAGGGCAGGACAGCACTGGAGTCCAGGCCAGGAGAAGATGAGAAAACAAGGTGTGTTGTCACTGCCACGCTTGTCAGAGATGGAGTCTCAGGCTTGGCCCCAGGGAACGCCGGTGGCCCATGGGAGGGGCTGGGGGGCTGAGAGCCTTTCATCACCCGGTCCCACTCACCAGCCGTGATGGATGGCTCTAGCTTTGAACACCAGCAGAGCAGCAAAAGACAGAGACAGGGGGCGAGGTGGGTTGGCGCCTTGGGCACAGCCACCTGTCCATCTGTCTGTCCAATCCTCTGTTCTGCTGCTATCCCCTGCATCTGAAGAGTGAAGGGGGTCTGGGAAATGGCTTAGTTGCCCTGAGTGAAGGGCCTGCTTAGCATGCCCAAAGCCCTAGCTTCCAGCCGCAGCACCGTTTAAACCAGGTTGATGGTGCACACCTGTAATCCTAGTACTTGGGAGATAGAGGCAGGAGATTCACAAGTTCAAGGTCATCCTCAAGTTCATAGCGTGTTTGAGGCCAGCCTGGGATACATGAGACCCTGCCAAGACAGAGACAGACAGAGAGAGGGAGGGAGAGAGAGAGAGAAAGGGAGAGAGGAAGCATCACTAGAGAGGGCTTAAAGAATGCTTCCCAAAACACTTGGACCTTGGGAGTAAAGCTGGAAAGGCCTTGCTGAACACATCATCTGCCTAAAACCAGCCCAAGGGGCCATCCAGGAAGCACCTGTGCCTGGAGTATAGTAGGACTCATGGGATTATGGAGCCTGGGGTGCTGGGTTCCGAGGTCTTCTGTGTAGACCTCAATCTTCCTCTTCCAGCAAGGTTTGCGGCACCAGGCATGGAGACACAGGCCTGACACTCCAGCTACTCCAGAGTGAGGAAAAGAGTGAAAGTTCAAGGCTAGCCTGGACAACTCAGTGAACCCTTATTTCAAAATGGAAGGTAAGGGCTGGAGAGATGGCTTAGCGGTTAAGCGCTTGCCTGTGAGGCCTAAGGACCCCGGTTCGAGACTCAATTCCCCAGGACCCATATTAGCCAGATGCACAAGGGGGCGCACGCGTCTGGAGTTCGTTTGCAGTGGCTGGAGGCCCTGGCGTGCCCATTCTATCTCTCTCTATCTATCTATCCGCCTCTTTCTCTGTCTGTTGCTCTCAAGTAAATAAATAAAAAAAAAAAGGAAGGTAAAAGGGGAGCTGGAGAAGTAGCTCAGTGGTAGAGCTCCTGCCTAGAATCCCCCAGTGAGGGGCTGGGAGCGTGGCTCAGTGGTAGAGCTCCTGCCTAGAATCCCCCAGTGAGGGGCTGGGGGCGTGGCTCAGTGGTAGAGCTCCTGCCCAGAATTCCCCAGTGAGGGGCTGGGGAGCTCAGTGGTAGAGCTCCTGCCTAGAATCCCCCAGCGAGGGGCTGGGGATGTGGTTCAATGGTAGAGCTCCTGCCTAGAATCCCCCAGTGTGGGGCTGGGGATGTGGTTTAGTGGTAAAGCATCTTCATAGAATCTCCCAATAAGGGGCTGGGGGTGTGGCTCAGTGGTAGAGCTCCTGCCTAGAATCCCCCAGTGAGGGGCTGGGGGCGTGGCTCAGTGGTAGAGCTCCTGCCTAGAATCCCCCAGTGAGGGGCTGGAATGTGGCTCAGTGGTAGAGCTCCTGCCTAGAATCCCCCAGTGAGGGGCTGGAATGTGGCTCAGTGGTAGAGCTCCTGCCTAGAATCCCCCAAATAGGGGCTGTGGGGCGTGGCTCTGTGGTAGAGCTCCTGCTCAGAATTCCCCAGTGAGGGGCTGGGGTGTGGCTCAGTGGAGAACTCCTTCCAAGAATCTGTAGTGAGAGGCTGGTAGTGTGGCTCAGGCCCCAGGCTCCATTTCCAGGACCAAAAAGAAAGGAAGGAAAGAGAGAAGTGGGGAAAGGAGAGAAGAGGAGGGTCGGGGAGGAGAGGAGAGGGGAAAGAAGAGAAGCTTTCATATCGTGGGAATGCTGCCAGGCCTCCTCCTGAAAAGGGATCTGGCAGTGCACACGGGCCACCACTGAGCTGCTCAGCGCCTTTGACCCAGAAATGCCACCACTGGGATGCTGTTCTGGAGAAATTATCCAAAATATGGGGAGAGTTGTAGGCCCAAAGATATATCAATTGCAACATTATTTTTCATGACCAGAAAAAATTGGATACAACTGAATTGTCCAATGATCAGGGAGTAGTTTAGAAAATCATGTTATACACACTCAGTGGAATACTAGACAGTCATTAAAAGTGATAATTACAAGGACTGGGAGGATAATGTGCAAATATGTCTACAATGCAACGTGGAGGGGAAAGCAGCATATAGAACTATGTGTACATTAAGGATGTCATGATGTAAGGAACATATGCATCAGGAACAAGCTTGGAAGAAGAGACTCACACAGCAGCACCGAGAGTTGAGGTAGATAGTGATGTTTTCTGACTTTTAGGGAAATGATTGCAATACTTTGGTAATTTACAATATTTAATAAGCAGTTTACTGCGTGGTCGTGTGCTTATGGGTGAGTTTTGTTTTTCCTTTGAGTTTGTCTGGATTTGTAAAATGTTCTCTGATTAAGAGCAGCATGGTGGTGTGTGATGGGGAAAAGGAAAGTGGGCAGTGGGCAGAGGTGTAGGGCTGCTGGACGGAGCTCAGCTCTTGTGGGGTACTGTCGGGGGCAAATTGCTCTCACCATAGGAGGGTTGGCTAGATGTGCCTGCACTGACTGAGCATGGGGCTGGCTCTTGGCAGGAATTGTGGGTGATGCCTGGAAGGAGGGCTCCCTATCCCAGTGAGGGCTCTTGGACTCTCACACAGGAGTGAGCAGATGGCCAGGAAGCTATTCAGTACACTTGCTGATGGTGAAGATGATGTTGGTGATGGTGGTGGTGGTGGTGGTGATGCTCATGGTGGTGATGATGGTGATGATGATGGTGGTGATGGTGGTGATGGTGATGGTGGTGGTGGTGATGGTAGTGATGGTGATGATGGTAATGGTGATGGTAGTGATGGTGATGGTGATGGTGGTGGTGGTGATGGTAGTGATGGTGATGATGGTAATGGTGATGGTAGTGATGATGGTGGTGATGGTGATGGTGATGGTGATAGTGATGGTGGTGATGGTAGTGATGGTGATGATGGTAATGGTGATGGTAGTGATGATGATGGTGGTGATGGTGATGGTGATGCTCATGGTGGTGATGATGATGATGGTGGTGATGGTGGTGGTGATGCTCATGGTGGTGATGATGGTGATGGTGATGATGATGGTGGTGATGATGATGGTGGTGATGGTGGTGATGGTGATGGTGGTGGTGGTGGTGATGATGATGGTGATGTGATGATGGTGATGGTCGTAGTGATAATGATGGCAATGATGGTGGTGGTGATTGTGGTGGTGGTGATGGTGATTGTGGTGATGGTGATGGTCGTGGTGGTGGTGATGATGGTAATGACTGTGATGGTGATGATGATGATGGTGATGAGATGATGGTGATGGTCATAGTGATAATGATGGCAATGATGGTGATGGTGATGGTGGTGATGGTGATGGTCATGGTGATGGTGATGGTGGTGGTGATGATGGTAATGACTGTGATGATGATGGTGGTGATGATGGTGGAGATGGTAATGATGATGATGGTGATGTGATGATGGTGATGGTCGTAGTGATAATGATGGCAATGATGGTGATGGTGGTGATGGTGATGGTGATGGTGATGGTGGTGGTAGTGATGATGGTAATGACTGTGATGATGATGGTGGTGGTGATGGTGGTATTGGTGGTGGTGATGATGGCAATGATAATGTTCCTGGCAATGGTGATTATGATGGTGATGAGAGTGGTGGCAGTCGTGGTGACAAAAACTCATTTTTTTCAGCACTGCTGTGCACCAGGCACTGAACTTGCTTGCAGATGGACTTTCGTGGTTGCTGGGAGCTGTCATGTTTTTTCTACAGATGAGATTGAGCTGCCCAGTACCAATCAGACAGCAGTTGGCAGGGCTGACATTTGATCACAAGCCCACAAGATCAGCCCTGGGCTGGGTGAGGCTAGGCCCCACTCACTTGCTGGTGAAGGGACAGTGGGCATGCTCAGAACAGAGCTGGGCCACACAGATGACATCCTGGTTGTGCCAGGAAGGGAAAGGTAAGACCTGGTCAACACAGGGGGACAAAAGGTTTTGGGGGCAGATCTCCTGGGTGAAGGTGATAGGACCTGGTAGGCAGCTCACTTGCTATAGGGAACTGCTCTGAAGATGGGAAGTTGAGGCTAGGAGAGGGACAGGCCTAACAATCATGGGTTTTTTGTTTTGTTTTGTTTTTGTTCTTTCGAGGTAGGGTCTCACTCTAGCCCAGGCTAACCTGGAATTCACTATGTAGTCTCAGGGTGGCCTAGAACTTGTGGTGATCCTCCTACCTCTGCCTCCCGAGTGCTGGGATTAAAGGCATGTGCCACCATGCCTGGAAACAATGGTATTTTGTTGTTGTTGTTGTTGTTGTTGTTGTTTTTAAGTTTTATTTATTTATTAGATTGAGAGAGAGAGAGAGGGAAAATAGGCATGCCAGGGCCTCCAGCCACTGCAAAGGAACTCCAGATGCACGTCCCACCATGTGCTTTCATGGGACCTGGGTCCTTAGGCTTCGCAGGCATGTGCCTTAACTGCTAAGCCATCTCTCCAGCCCAACCAACAATGGTGTTTTTATTTTCTCTATTTTAGGACCAGCTAACACCTTTCAGGGCCCTACCATAGGATGACACTGTCTCCCCCAGACCAGCTAATTCCTAGAGACGGCAGCCACTCCCTTGTGACTGTGCCCTTCACATGTGACCTGCCAGTTCAAGACCACACCTCCAACCGCCTCCTCTTGGCATTCTCACACTCCTGGGCCAAAGTTTTTCCCTGTCTTGAGTTACCCAGGGCCTTGAAGGAAGAACAGCCTAATAGTCATTCAGAACCACCAACATCAACCTCAGCCTACTCAACCCAACCCTGTTTTTATTAGTCCCAACACAAGGTCAAGGCCATAGGCTATCCTTTCCCCACATCCCCTGTCCAGGGCACCCACGAGGCTCTGAGTGATATGTCCCAGCTCCTTCTCTGGCAAACGTTGAGTGCTCTAAGCTCTTCTTAAAAGGCAGGTGTCAAACAGAAGAGAAGGGAAAAAAATGAAGGAAAGGGAAGACAAAAAAGGAAGGGGAGGGGAGGGGAGAGGAGGGGAAGGGAGGAGAGGGAGGAGAGGGAAGGATGGGAAAGGCAGATGTCTCTGCTTGTCACATTAGTGTTGTATGACTTTTCCTGGGGAGACTTAAAGAAATGTCTGTTTACCCCAGATAGCGAGGGCACAGACAGACCAAAGACAGGACTCCATCCAAGTCCAGCTCAGTGAACCAGTGAGTTTATAGGGGTTCCTTGTGGGTGTGTGGGGCACTCACAGGCAGCTACACTGCTGGGAAGTCCCACCCAGCCAACTGTGTGACTCCTGCAGTGGCCACTATGACCTTGGGGCAGGGGAACTTCATGAGGGACCATTAACGGACCTGACCTCATGCAGCTGAGCAGAGCTGCTGTCTTCAGGAAGGTGATGGGGTCATGCCCAGCCCAGAGGAAAGATCACACTACCTGGATCCGCCCAGGTTCCAAATCTGAAAGTGACGGAGATGCTCAGGCTGCCTTGAGATCCGGCAGTTTAGATTTTCATCGGCTTGAAGTGGTTGAGCCAGGTAAGAAGGGGTCACACAGGGAGGGGCCTGCTAAGGCCCCGGGGCCATGGTGGGGAAAAGTGGGCTTCCTTTGTCTGTAGTTAGCTCTGAGTTCTGTTCCCATCCTGCCTGCTGGGGGCTAGGCCTCTCCCTGACCGCCTCTCTGTCTCCTCTGTGGCTGGGGAGGGGTGATACTGTGGGGCCTCGGATACTGTTAGCTCCAAGTGCTGGCCAGGAATGCCAAGTTCCAGGGCCCACACAGGTCTGGGGTCCTCACCTGCATGTGTCCCTTCCCCACACAGCCTCCTAGGAAAACCATGTCTTGGGGTGTGTCCAAGAGCAGTAGCCAGAGCTGGGATGTGTGGCAGCAGGCCCCTCCGCCAGGCTGGCAGGGCGCCTGGCCAGGGCGGCTGGTCCCCAGGCCTGCTGGCGCGGCACCTGGCCCCAGCCCAGCACCCCCTTCGTCTGGACTCAGCTCTCGCTGTCCATTGGGCCGTCCCCCTGATGGTGCTGGCCCCTCGAGCGTGTGGTCACAGCCAGCCTGGCCTGCACGACATTGAAGCTTCCCTCCCGTAATTGGCAATTTTGTTATATTTATTCACAACAGATCGGATTGTCAGGAGCTCGCTGGGGCTCTCCGGAGGCCCGCCGTGAAATCGGTTTGAAATGGCGTGTCAGGTTTTTCTCTCCCTGCTGGAGCGACCATCTGGTTGATAGACCAGAGGCTGGGCTCCTACGCTGACCCAGGGAATCATAGCTAAGCCGTTCCCGGGGGTCCACACGCAGGCTCCCCAGCCTCTCGTGTTGCTTCCAGCCTCTCTTGTAGGCTGCAAGAGCCTGGCTGCAGGGAGAGGCTGTGGTGGGCAGGGAACAGAGGCTGGCATAAGATCCCCACCCCCTTATAACCAGCTTGATCCAGCTGGGGGACAGCAGGGTGGAGGGAGGGGAGCTGCTCCTGACAGCAGGTCCTTGGCCTGCACACTATTTCTTCTGCGTGTTGGGTTCCTGTATGTTTGGGCATGTATGGTCCTGAGCTATGTTAATGTGTGTGTACACATTCATAGGTCATGTGACCCATAGCTACTGCACACCAACAGATAAGGATAAGAGATGTTAGCAGCTATGACAAGTATCCCCAGATCTCTCCGGACGAGCAGAATCAAAGTATAAATTATTCTTTTGGCAGTGATGGGGATGGAACTCAGGGCTTTGTGCTGCCTGCAAAGGCCCTCAACCACTGACCCAGGCCCCAGCCCCTCACTGGGGGATTCTAGCCATGCCCCCAGCCCCTTATTGGGAGATTCTGTGCAGATGCTCTACCACTGAGCCACACCTCCAGCCCCTTATTGGGAGATTCTATGAAGATGCTCTACCACTAAACCACATCCCCAGCCCCTCACTGGGGGATTCTAGGCAGGAGCTCTATCACTGAGCCACACCCCAGCCCCTCACTGGGGGATTCTAGGCAGGAGCTCTACCACATCCTGAGGCCCTCCCTACTAGATTACAGGCAAGCTTTCCTCCACTGAACTACATCCTCGTGGCTTTTTGTTGTTGTTGTTGTTGTTTGTTTGTTTTTCGAGGTAGGGTTTCACTTTAGTCCAGGCTCCAGGATGATCTGGAATTCATTATGTAGTCTCAGGGTGGCCTTGAATTCACTCACAGTGATCCTCCTACCTCTGCTTCTCGAGTGCTGGGATTAAAGGTGTGTGCCACCACGCCTGGTGCATCCTTGTGTTTTTGAAACAGGGTCTTGCTAGGTAGCCCAAGGCTGGCCTCAAACTCACTAATCTCCTGCCTCAGCCTCCTAAGTGCTGGGATTATAGACGCACCCACCACTCCCAACCACAGTATAATTTTTTAGTCACCTGAAAGTGGCCCTGGGTAGCTCTGCTTCTCTCAGTCATTCTGGTTTTGGGCTCCTTCTCCAAATGGCATGACTACTCTAGCATGTAGCATGACAAGGTAACAAGATGGAGGAGGAGGAGGAAGAGATGACACCAACACACAGGAAGTGTCTTTTGCTTGTGTTCTGTTAATAGGTACTGGTCATGTGTCCCACCTCCATGCAAGGTGGCCTCCACAAGTTGATCTGTGTGGAGCTGCAAACAAAGACACTGCAGCCAGGAACCGCCAAGCAGCCCAGGTATGTGAGTGTGTGGTGCATCAGCAGAACGGTGGCCCCAGAAGCACTTTGGGGAACATGCTGGAGTCTGAACCTCGTGCCGGTGACTGGGATGAGCCAGAGGAGTGGCGGCCAGCTGAGGACACTGGGTCACTTTTAATGCTGTCAACCACATCAAGGAGGTCATCTGGGCTGTGACAGCGAGAAATCGATTGGTGTTAGACCAAAGACCAAAAGCCCAAGCCCAGGAAGGCTGTGGGAATCACAGGGACATGGCGTGGTTTGGGGTCTGTTCCCAAGTGTCTGCTTGTTTGCCCCCTGAGGGAGCTGGAGGTTAGCGGAAGGTGGCCGCTCCTGCCCCTGACATCTCCCGCTCAACCTCCTGGGGAATGCTTGTTTTACAGGGACTCATAGAAGGTTCCAGTGAGGGCCTGCTTAAAGACAGCTGTCTAAAGTGGCCAACTGCTAGGTGGACCGTCTGAGGGTCACTTCCCTACTCCACCCCCTCCCCACAGCCTTTGGCCTGGCCCTTGCTTTTACTTTTTTTTTTTTTTTGAGGTAGGGTCTCACTCTAGCCCAGGCTGACCTGGAATTCACTATGTAGTCTCAGGGTGGCCTCGAACTCATGGCGATCCTCCTACCTCTGCCTCCCGAGTGCTGGGATTAAAGGCGTGCGCCACCACGCCCGGCTATTTGCTTTTACTTTTTAAAATGTCTTTGTTCATTGATTTGCAAGTAGAGAGAGAGAGAGACAATGAGCACACCAAGGCCTCCAGCCACTGCAAACAAATTCCAGATGCATGTGCCACCTTGTGCATCCGACCTATGTGGGTCCTGGGAAATCGAACGCTGGTTGTTAGGCTTTGCAGGCAATCGCCTTAACTGCTGAGCCATCCATCTCTCCAGCCCTTGTTTTTATTTCTTTTAGAGACAGGATCTTGCTTTGTAGCCCAGGCTGGCCTTGAACTCATAATCCTCCCGCCTCAGCCTCCCAAATGTTGGGACCATAGGCATGTATGTACACAGGCAAACCACACCTGGCTTGGCCTGGCTCCTGAGAGGCTGGGATGTTGCCCTCCACATCTGGTTCCTAATCTCAGGGCCAGGTGACACTAGGCAAGGAAGTGCCTCTTTCTGATCGTCAGGTTTTTCATCTGTATAACAGCGGGGGTGGGGAGGCCTCTGGGCTGGGGAACAGGGCTCCCTCCTCCTCCTCCTTGTGGAGCAAACTGGCCATGTGCCCTGAGGCGATGAGCGGGGAGCCCCAGACACTACCTGGGTGGGGATGTCAGGTGGGGCCCTGCCAACCTTCGCTTACACCCTTCGCTGGCCTGTTTGGCACCTGCCCCAGTTGCCTGGGTACACTATGAGTGAGAGCCCCAGCTGGATCATCTAGACCCCAGGCACCCAGCAGAGCCACTTCCCCCAGCCTCGGTGCAGATAGAGGAGGGCTGGGCCCTGCCTTCTGCTCAGTGGGATTGGTGGGCCTGCAGTTATGAACCGGCCATGCTACTTTCCTAAGAATTAAATGCAGCCCCAGTTCTATTCAGTGCTGGCCCCAGCTGGGACACCCTAGTCTCACTGAGCACACACTGGGCAGGTGGAGACAGAACCCTGGCTGCCGGCCCAGTCAGAAGAGGGGTCGGAGCAGAGTGAGGGGGGCAGCCCTAGACTACAAGGCTGAGTCTAGAGCAGGCGCCTCTTCCAGTTGGGCCCTGCATGGCTGCTGGGCACCCTTGGCACCTGCTCCTCACTCAGTCTGTCCTTTCATAGGTGAAATAGGATCAGAGCCCTGGAGCCAAGAGAGTTCGAGGAACCTGTGGCTAGGGGTTGCCCTCCGTGGGGTCTTTGGTCACTCCTGCTCATAAGCGCATATGCTAAGATGTGGAGAGCCCTGAGTCACACATCTGGGCAGGGCTGTGCGGGTTCTGTGAAGCACACAGATCACAAAGCCCAGTCGCAAGTGGTGCAGGACAGTGCTCCGTGATTCTGTTGGATTCACGACACAGTGAAATGATAAGGTGTTAGATGTGTAGAGCTACATAAAATAGATGATTAAAATTATTCCTGCCTGTTTTCTCCTTCGCTTTCTCTTTGCAGTGCTGAGTATAGAATCTAGGCCTCACACATGTTATGCAAGTGTACAAACACTGAGCCACACCCCAGCCCCTCACTGGGGGATTCTAGGCAGGAGCTCTACCACTGAGCCACACCCCAGCCCCTCACTGGGGGATTCTAGGCAGGAGCTCAACCACTGAGCCACACCCCAGCCCCTCACTGGGGGATTCTAGGCAGGAGCTCTACCACTGAGCCATGCCCCCAGCCCCACACTGGGAGATTCTAGGCAGGAGCTCTACCATTGAGCCACGACCCCAGCCCCTCACTGGGGGATTCTAGGCAGGAGCTCTACCATTGAGCCACGCCCCCAGCCCCTCACTGGGGGATTCCAGACAGGAGCTCTACCATTGAGCCACGACCCCAGCCCCTCACTGAGGATTTCTAGGCAGGAGCTCTACCACTGAGCCATGCCCCCAGCCCATCACTGGGGGATTCTAGGTAGGTGCTCTACCACTGAGCCACACCCCAGCCCCTCACTGGGGGATTCTAGGCAGGAGCTCAACCACTGAGCCACGCCCCCAGCCCCTCACTGGAGGATTCTAGGCAGGAGCTCTACCATTGAGCCACGCCCCCAGCCCCTCACTGGGGGATTCTAGGCAGGAGGTCTACCACTGAACCACGCCCCCAGCCCCTCACTGGGGGATTCCAGACAGGAGCTCTACCATTGAGCCACGACCCCAGCCCCTCACTGGGGGATTCTAGGCAGGAGGTCTACCACTGAACCACGCCCCCAGCCCCTCACTGGGGGATTCCAGACAGGAGCTCTACCATTGAGCCACGACCCCAGCCCCTCACTGAGGATTTCTAGGCAGGAGCTCTACCACTGAGCCACACCCCCAGCCCATCACTGGGGGATTCTAGGCAGGAGCTCTACCACTGAGCCACACCCCAGCCCCTCACTGGGGGATTCTAGGCAGGAGCTCTACCACTGAGCCACGCCCCATCCCCTCACTGGGGGATTCCAGGCAGGAGCTCTACCACTGAGCCACACCCCCAGCCCATCACTGGGGGATTCTAGGCAGGAGCTCTACCACTGAGCCACACCCCAGCCCCTCACTGGGGGATTCTAGGCAGGAGCTTTACCACTGAGCCACACCAGCAGCTATTTATTTATTTATTTGTTTGTTTGTTTGTTTGCTTGTTTGAGACAGCATCTCACTAAGCTGTCCAGGCTGTCCTTAAACTTATTTTGTAGCTCAGGCTAGCCTTGAGCTTAAAATTCTGCCTCACCCTCAATACCATCTCCTTTACTCAAGTGACTTTACTTCTTGTGAAACTGACAGATGTTGGCAGGACACCCCATCCTCACACTCTTGGTTAATTTTGTTGTTTGACAAGAATATCTAGAAGTTTAGGAAGGAACCTCTCCCACGACATCCACACTCACAGGTTTGCCTGTCCCCTCCCCTGCACGTATGACAGTGGGGTCTATTCCATCTACTTTGGTTGTTTTTAGTAGGTGGAGGCTGCTGGACAACCAAGCCAGGGAGGCCTCACCCCACGTGGCTGCTGTCGAAGGGCTTGAGACGAGCAGGTCTGTTAGTGGATGGGGACCAGCTTCAGCTTGAGCCATCTTCCATGGTGGCTCCACGTGGTCTCCAAGGATCTGTGGAGCCAGGAATGCCAGATGGCAGAGCAGGAGGCAACTGAGAGGCCCCACTGGCCACCTCAGCCAGGCTGCGAGGCCCATCAGCTGGGCTGAGGCTGCATGGCCGCCAGTCCTGTCTGAATCCAAGGGTTGCAGGCACTGGCTTCTGAACATGAACTGACCGGTACATTCATGACCTCACAGTGGTGGTTGTTATCCCCACAAGACCTGCACCAATTCTGGACAAAAAGAAGGACATCAAACAGAAGAGGGCTGGAGAGATGGTTTAGTGGTTAAGGCACTTTCCAGCAAAGCCTAAGGACCCAGGTTCAATTCCCCAGGACCCACATAAGCCAGACGCAGAAGGTGGTACATGCATCTGGAGTTCACATGCATGCTCTCTCAAATAAATAAACAAACATGGGGGAAAAAAAAACAGAAGAAGGTTGGAGAGATGGCTCAATATCTAAAGGCACTTGCTTATAAAGCCTGACTGGCCAGGGTTCAATTCCTCAGTACCCCCATAAAGCCAGATGCACCAAGTGGTACGTGTGTCTGGAGTTTGTTTGCAGTGGAAGGAGACCCTGGGATGCCTATCCATGTTCTCTCTCTCCCCCCTATCTGTCTCACTCAAATAAATAAATACATACATTTAATTCCAGCACTCAGGAGGCAGAAGTAGGAGGAGCGCTGTGAGTTCCAGGTCAGCCTGGGCTAGAATGAGACCCTACCTTGAAAAAAATAAACATAGTAGCAGTAATAATAATAATACTGCAGAGGATGACTGCTTGGGAAGGGGAGGGTGCTCAGTGGAATGGGGAGAGGGGTGGCAAAACAGGGTAATAGGAAAAGAATATGATTAAATCAAAGTATGCTCTGTGTATTAAAATTCTCAATAAAAAAATAAGAAAGTCCTGGCTGAGTTAGAAGGGTTTCTGGGGGCTGGAGAGATGGCTTAGCGATTAAGTGCTTGCCTGTGAAGCCTAAGGACCCTGGTTCGAGGCTCGATTCCCCAAGACCCACATTAACCAGATGCACAAAGGGGCGCACGCATCTGGAGTTCCGTTTGCAGTGGCTGGAAGCCCTGGCGCGCCCATTCTTTCTCTCTATTTCTGCCTCTTTCTCTCTCTCTCTGTCACTCTCAAATAAATAAAATAACAAAAAAAAATTTTTTTTAAAAAAAGAAGGGTTTCTGCTCCTGCCCCACGGTCTTCTCCCAGACTAGAAGCAGCCTGGTTTCTATCCTGACCTTACTAAGGCCCACTGTCCATCAGTCTGGTCTCATGTTCCAGGGCTGGCTTGGGAATGACCAAAGGTGGGATCAGCCTGGGTGCTGGGTAGCTCTTCCCTGCTCCCAAGAGCTCTGCTGGGCCCAGCCACAGGGAGCCTCGCTCCAGCTCCACACGGCCTGGAATGGGGGGGGGGCGACCATTGATCCTCCAGGCAGGGGGCCATCCACGCCAGGCAAGCCATATCCCCATCGACCCACCATTTGCACTAGTTCCCTCCACGCTCTGCTAACGAGCCTAATGGGTAGGGCGGCACGTGCGCGTGTCTGTCTGGGAGCCCGGGCCCCAGTGCCCACTCCACCTGGCTTGCAGTGGGGGGACAGAACATGAAATCAGTGTGCCGTCTTCCAGGGCTGTCGGCTGAAAAACTCTTGAAAACCAAGCACCCACTCAGCAAGGTCCCAGGGCACAATAATGTCACCCTGGGGAGGGGTCGGCCCCACCCCCAGGGAGGAGACCGGGGAGAAGGCTACAGTGTGGGGGGATGGGCCATGTGAGCACTAGAGGGTAGACAAAGGGAGTAGGTTGTAGGGAAAGTGGCGAGAGGCCAGGAGGCCACAGTGGAGAGGGACAAAAACAAACAAACAAACAAAAAAACCCACTGGGTTGGCTAGGCAGGAGAAAGATGGGTGACCCCAGCCTGAGATTCACTTGTCTGTGGGAATGGGGCACACCTTGCTTTCTGGGAGTCGTGTGGGAAAAGAAAGGGGCCCAGCTGCCTGGAAGGCACCGGGTGGTCCACCTATGGGTGAGAATCCCCCCCCCCCCCGAATGCTCTGGGTGAGCTAAGAGGGTGGACGCGGTGGGCCTCAGGAATGCCCCAGAGCTTCTCAGCAGGGTTAGTCCCCACCCACCATGCAGAAGTCGGTCCCATCACTGCCTGGATGGGGACCCCCCCCCTCACCCTCAGAGTCTAGCAACTGCATCAGGCCAGCTACTGCTCCACACCCGCCTGGTCACATCCGAAACCAAACCTGCTCCCATCTGTGCACAGGCCTGGCCACCCTGGGCTTCAGGAAGCTCTGCCTGGCATCCCCCTTCCCCACCCGGCTCCCTCATCCCCACGCCTGTCCCTGGCACTTCCTCAAGGGCCAGATCTCCCGGCCTGCCTAGACCCAAGAGCTTCTGCACTCACAGCCCTTGAGGAACAACTGGAAGGTGGCCTCGCCTAGACACTTGACCTTCAAGGCAGAGTGCACCGGAATAGCCTCCATCGGCAGGTAGGCTGCCCCCTGCCCTGTCCATTCTGTGCCCAGTAAGTCCAGGTGGGCAGCTTGCAACTGGCCATGGGCCTGGGCATTGTCTTCTGAGGGATGTCCTATCCGCTCACCGTGATTAGCATCCAGCAAACTTGGGCAATGGCTGCTCCGTGCTCACACGCCAGAAGAGGAAACTGAGGCCCAGCTGGAAGCAAGAGATGCGGGGAAAGGCCAGCCCAGCTAAGCAGGATGCAGGGTGGTCATTGCAGGTCCCTCAACGTCCCTCCAGTGCCCCAGTGCCCACCAGCCCAGACAGGTGTGCAGTTGCCCTCTCCACTCACGGCCCCGCAGCCCCGATGGCCCATAAATCAGCGAGCTAATCTTTCACCATCCGCCGGCCTCTCTGGGGGCGTGATGGATGGGCACCGGGCCTCGTCGACCGCTGCGAAATCACCACGCAGGCAGACGGCTACTAAATCTGACGCGCGGAGTGTTGAAAGGAAGAATGTCTGTTTTCATAACCTACCTCAGTTACAATAAATATTTAAAATACGCATTAACATCCTCTCGTGCGCACAATCGGCCTCTGTGGCCCCGGCCCGCGCAGATTTAATTAGCTCGGCTTCCCCCGCCGGCCACGCTCGCCCGTGGACGGAAGGCCCCTGTTTTCTTAAACTCCCGGCCCCCCATAAATATCAGCCTCGCACAGCTGGGCCCGAACAGAAGCTTTTTGTCTGGTTTCATTTCCCTCCACTGGGCCTCTGAGTCTGCCTGGCCCAGAGGCCTCCAGGATCAGGGCAGGGGCCCAGCCAGGGCTGGATGGGGCGCTGGGCCCTGTGGGCACACGAGTGGGTCCGAGTCCCAAGGTATCCTGGCTGTGGGGACCACAGACCCTTCCATCCCCAAGGGGGCTGGAGAGAGAAGACCAGCCATTCAGGGAGAGTCAGTGGGGCTGGGCTGGAGCAGCAGACCCAGGGCGCCCTGTGCGAGGTTCTGGACCTGGGTTCAAGAGTGCCATGTGCCCTGTCCATCCCTGCATGGCACTGTGGAAACTCAGGACCCCTGTGAGGCCATGGCATTAAAAGCCCTTAAAGAGGGCTGGAGAGATGGCTTAGTGGTTAAACACTTGCCTGTGAAGCCTAAGGACCCCGGTTCGAGGCTTGATTCCCCAGGAACCACGTTAGCCGGATGCACAAGGGGCGCACGCGGTCTGGAGTTCGTTTGCAGTGGCTGGAGGCCCTGGCGCATCCATTCTCTCCCTCTCTCTCTCTCTCTCTCTCTCTCTCTCTGCCTCTTTCTATGTCTGTCGCTCTCAAATATAAATAAATAAACAATTTAAAAAAAAAATTAAAAAGAAGCCCTTAAAGAGGGCTGGAGAGATGGCTTAATGGTTAAGGGGCTTGCCTGCGAAGCCTAAAGACCCAGGTTCAATTCCCCAGTACAGACATAAGCCAGACGCACAAGGTGACACATGCGTGTGGAGTTTGTTTGCAGTGGCTGGAGACCCTGGCTCATTCGCTCTCTCTCCTCTCTCTGCCTCTTTCTTTCTTTCTTTCTTTCTTTCTTTCTTTCTTTCTTTCTTTCTATCTTTCTCTCGCTCAAATAAATAAATAAATACATAAATAAAATATTTTCTTTAGGAAAAAAAAAGCCCTTGAAGAGAAGTTGGAGTGATGGCTCAGTGGATAAAATGCTCGCCGCACAAGTGTGTGAGGACCTGCGATTGGAACCCCTGAGTCCACGGAAAGCCAGACACAGTGCGCCAGCATCTGCAGTCTCAGCAAGACTAAGATTAAATGGGAGGCGGAGACAGGTGAATGCGCCCAGGAGCTTGTGCACCAGCTAGGCCGGCAAACAAGGCAGCAGACGAGAGGCCCTGCCTCAAAGAAGCTGGGGGACGATGACCAGCACAGACACTGTCCTCTGACCTCCACACATGCACTGTGGCACGCATTCACACTTACACCAAACACACACACACAGGCAAAAGCCCCCTTGAGGTGGTCTGGGGAGACAGCTGGGTGGGTAAAGTGCTTTTGGGTCCCCAGCAGTGGATGAAAGTTGGACACATCAGCACACACCGGTAACCCCGGCATTGGGGATGTAGAGAAAGGCGGGCGTTGGGACTTGCTGGCAGCTAGCTTGTCCAGCCAAATTGATGGGTTCCAGGTTCAGTGAGAGACCTTGTCTCAAAGACTAAGGTTTGGAGAGTGATTGAGGACGACTCCCACTGACCTCTGACCCCCACACACCTGCACACACACGTGTGCTCCAGCGCATGAACATGCATGCATATACATACATACATGCAGGCCACATACACATACACTAGAAGAACCCTGAGGTGGGGTGGTGTCTCCCCCATTTTACAGGTAAGGCAACTGAGTCCTGGAGGGCGGAAGTGGTTGTCTGAATTGCGGGGGTCAGAAGCCGGATCTGACTGGAGCCACAACCCTTAGAACGTCATTCACTTGTTCATCTCTTCTCCCTCCCTGCTGGCTTCCTGACTGCCATTCTACAGGTTATGTCGCTGGGGTCCCAGCATCCTTGGTTGGCCACAGAGACCCCTGGGCAGGTTCTGGCTGAGCCTGGTAGATATAGGCTGTGGGCTGGGGAAAGGGGAGGTGGGGCACTGGCCTGTGGCTCTGGAGGCCCCAAGTGAGCGGTCACCAAAAGGATTAGGGGCAAGAGGCAGTGTGGGGGCCAAGGAGCAGGAGGAATCCAGGAGTTCTCCCTGGAGGAAGAGGCTGGGCTGAGCCCCTGCTTACGAGCCCTCTGTGATCGTGGCTCCTGCAGAGATCTGCATAGTCCAAGCCTTGCACAGCCTCCAAGAGGCCCAGGGATGCGTGTTCCAAGCTGGAGACAAGATCCAGCTGGGGCTGCCAAGAACCCCAGGCTGTCTGAGAAGTCACAACTAGGACCCGTGCTCCTAGCACAGGGACAAGGCTTGAGTAAAGGCCCAGTGCCTGCTTCCCATAGCCTTACATGGTGGGGAAACTGAGGCTAGGGAAGGCAAGTCCAGCCCAATGCTGTCTTAGGTTGAACTAGGTCCCTCCAAAAGACATCTGCCAGCCAGGCTGGGTGACACAGGCCCATTATTCCAGCCACTCTAGAGGCCGGTGCAGGAGCATGGAAAATTCAAGGCCAGCCTGGGCTACACAGCAAGACCCTGTCTCCAAAAGAGAAAGGCCAAGATGTGTTCAAGTTTGAGTTCAACCTCTGGGACCTGTGAGACACCTGTGAGCATAGGGAACCATTCAACCACTTGGGACACTGCTTGGCTTGACCAGTAAAGTCATCTTTCTCCTACACGATGAAGTCAGTACCCGCTCAGAACCCGGGACCCCCACCTGTGCCAAGCTGCATGCACACCCCATTCCAGTGAATGAGTTTTCTATTCCCCTTAGCGACCATTACTTATGATTCCATTATTTTCTTAGATAGGTCCTGGACTGGTTTGGGGTGCAAGGGCAGTGAGACAGACCATGCCCTCTAAAGTGAGTGTTTAGAGAGGAACCCCTATTTATCATTGTATGACTGCGTGTAACATAAATATAACTGGGTGTGTATAGGATTGAAGTCAGATGCATCAGGAACATGTGTGGGAAAGAAAACATTATATATCCCAAACCAGAGGACCACCCAAACTACGCCCCTAGCAACCTATCCGTCCTCCTCCCTAAAGACCCTATGAAGAGAAGCCCCAGACAGACAAGTTCCTGGGGCCCTTGAGTGGAGTGCCCTTCACCCCTTTGTAAAATTTAAAAATAAAATTAGAGAGAGAGAGAGAGAATTGGTGCCCAAGGTTCACAGCCACTGTAATTGAACTCCAGACACTTGCGCCACCTCGTGGTCACGTGCGACATTGCGCTTGCCTCACCTTTGTGCATCTGGCTTACCTGGGATCTGGAGAGTGAACATGGATCCTTAGGCTTCGCAGGCAAGTGCCTTAGCTGCTGAGCCATCTCTTCAGCTTTTTTTTTCTTTTTCTTTTTAATTCTTTTTATTTTTTTTAGATAGAGCAAGAGAGAGAGCCCTCACCCCTTTGACAGCTTATTCAAACCTTTGCTATCACTTTGCTCTTTATAAAGACCTTTGCTGCTTAACCACTTGTACATGCCTTTCGGAAATTCCTGAAATAAGGGGGTCAAGGCCTGACAGCACTCAGACCCCAGCAGCAACACCTGTGGTTGTGATCTCGTCTTTGCACAAGATTAAGTTAGGAATCAGTCCTGAGGGCAGGTCTTGATTCCTATGGCTTCCGTCCCTAGGTGATGGAGATGGAGAGGCTGGGGACATAGCTCAGTGACGGAGTGCTTGCCAAGCATGTTTAAAGCCCTGGGTTTTATCTCAGCACTGAAAAAAAAAAAAAAAGAGTGATATGGGACAAGTTTGGACACAGACAGAAAATGTGAGGAGGAGTGTAGCATCTACAGGTTGATGAGGCCACAAGCCAAGGGACACCTGGCATAGCTGAGCAGGCAGGAGGGCAGCTCTTGGTCTCTTCCGATTGCAAAAGGAGGCTGAGAGGGGATGGTCCCCAGGAGGAAGAATAACCCCAGGCCTGGTCCTCCTGGGACTTCAGGACAGCGGGACACAAGAAACCATAGCCAAGTCATCTCCATACCGTCCAATGAGTGCTCAGCACGGGTGCTCCCTGTCGTCTGTCTGTCTCCTGGGCTCAGTCCTCCAGGCCCTGTTCCTATGATGGCCCCTGCATGTCAGCTGGTTTCCTCTCTTCCCTTTTATCGTTTGGGGATGGAACCCACAGCCTTGCACATGCTAGGGCATTGCTTTGCCATTCAGTCATTGAGTCCCCAGACCACTTCCTTTTTTTGTGATAGGGTCTGGCCATGTAGCATCGGCTGTCTTTATACCCTTGATACTCCTGGGTAGCTGAGATTACAATCCTGTTCCCATGCGGGGACTGTCTGGAGCTTTCTGAGTTCAAGTCCAGGCAGCCCCTGCTGGCGTCACTCATGGTAGGACCTTTTCCTTTTTGCTGGCCTCCAAGTGCCTCCTTTGTGGACGGGGCTCTAGGGAGACAAGGAAAGAGAGAAGCCACCAGCTACTCCTTGTCAGTCTCCACAGCCATGGCTGCCCTGGGGTATAGATGCTTTGAGTGACATCAGTTTTGCTCACAAACCTGTGACTCCACCGGCTCCTATTTCTCTGTGTGTCAGACGGGGCTGGAGGGGGGCAGGACGCAGGAGCCACATGAAGACTGAGTTCTGGCTGCCAGAGACGTACCAGTCTGGATACCTTCCAAGACAGCCGAGGGAGACCTTTCTCTTGCTAGAAACAAGGAAGCTTCTAGAACAACATGTGGAATGAGGATGCTGCTGTGGCCAATTTTGGACAATACACCCATCACTGAAGTTATCGCCTCTGACAACCACGCCCATAACCTCCATTTGCCCACCACAGCCTTCCTTCCCCTCCCCTAGCCACATGGCCCTGAGCTGCTCTGCATGGTCCCTCTTTTCATTTCACACCCACTCTCCTTTGGGGCGCAACCTCAGCTGCCTCATCTTCTCTGTGTAGAGCCACCCCCTTTTCAACTTCTCCCCAGGCTCCTGGGCTTCTTCTGGCCCAGGGTGTAATTCAACCTCATAGTGTCCATCCATATTTGGGAAAAGCCTAACTGTGTTACACCCCTTCCCACGCCCAGACTGCAGGCTCCAGAGCTTAGCCTGCGTCTGCCTTGTAGTAGATACTCAGTAAGTTTCCATTTGATGAAGAGAAAAAAAAGTATCAGCCACAGCCCACCAGGGAAAACAAGGTTATTTTATAAAATACATGTTACCTCCTGTATATATCATAATTATTATATAGTACTTTGTGGGTGCATTACCATAGATTACATCATCTCATTAAAATTCCTATCTCTATAATATTATGTTATATATAACATATGGACATAATAAAGAGGGACAGGGGCATGGATGGCTCAGTGGGTAGGTAAAGTGCTTTCCTTGCAAGCATGAAGACCTGTCTTCAGATCCCCAGCACCTGCATAAAAATGCTGGGCATTGAGCCGGGCGTGGTGACGCATGCCTTTAATCCCAGCACTCGGGAGGCAGAGGTAGGAGGATCTCTGAGAGTTCTAGGCCACCCTGAGACTACATAGTGAATTCCAGGTCAGCCTGAGCCAGAGTGAGACCCTACCTCGAAAAACCAAAAAATAAATAAATAAATAAAAATAAAAATGCTGGGCATGAAGCCAGGCATGTTGGCACACCTCTTTAGTCCCAGCATTCAGGAGGCTGAGGTAGGAGGATCGCCATGAATTTAAAGTCAGTCTAGAGCTACAAAGTGACTTTCAGGTTAGCCTGGACTGGAGTAAGACCCTACCTCAAAAACAAACAAACAAAAAAAATGCTAGGGGAGCCGGGCGTGGTGGCACATGCCTTTAATCCCAGCACTCAGGAGGCAGAGGTAGGAGGATCACCAAGAGTTCAAGGCCACCTTGAGACTACATAGTGAATTCCAGGTCAGCCTGAGCCAGAGTGAGACCCTACCTCAAAAAAAAAAAGGTTGGGGGGCTGCAGAGATGGCTCAGTGGTCAAGATACTTGCCTGCAAAGCCTAACGACCTGAGTCTGATTCCCCAGTGGCCACATACAGCCAGATGCACAAAGTGGTACTTACATCTGGAGTTTGTTTACAGTGGCTAGAGGCCCTGGCACACCCATTCTCTCTTTCTCTCTCTGCTTGCAATAGAGTAAGTAAAAAAAAAAAAAAAAAAAAAAAATTTTAAATGCTGGGCCTGGCAGCATGTGCCAGCAATCCCAGCACTGGGGAGGGGGAGACAGGAGGCCCTCTAGAGCGTTTGGCAAGCTAGTGTAGCCTAATCAGTGAGTTCTAGGTTCAGCAAGAGATCCTGTTTCAAAAAAAGAAAAAGAAAAGAAAAACGGTGGGGTGTGACTGAGGAACACATCTGACAACAACTCTGGTCTCCATGTGGACACATGCATACACACATGTAGACCAGACACACATGAAAAAATATATATATATGTAGAGAAATCTCTTGTGGAGCTTTAGCTGATGATACTGTGGGCATGCTGCACAGACCCAAATCTGCCACTGGCCTCAGAAGGGGAAGCTGACACCCAGGTAGAAACAGAGCTATCACCCAAGAGTGAGAATGTCTTTGTCTCAGAAAGCCTCCTAAAATTGCCAGCAGATTACACCAGGCCCGGAAGACAGCCCAGACCTCTCTTTCCATCAAAGTCACCCTATTAAAGGTGTGGCCCACACAGAGAGGGCACCATCCAAGCAACATGTACATTAGCATTGGACGGAATCCCGGGTCCACCCCTGCCCCGCTGACCCACTGGGGATGCCACACACCCTGGTACTCTGACACTGCTACTTGGCCTGGGGAGGCCTCCCAAGGAGGCCCAGGGATCTGGGCAGCTGAAGGCTAGGCTGGGCATTTTCCTCTCGGGGGGGGGGGCAACACTTGTCTTGGACATCCTGAGGGGTCAGCAAGCAGTCGTGATGTGCAGACTGTACACAGAGCGCGTGAAAGTGGACTGGAAGGAGGGTGTGGACCTGGAAGGAATTCGGCCTCATAGCCACTGAGGCCCATGGGAACAGGTGGCAAGCCGGACCTTTCCCCTCAGCCTCACAGGTCTAGGTGGGGTCAGCAAGCCCTCGGGCCCAGGGTGGACAGGAAAGGGCTGTCTGCTGGCCAGGAGGACATGTACGTCTCCTGGTCTTCTGCCTTAATACATGAAGAGGAGCGCGCATGCACGTGTGTGTGTCTGTCTGTCTTTCTGCATATTGTGATCAGATGCCAGCTTCCCACCTCAGCCCTGTGTGCAGGTAAGTTACACAGTCCCTGGGGGCAATGAACCCTTTGTCTTTAAGCTTCTCACAGATTCTCAGGGAGACAACGACCCTAAATATGTGGCTGAGTAGCTAAGAGGCCTTACAGCACATTGCTCTCTGGTCTCTTGATGGTCCTGAGTCCTGACTCCTGACCTCTCCATGTTAACCCTCCGCCTCGCTCCCTCAAGCTTTGTGAGTGAGCCTGTCCCAGCCCAGCCACGTCTGAGCAGGGCTCCTGGGCCAGGTAGGAGGTGGGTCCTGAACCAATGACTGTCAAGATGCCCTGACAAGAACCCCACAGAGCACAAGACGGAGCCTGCCTGGGGGTGGGGGTGCGTGCCCATAGGCTGCGTGTGAGCATGAGCACGCGTGTGCAGACACATCTCAGTGCAGCACCGCACAGTGAGCTCAGGGCTTCAGGCATCCATGTGCGGCGACCAAGGTCCCTTCTGACCCACCCGAAGCCCAGGCCTCACTTCACAGCCTCACTGCTGGAGACTACCACAGCCCACCTAGATTCAAGGGGACAGCGTGGACGACTCACTCTGAAGGACTGGAAAACCTGTTAGGGAGCAGTTTTGGTTTTGGTTTGTCTGGTTTTTCGAGGTAGGGCCTCACTCTAGCCTAGGGTGGCCTTGAACTCAAGGCGATCCTCCTACCTCTGCCTCCCAAGTGCTGGCATTAAAGGTATATGCCACCATGCCTGGGGAGAGCATTTTTAAAATTTATTTATTAATTGGAGAGAGAGAGAGAGAATGGGCGCCTGTTGCAGTCAGGTTCGTATTGCTGGCAGAAAACACCCGACCAATAGCAGCTTATGGGAAAAAAGGTTTATTTTGACATACAGACTCGAGGGGAAGCTCCATGATGGCAGGGGAAAATGATGGCATAGCAGGAGGTAGACATCACGTCCTGGCCAATATCAGGTGGACAACAGCAACAGGAGAGTGTTCCAAACTCTGGCAAGAGGAAGCTGGCTGTAACACCCTTAAGGCCGCCCCAACAGCATCCCAGGGCCATTAGTCACTGTAAATGAATCCCAGATGCCTGTGCCACCTTGTATATCTGGCTTATGTGGGTTTAGAGTAATTGAACCTGGGTCCTCAGGCTTCACAGGCAAGCACCTTAACCTCTAAGCCATTTCTCCAGCCCCTAAGAGCTTTTCTTTTTTTTTCTGGTTTTTCGAGGTAGGGTTTCATTCTAGCCCAGGGTGACCTGGAATTGTCAGGGTGGCCTTGAACTCAAGGTGATCCTCTTACCTCTGCCTCCCTAGTGCTGGAATTAAAGGCGTGCACCACCACACCTGGCTAGAAGAGCTTTTTTTTTTTTTTTTTTTTTTTGGTTTTTCGAGGCAGGGTCTCACTCTAGCCCAGGCTGACCTGGAATTCACTATGGAGTCTCAGGGTGGCCTTGAACTCACGGCAATCCTCCCACCTCTGCCTCCCAAGTGCTGGGATTAAAGGCGTGCACCACCACACCTGGCTATAAGAGCTTTTTTTTTTTTTTGGTTTTTCGAGGCAGGGTCTCACTCTAGCCCAGGCTGACCTGGAATTCACTATGGAGTCTCAGGGTGGCCTCGAACTCACGGCGATCCTCCTACCTCTGCCTCCCGAGTGCTGGGATTAAAGGCGTGCGCCACCACGCCTGGCTATAAGAGCATTTTTTAAACCATCACAGTGACACGGTCGGATCTCCCACCCCTGACAAATCACTACAGCTGGGAGTGAGAAGCAGAGGCCGGCCCCGGGCAGTCCAACCATTCTGTCCCTTGGAGAGGGTCGCAGCAGCCCTGCTGACCAAAGCTTGTGCCCAGGACAGAGAGTCCCTCATAGACGCAGGCGGAGGCTATGACAAGGACGTGGTGTTGCGAGGTGGAGCTCCTTGGGGATACCGCAAAGCTGGGGGACTTCCTCCTGGAACAGAACTGCGGACGGTCTGAGACACTTGGATTCTGACCAGAGGACATGTGAACAGATCCCACGGCCCATCTGGATGCCGCGCCCTCTGCTTGTCTGACCGCTGGCTGATGGTCCACAGGGCAGCTGGGATCCTGGCGTGCCTATGCGAGCGCATGCCTGCATGTGTGTGCATGCGTGTCCGTGTGTGTGCTGCGTGCACGCGTGGGCCTCCCTGACAGCCAATATTTCACAGGCTCCCGAGCCAGCTCCCGCTCCCACCTATTTATGAAGCGGAGGGTAAGTATTTAATTAGTCGCCTAATTGCCTGGGTAATTGGGAGACGTACTCAGCTCTCCAAGTAATCAGTCGGAACAGGCCTCGAAAATATCTGGCCCGATATTCATTAGCGTGCTTCAATCGTTAAACAGTTACTGTGTTTGGTTCATGAGGCCCAGGAAACAGCTGCGTGCCCCACAGCCGCCCACCAGCCCCGGCTGGGCAGGGTGCCCCGCACAGACTGAGGGACAGACAATGCCTGCTCAGCCCCAGGGAAATCTCCACCAGCCTACAAGGATGGCTGGGGGAGAAGGCAGGAGAGGGGACAGTCTGCTCGAAAGGCCACCGTGGGCCTCACATGGTACCACACTTTACAGTTTGCAGGGCAGGTGCATACCCCCAAGTCTCTTCCTCACTGTGAACATGAGGACTATAAAAGTGTCCATTTTACAGACAGGGAAACCAAGGCCAGCCGGGCAGAGCAGCCTGGGTCTCCCCTTGACCAGCAGCTCCTGGGATCCCCCTCTGTCTCTGTCCACCCGCGAGGAGTACGAAAGCTACTGGAGTCACACCTTTGGGCAGGGTGATGTCAGCTGGCCTTTGGGCCTCACACAGAGCCAGACAGCACTGTCAGCAGCTACCAAAGCTGCCAGTTGAAGGAGATAAAAAAGCCAGTCACTGACCCCAAACACCCTCACTTCCCTTCACCCACCCATTCGCCAACCCACCCACCCACCCATCTATCCATTTACACACCCATCCATCCATCTACCCACTCACACACCCATTTACCCATCTACCTACCCATCTATCTACCCATTTACCCACCCATCCATTCATCCACCCACCCATCCATTCATCCATCCATCTATCCACCCATTCACCCATCCATCTACCTATCTCATCCATCCACCCATGTACCCATCCATACATCCATCTACCCATTTACCTATCCATCCATCTACCCACCCATCCATCCATCTCCCCATCCACACATCTATCTACCCATCCATCTACCTGTCTATCCATCCATCCATCCATCCATCTGCCCACCCACACATTCATCCGTCTACCCATCCATCTACCTATCCATCTACCCATCTACCTATCTATCCATCCATCCATTTACCCATCCACCCTACATCTGTTCACTGATTCCCATTCTCACAACCGTTCCCTGAGGACACCTGAGGCTGGCACAGCCTTGAACAACACGCCAGATTTGTCCTCTCTGGTGCTCTCCTCAGTACATGGCAAAGGAGACTGAGCAGTGAGGGGGTAAGGAGGAAGCAGGCCCCGGGGCAGGGGAGCGGCTGCCCATGTGAGCAACGCTGTCAAGACCTGGAAGAGGAACCGGAACCCACCCCGTGGGGAGCGGAAGGGGAGGCTCCTGTGGCAGGAACAGCCCGATTTGCAGAATGAGGCTGTGATGTCGCTGTAAGAGTTGTGGGAATCTTTCACGGTGTGTGTGTATGTGTGTGTTGGGTGGTGAGGACATAGTCTGGTCGACATTTTAAAAGACCTTTTAAGCCAGGCGTGGTGGTGCACGCCTTTAATCCTAGCACATCTAGAGGCAGAGGTAGGAGGATCACTGTGAATTCGAGGCCACCCTGAGACTATGTAGTGAATTCCAGGTCAGCCTGGGTTAAAGTGAGACACTACCTTGTGGGTTAGGGGGGGGGAGATCTTCTACAAGGAGAATAGCGGGAAGCTGGGAGGCTTGGGCTCAAGCCTCATGTAGCCCTGCATCCCCTATCCAGCCTCACACTGCCGCGGTTTCCCCTCCACTAACACAACCCAGAACCACACTGTCCTAGTCTGGCCCTTGCCTTTGTAGACAGTTCCCCTATCAATAGCACCTTATACCCACCATGGCAATCACTCACTCACACTGACCAGCACTGCCACTGGTATGTGAAGGTCACCTCTTACCCTTTCAGGACAGACATGTGACATTGTGCCATTCGTATAGCGGAAGCTAGACCAGGAATCAGGAACCTGGACTTGCATCCTATATCCCTTCTGTGTGGCCTTTGGCAAGCCACTTGCCCTCACTGAGCTGTATCTTCCCGCCTGCAGAACGAGGGTGACAAAAGAATCAAGTGGTGGGGAAACGGGCCAAGGTGTTGGCCAGCTGGAGGGACTTAAGCAGGGGTGGTTAACAACATGAGTAGCTACCACCAATCCTGGCCTGGTGTGACCCCTCGCTTGAGCTAATCCTCCCCATGATCTTTTCTCCCCATGGAGGTAAACTGTGCACACGTATGCATTTGCACACACATGTGCATACACATGTATACACCACACACACTTAAAAACAGTCATTTTCGATATTATGGATATTTGCTAGTGTTTATAGGTTTTTTTATTTTTATTTATTTGCAAGTAGAGAAATAAAAGCGACGCAGAGAGAATGGGCACACTATGGCCTCCATCCACTGCAAACAGACTCCAGATGTATGCACCACTTTGTGCACCTGGCTTTATGTGGGTACTGAGGAATCAGACTTGGGTCCTTAAGCTTTATAGGCAAGTGCTTTAACCACTGAAAAACCTCTCCAGCCCTAGATTTTTTTCTTTTATTTTATTTAAAATATTTTATTTTTTTTCTTTCTTTTCAATTTCTTTTTATTAACAACTTCCATGATTGTAAACAATATCCCATGGTAATGCCCTCCCTCCCCCCCCCACTTTCCCCTTTGAAACTCCATTCTCTATCATATCCCCTCCCCCTCTCAACCAGTCTCTCTTTCATTTTGATGTCATGATCTTTTCCTCCAATACTGATGGACTTGTGTAGGTAGTGTCAGGCACTGTGAGGTCATGGATATCCAGGCCATTTTGTGTCTGGAAGGAGCACGTTGTAAGGAATCCTACCCTTCTTTTGGCTCTTACACTCTTTCTGCCACCTCTTCTGCAATGGACCCTGAGCCTTGGAAGGTGTGATCGAGATATTGCAGTACTGAGCACTCCTGTCACTTCTTTCCAGCACGATGGTGCCTTCTGAGTCATCCCAAGGTCACTGACATCTGAAAAGAGATGGTTCTCTACCAAAAGTGAGAGTAGCATTAATATAAGGGTATGAACACTAAGAGAAGTGCTTACTGGATAGTTTGATGAGCATAATATATACATTTAGCCAGACAGCAGCAGACATTACACCCCTAGGGCTCATGACTACCCCTGTTTTAAGTTTTCAGTATCAGGGATGTATTCCCTCCCATGGAGCGGGCCTCCAGTCCAATTAGAAGGCAGTTGGTTTCCACCATGACAGACATGCCACTATTGCACCTGTTGGCTCATTTGGCCTGGCTGACCAAATATAAGGCTTGCAGTGTTCACTGCTGAGTATCTTCACTGGTGATTTCTCTTTCTCCCATTGACCTGCATACAGAATGGCTTCTTCCAGCTTTCTGTCACCTGGTCTACATGGAGGAACGTATCAGCTCAGTTCCAGCAGGATTTCTCAGTGACCTTGCAGCCCAAGAATGTGGAGTCTTCAGCAATAGGGTCTTACCATCTATTCCTGGTGGGAAACCAAGGGCCTCGACAATGGCCTATAATGTCTTGGGGGCATGACCAACAACTCACTGGAAGGTATTTGTGAAGATTTTTTTTACATGAGATCTCATGTAACCCCTTGAACTCCTGATCCCCCTGTCTCAAGTGTTTGGATTACCGGTCCCACTGAACACCTGGTTTAACATTTTACTTGACAATGATGTCATCTCTTGGGTCGTTTCATATCATTAATTCCATTTCCACCATCACAGTTGTGGTAGTTTGAATGGATGGCCCCTAGTATATTCAGGATTTTATAATTTAGATCTACAGCCACCTGGCTGGAGGAGGTGTCACTGTGGGCGGATCCTAGGGTCCAGCCCTAAAGGTATGGGGGTGGATCTGGAATTCCAGTCTAAAGATGTGCAGAGTGTCTGAGTTCTGTCTGGAGTTCATGAAGTGTGCTTGCTTGTGCTGGTGATGGTGTTAGTTTCTGTCTCTGCTGGGGCCTGTGAAGGCAGGCCAGCTTCTTCTGCCATTATGGACCTTCCCCTGGATCTGTCACCTTCAATAAATACCCCTTCCTCCATAACTGTGCCTGGTTTGGAAGTTCATCCCAGCAACGTGAGGCTGACTGCTACAACAGTGCTTCCACTATTGCTGTCATGTGTTTTGTAAATCTGTTACAGACTCCACAACTCAGTGATACTCTGTTTAAACAGTCAGTTGTCACTTAAAAAGATTTGAATAAGTAAAATATGTGTTTTTACCACAAACACCTTCTATTTGCAGGGCTCTTTATTCTTTCAGTAAATTCATGTTTCTGCTGCTGTTCAGAGAACTTGAATTGTTCTTTAGCCCACATCTGCTAAGGATGAATTATTTCCACCGTTGGTTCCTGACAATGCCTTTACTTCATTTCCAGTTTTTTTTTTTAAATTTTCTTTTTTTTAATTTTTTAATTTTTTTATTAATTAGTTTTGTGCTCAGTGAATGCAGTCAATTTGGTACCATTGTTAGGCTCATCCATGTCCTACCCCCTCCCCTTGGCCCCTCCTTGTTGAGGTATATGGGTCATGCATTGTGGAGTTAGCCCACAGTTTTGGGTAAGATAAATGTCTCTGCATATCATGACCCAACATGTGGCTCTGACATTCTTTCCGCCCCCTCTTCCGCAAAATTTCCCTGAGCCATGTTGGGTTCATTTTTGGTCTGCTTCAGTGATGAGGTGTTGGGGACCTCTGGGTCTCTGGCTCTCTGATTTGGTAGGAGTTGATTTTTCTCTTTGTTGATCTCCTTCACCCTTGTGCTGGTACCTGGTTCACCAGGAAAACAGCACCCTAGCTTGTTTCGCCAATTTTTCTTAGTTTCAGCCGGGGACCTTTTGAGGTATGATGGGGTGGTTCTCACCTTAGGATCTGTGTCTATCTGAAAAAGAGAAGCAGATTCTCCAACAGAGAGTAAGTTAGAACCAGGACAAATAAGATAACCCTTACTTTTTTTTATAGAGAATTTAATAGGTGTAGGCCCTCTTGTAGCCCACGACTGATGGTAGCTTGATAATGGAGAGTGGGCTTATGTTTGGATATGGTTCTGACTTGTTTCCCAGCTCCAGCTATGGGTCCCATACCAGTGAGGGGATCAGTTAGCCAAATCAAGAGCAGTTGGTTCCCCACCATGGCTGTGTGCCACTATTGCACTTGTGTGGACATCACAACAGGTTATTTGTGCTAAGTAGGTTAGACCATGAGTTGCTTGGACAGGTATTGGTCATTTTCCTCCAGTCGCCCATGTAGCACCTTCTGGCACTAGACACGCTGACTGTCTGGATTTCCAGGTTTTAAAGATAGTTTTATGGGGTATAAAATTCAGAGTCAATGGTGTTTTCTTTTTTATATTTTATTTGTTTATTTATTTGAGACAGAGAGAGAGAAAGAGAGATAGAGAGAATGGGCATGTCAGGGCCTCTAGCCACTGCAAACGAACTCTAGATGCATGTACTCCCTTGTGCATCTGGCTAACATGGGTCCTGGAGAATCAAACCAAGGACCTTTGGCTTGAAGGAAAATGCCTTAACTGCTAAGCCATCTCTCCAGCCCAGTGGGTTTTTCTTGCTTTGGCATTTCCACTGAGAATTCTGGTATCAACCTTATCTTTATCTATGTCTTCTCTCTGCTCTTAATATTTTCTGTTTGCCACAGGTTTTGAGGAAGTTTATTATGAGTTGCCTTATTATATTTTTCCTAATGTTTCTTAAACTTGGAACATGTTGAGATTTTTATCTTAGAGTCTATCATTTTCATCATAATTTAGAAAAACATTTCTCTCAGCACTCTTCATCAAGAACCACTTATGGCTGGGAAGATGCTTCAATGGTTAACGAGTTATAAAGCTGGGTTTAATTCCCAAGCCACCCAGTAAGCTGGATGCAGAAAGTGACACAGAGTCTGATGTTAGCTTGCAAAGGCCCGGAACACCCCTCCCCAACACACTCAAATAAATTATTTTTTTAAAAGAAGCATTAGGGGCTGGAGAGACGGCTTAGTGGTTAAGGCACTTACCTGTGAAGCCTAAGGACCCATGTTCAACTCTCCAGATCCCACGTGAGCCAGATGCACAAAGGTGAGGCAAGCGCAAGGTCACACATGCCCACTAGGTGGTGCAAGTGTCTGGAGTTTGATTGTAGTGGCTGAGGCCCTGGCATCATGCCAACTCTGTCTCTCTCAAATGTGTGTGTGTGTGTGTGTGTGTGTGTGTGTAAAGAAGCATTAATATTTTTCAAAAAACCTCACTGATCTATGTATTAGGCTGCTTAACATTGCCCTAAAGCTCACTAATCAACTTTTTATTTAAGTTATTGTTCTTTTGATCTAGTTCTAAAGTGTCCCCTGTGGGCTCATGTTTGAAATGATGCTTGGTCCCCAGCTGGTGGCACCATTTGGAAAGGCTGCTGGAAGTCAATCAGTAGGGATGGGCTATTGAAGGCTATGCTCAGCTTGGGCTCCTCTCTTTCTCCCTGCTTCCTGGTCTGTGGTGATGTGAGCACCCTCTGTCACACACTCCTTCCTACTGCCATGCCCTCCCCACCAGGATGGACAGAACTGTCTGGAACTGTGAATGCCCTCCTCACCAGGATGGACAGTACTGTCTGGAACTGTGAGCCAAAATAAGTCTTCTTTCCTTTAAGTTGTTTCTTTTTTTTTTCTTTATTTTATTTTATTTTATTTGACAGAGAAAGAGAGAGAGAGAGAATGGGTGCACCAGGGCCTCCAGCCACTGAAAATGAACTCCAGACGCATGCGCCCCCTTGTGCATCTGGCTAACGTGGATGGGTCCTGGGGAATCAAACCTGGGTCCTTTGGCTTGGCAGGCAAGTGCCTTAACCATTGAGCTATCTCTCCAGCCCTTAAGTTGTTTCTTTCAGGCGTTTTAGTCCCAGTGGCAAAAAGGAACTAATACGATTTTTGTCTTTGTTTTTGTTCTGATAGCTCATTCTAGCATGCCTTGTATGCTCATATGTGTCTCTTCTAATATATCATGATTTTCATGCCTACAAGTCCAACTTGGTTGTCTTCCTAAAAATATCTTCTGCCGGGCGTGGTGGTGCACACGTTTAATCCCAGCACTCAGGAGGCAGAGGTAGGAGGATCGCCATGAGTTCAAGGCCATCTTGTGACTATGTAGTGAATTCCAGGTCAGCCTGGGCCAGAATGAGACCCTACCTCAAAAAAAAAAAAAAAAAAATCTTCTTGAGCTGGAGAAATGGCTCAGTAGTTAAGGAAATTGTCTGCAAAGCTTGAGGCCCTGAGTTCAATTCCTCAGTACTCACACAAAGCCAGATGCACAAAGTGGTGCATGGATCTGGAGTTCATTTGCACTGGCTAGAGGCCCTGGTGTGCTGGTTCTCTATCACTCGCTCTCTCCTTGAAAATAAACAAGTAAAAATAAGCTGGGCATGGTGGGACACGCCTTTAATCCCAGCACTTGGGAGGCAGAGGTAGGAGGATCTCCATGAGTTCAAAGCCATCCTGAGACTACATAGTGAATTCCAGGTTAGCCTGGGCTAGAGTGAGAGCCTACCTCAAAAAAAAAAAAAAAAAAAAAAACAAGATAAATAAATAAATAAAAATATAATATCATCCATTCCTCTACTTGTGATTTTTAAAAATAATTTTATTTCTTTACATGTTTGCAAGGAGAGAAAGAATGAAATTGAGAGTGCCAGGACCTAGTGCCACTGCAGACTCCAGACACATGAACCACTGTGTGCACCTGACTTTACATGGGTTCTAGAGAATCGAATCCAGGCTTTCAGGGTGTGCAGACAAGTTCCCTTACCCACTGAGCAATCTCTCTAGCCCTCTCCTTAGTGTTTTGAATATTGCATTAGTTCCTTTTGCATAGCTGCGACTAAAGGAACTGACAGAAACAACTCAAAGAAGGGATTTTTTTGTTTTGGCTCACAGTTTCACCTGTCTGCATCTGCTTGGGCAGGACATCATGACAGTGGCAGCATATGACAGGATAGAGAAGCAGGAAGGAGAGAGAGACAGAAAGACAGAGGTGGAGAGGAAAAGGCCAGAGGCGAGGTACCTGTCAGCACCTGCCTCCACTGACCATTTCTGCCAGCGAGGCCCCACCTCCTGAAATTTCCAGAGCTTCCCAAAACTATGACACCGGCTGGAACCAAGCTGTCAGCAAATGAACCTTTGGGGGACCCTTCATACTGCAGTGTAACAAACATAGAACATATGGTCACATTAGTCCTTGTAACACTGTAAAGTTCTTGCCTCCCCTTGTAGTACCCGTGTTTTGTTCTGGGCTAGTTTCAATTCTCAGTGTAAGCCATTTCTGACTTTTTACTTTTCTTTTTGTTTTCTTGTTTTTCAAGGTAAGATTTTGTTCTAGCTCAGGCTGACCTAGAACTCTGTACCTCCAGGCTGGTAACTCACAGCAGTCCTCCTACCTCAGCCTCCTGAGTGCTGGGATTAATTAAGGCATGGGCCACCACACCTGGTGACTTTATGCTCTTTATAGATACAGGATAGGGCTGGAGAGATGGCTTAGCAGTTAAGGAGTTTGCCAGCAAAGCCAAAGGACCCAGGTTCGACTCCCCAGTACCCACATAAAGCAGATTCACAAGGTGGTGCATGTGTCTGGGGTTTGTTTGCAGTGGCTAGAAGCCCAGGAGAGCCCGTTCTCTCTCTCTCTCTCTCTCTCTCTCTATCCCAGTCTGTCTTGGGAAGCCGAGGAGTTCATTGCAGTCACTCACAGGAGCGTGGGTGACTCAAAAGCAGTTGCATTACCCAAAAGCCCAGCATGGGTGACACCTCACAAAAACTCGTCCCTGGAACTCCCCCCCCCAGTCATCTTCCAGCCTGCCCAGGACCACACAGCCGGCGCAGGAGGGAGGGCGGGAGTGTGGCCAGAGTCTCACACAATCCTCCCTGCGTTGGTTAATCTGGGTTTTCAATTTGACAGGATTTTGAATCACCATGGAAACAAATCTCTGGGCATGTCTGTGAGGGATTTTCTAGATTAGGTTATCTGAGGAGGGAGGACCCATCTTCACTGTGGGTGGCATCATTCCATAGGCTTGGATGCTGGACTGTGTAAAAAGGAGAAAGAGAGATGAGCAATAGCATTCGTTACCCTCTGCTTCCTCACCGGGGGCTGAATGTGACCAGCCGTCTCACATCCTGTCCTACCATGACAGACTGACTGGAAGGCAGAATTTGCCCTTTTATTTTCCCCCTTCCGTCTTTCAAAGTAGGGTCTCGCTCTAGCCCAGGCTGACTGGAATTTACTCTGTAGTCTCAGGCTGGCCTCAAATTTACAGCTGTTCTCCTACTTCGCCTCCCAACTTATTAATTATGAATTAAAGGCATGCCCCACCACGCCCAGCAACCCTGTCTCCTTGAAGTTGCTTCTGGTTAGGTATTTGGTCACGGCAACAAGAAGAGTAAACAATGGTACCAATGCATGATGCATCCATACTAAGTATGTTCGTAATAAATAATAAAATAAAATAAAAAAGAGTAGGCGATGTGCTCCCTTCCCTCTACAGGGAGATGTGTGCAGCTTAAACTCTCCCCACCAGTGACCTCTTTCACCTGAGAAAATTGTATTTCCTTCGCATGGGCAATATCACAAAGGCCAAGGTTTCTTATATTTTATCTGATGCTGTTGTTTCAGATGGGAGCAAAAATCCAGTCCCTTTTACTTCATCCTGGGTGGAAGTAGAAATCAAATCTTTGGACAGTGTTTGGAGCCGGCGGCTGAGCTACACCTCACAAGAAGAGATCTCAGACACAGATCCTGGTGTTCACTGGGTCCTGGATTGAACCATGCCTCAAGACAGATATCTAACCCAGCCAGTTCTACTCCCAAGTGCCCACAAATTCCCTCTTTGGTTGAAGTTGATCTGCCTGGCATTTTTTTCTATCCTGTCATCATGAAAACTTAAGGGAAGAAAAGTCTATTTTGGCTCACAGTTTCAGAGGGTTCAGTTCAGTGTCACTTGGCCCTGCCACGGTAGCAGTGGAAGCAGATGACAGAGGCTGTTCACATCATGGTGGACAAGAAGCAGAGAGAACAACAGGAAGTGGTCAGGGATAATATACCCCTCAGGACTCGCCCCCAGGGACCTGATTCCTCCAGCTAGGTCTCACCTCCTAATGTTTTCACAAATGGAGCCACCAGCTGGGGACGAAGCATGGAATGCATGAGCAGTATATGCTCATTTCATATGCCAACCATGGCCCTGGACTTCCTGTCCCCTAACATTATCAGCTTTCTGGAGGACCATGGCTGTCCCTGGTAGCCCCTTCGAGTTAAAGAACCTAGAGAGTTGGAAGTGAGTGTGGGGCTGGACCAGGCTAGATCAGAGAAGACTCCGTGAGATTTGCAGCTTTGAGAGCCCACCCTGGCCAGACAAGGAGAGTGACTGGATCACGTGGTCCCCACCTGTTACCCTCTAGGCTTCTCCAAATGCATAGAGTATAGTCCAGAGTCCCAAGACATGGTCACACCTTGGTCCACCCTGTACCCCATCTCACACACTGCCTTGCTTCCCTTGCCCCAGCCCTGTAGACAACGTTCCTATCCCAGATCCTTTGCACTGGCTCTGGGTCAGATCTAGGTCACCCTTCCTTTGGGTGTCTGGCCAAGCTCCATTGGTTCAACTTGAGGGGTCCCAGGGTCCTGCAGAGCTGCACACACAGACACAGTAAGCCTTTTCCCCTTGGGGACTGTGCATAAGAAAAGGAATTAAAAACAAGGTAAGAAAAGAGAAAGAAGGGCCACTTGGGCCTCCCAAAGATTCTTATGACCCCAAATCTTCCTAGCATGGTTCCTACTGTGGTCCTACCTGCCTGGGTTGGGGAGGTATCTTCTAGATTTCTAGCCATCAGCTCCCTTTGCAAAACATCTCCTTTGAACAGAGAGGCTGGGTGGTGGGAGAGGAAGGAAAAATAATTACTTCTCAGCCCCTAACCTTTCCGGCAAGTGACTCGGTAATAAATAATCCGCGTGTCCCTCCAGCGCGATCCATCAGCGGGAACTCCTAATTACTCTCGACTCACTAGCAGCCATTTCCAGGCCCGCCTTCAGATAAATAAAAAATTAACATGGACCTAGAGCACCGACCCAGATGTGGGGCACCCTGACCCAGCTCCCAGGAGGTTTGCCTGCGATGTGGGGGAGGGATAAAGCCCCTTGGGGTCTGCAGGAACCAGAGCCTAAAGTTACCATCACTATTGCCCACCCCAGGCTGTGACATAGGGTCTCTGGAATGGCCTTGCCCCTGTAGGCTCCACCTGGGCCCTTTTTTGACTCAGGGACAACATGGTCTCCAGCTTAGGAGTCTCTGAGCCACACCCCAGCCCCTCACTGTGGGATTCTAGGCAGGAGCTCTACCACTGAACTGCAACTTCAAGCCTCTTTTCACTTGTATTATTATTTTTGTTTTTTGAGGTAGGGTCTCACTCTAGCCCAGACTGACCTGAAATTCACTATTAGTCTCAGAGTGGCCTCGGACTCATGGCAATCCTCCTACCTCACTTATTTATTTATTTATTTATTTATTTAAGAGAGATAGACCGAGAGAGAGAAAGGACATGCCACTCCAACCACTGCAAATAAACTCCAGACACATGTGTCACCTTGTGCACCTGGCTTATGTGGGTACTGGGGAATCCAACCAGGATCTGTTGGCTTTGTAGGCAAGCACCTTAACCACTAAGCCATCTCTCCAGCCCCTGCCTCACATTTTATTTTTGAAGTTGTAGCCCAGGCTGGCCTTGAACTCTCAATCTTCCGGCCTCAGCCTGTGGAGTAACTGGAATAACAGACCTGGACCACGAGGCCAGACTATCCCTGCAATCCCAAGCCCTGCCTGTCATGTCTGCAGTCCGGCTCTGCTCAGCTGGGCTTCTGGAGTCCTGTCCTGAACGGATTGAAACTGAGGGGGCAAGCAGAGAGGTAAACTGACATCCTGCGTTTATGGGGCATAGAGGGTCAAGCAGCTGGCAGGCCCAGTGAGTGGAGGCCTAAGCGGGTATGGAGGGCATCAGGGCAGGGGTGGGGAATGGCAAGGTGGGAGCCCCTGGCCAGACCCTCCACAGGAGAATTAATTAAAGGCAGCTCACTCTGCCACCACCACGTGATTCTGCTGACCATACCAGGCTGATTAATATTTCATTAGCCTTTAGGAGGAAGCCACGCAGTTATTAACCTGCTGTGTCAATCTGTCAGCACCCGGCTCAGACAGACAGTGTTCCCGGGAGCATGCAGCAATGACCACTGGCACATCGCTGCCCTTGGGGGCTTTGAGGACAGAGCAGCTGCCCCTTCCTCAGAAACTGGCCCCACTTAGTCCCTCCCGGCCCTGGGACCCCCAGGAGCAGGAGTTACGCGTCCCACCTGCCCCTGGGGCCTCTGGGCTCAGCACTGGTCTGGTCTCCCATTCAGATTAGGAAGGCCCATGGGCTTGGAGGGCACCTGCTTCAGTCTGAGCCCTGCACAGGCCCTTCTATCAGGGCCTTTACAGCTGCTCCCAGCCCAGCCCAGACCTGTGCGGATTTTCAGAGGACCCTTGGTCCTGGGTGGTGGCACCATGCTGAAACCTTACAATGCCTGGAGGGAGGGACAAATTAGGAATGTCACCAGCCTAGCCAGCAGGCAAGGGCAGGTTCCGTGTGTGACCTGGGCAAACATACCTGGCAGCCAGCTTGGCAGAGTAAAAGCCCCAGATAAGGAACCACCTGCCTCTGAGCACCAGCTCAATATTGCCCTCTGGGGACCTACCAGTGCTTTGCAGGAAGCCCAACAGAGAGGTTGGATTTGGATTCAGTGAGAGGTTCCATGGTGACATGGTGTGTGGAGTCAGTGAGAGGTTCCATGATGACATGCTGTGTGGAGTCAGTGAGAGGTTCCATGGTGACATGGCTGTGTGGAGTCAGTGAGAGGTTCCATGATGACATGCTGTGTGGAGTCAGTGAGAGGTTCCATGGTGACATGCTGTGTGGAGTCAGTGAGAGGTTCCATGGTGACACGGTGTGTGGAGTCAGTGAGAGGTTCCATGGTGACATGCTGTGTGGAGTCAGTGAGAGGTTCCATGGTGACACGCTGTGTGGAGTCAGTGAGAGGTTCCATGATGACATGGCTGTGTGGAGTCAGTGAGAGGTTCCATGGTGACACGCTGTGTGGAGTCAGTGAGAGGTTCCATGGTGACATGCTGTGTGGAGTCAGTGAGAAGTTCCATGATGACACGGTGTGTGGAGTCAGTGAGAGGTTCCATGATGACATGGCTGTGTGGAGTCAGTGAGAGGTTCCATGGTGACATGCTGTGTGGAGTCAGTGAGAAGTTCCATGATGACACGCTGTGTGGAGTCAGTGAGAGGTTCCATGATGACACGCTGTGTGGAGTCAGTGAGAGGTTCCATGGTGACATGCTGTGTGGAGTCAGTGAGAGGTTCCATGACACGCTGTGTGGAGTCAGTGAGAGGTTCCACGGTGACATGGCTCTGTGGAGTCAGTGAGAGGTTCCATGGTGACACTGTGGGGTGTGAGCAACCCAGGTCTGCTTCTACAACATCTTAGAAAACACCAGATCCTCGGTGAACTCTTGTGTAATGGGTCCACCAAAGCGTGAGGTGGGTGACAGTGGCTGGGGCCACTGGGTGGAAGCCAGAGCCCTGTTGCAGCACATAGAGCCATGCAGCTACCAGATCTCCAGTGACCCTCCCAGCATGCTGCGTGTTTCTTCCAGGAAACTCCTGGACTTTTGCACATGCTGCCATTTCCCCTGAAAACTCAACAGCTCCCCAGGAGTCTTTTTGTCTGTTTCTCACTGTGTTCTTGGAAGTCACCAGGACTATGGGATTGGGGGGTCTGACACCCTGCAGACTGTCCAGGAGCGCAAGGTGGAGAGGTTAATTCTTCCTTACAGCAGGCTAGCTGGGGAACCTAGGACGGAGGCCTGCTAATGCCCCTCTCTGCCAGGGGTGCCCTGACTCCTTGAAGGCCAGAGCCATGTACGCAGGCCACTTACACGAGGACCCCTCACCAGCATTGACAGGCAGCAATGAAACTTTTAAATAAGGCAGAAAAGAAAAAAGAAAAAAGAAAAAAAGAAATGAAGCCTCCCCCGAGTTTTCTCACAGAGGGATGTGGCTAAGTAATTATAAACTGACTTAATTGAAACCCACCCTCTTTAGAAGACGCTGGGCGGCTGGCCTCAGCTGGAAAGGGAAACAGAAGAGGGGAGGGTCCCCTAGCTATAATGGAAGGGAGTTAATAGGGGTTGGCCTCGAGGACTGTTGGGAGCCTTGAATGCAGAGTTCCTGGGTTGGGGGAGCATGTCACCACACGGCCCTTAGCAGGGCTGGATGGAAACCTTGGCTGCTGGCCCGACCCCAGGGCTTGACCACAGAGTACCAGACCAGGCACATGTCCTCTGAGGGAGGCTGACTTGTCTCGACAAGGTGACAAGGGCCATGCACTGCAGTCATACTATAGCACTGGGAGCTTCAAAACTCTCCAGCCAGTGGTGTCTTGCTTCTGGAGAAAGTGGCTACGGAAGGAATTTTCAGCTTGGCTCAGAAAAGGTGATCCTGGCAGAGCGCACCGCAGGGGCAAGGCCAAGCGGAAGGATGGACCCTGGCCCAGAGCTGACCAGCCGCAGAGTAGGATGGGGTAGGTGAGTTTGGCTCTAGGTTCCAGGCTTGGGATCTGCCTCAGGGAGGGATTATGGGTAGGGGCCTTGGGATTTATTTGGAATATCCCATTCAGTAGGGCTTTGGGGCTCTCTTCCTCTCTCCCTGACTTAATAGCCTTGAGCAATCTCTAGGGAGGAGCTAGAGGGCTGAGGGTCCATGGGTTAGGGGGCAAGAAGGGGAATCTGGGGCTGGAGGGATGGCTTAGTGGTTAAGGTGTTTGCCTGCAAAGGCAAAGGACCCAGGTTCGATTCCCCAGGCCCCACATAAGCCAGATGCACAAGGTGGTACATGTGTCTGGAATTCATTTGCAGTGGCTGGAGGCCCTGGCACACCCATTCATTTTCATTCTCATTCTCTCTCTCTCTCTCTCTCCCTCTCTCCGTCTTTCTCTCACTGTCAAATGAATAAATAATAAAATATTTTTAAAAAAATAAGTCTTTAAAAAAAGGAGTCTGGGCTGGAGAGATGGTTTAGCAGTTAAGCGCTTGCCTGTGAAGCCTAAGGACCCTGGTTCAAGGCTCCATTCCCCAGGACCCACGTTAGCCAGATGCACAAGGGGGCGCACGCATCTGGAGTTTGTTTGCAGTGGCTGGAGGCCCTGGTGCGCCCATTCTTTCTCTCTCTCTCTCTCTACCTATCTGCCTCTTTCTTTCTCTGTCTGTTGCTCTCAAATAAATAAATAAAAATAAACCAAAAATAAACAAAAAGTTAAAAAAAGGAGAGTCTGTATGCTGTGGGTTTGAGGGAAGGACTTAAGTTCAGAGTTAAGTAGGAGAGGGAAGAGAGGAAGACAAAGGAGAGAGAGGGGGAGAGAACGGAAGGGAGAAACAGAGAGAAAAGGAGAGAGAAAGAGGAAAAGAACAAAGGAGGGAGGGAGAGAGAGAAGAAAGAAAGAAAACACAGAGAGAAAGACAGACAGATAGACTGATTCACCCTGGGGAAGGTAAAAGCTGTCCCAGTGCTAGGAGCTGTGCTTGCACCTCCTATCCTAGAGAGGAACCCCATCTCCTGGAGGACCAAGGTCCCGGGCACCTCCCGTACCCAGAAAAAGAGGGCAGGCCTTCTCACACCCTGACCCTGCAGACTGGTGGTGCCCAAGATCCCAGGCCAGGACTCCCAGTGTCCACCCCCACAGCAACTCCCGTAGGGTGGACAGCCCCAGTTGGGTCTGAGCAAGGCTGTAGGGGCCTCCTGGCCTGTGTCTAATCTCACTTGGCTTTAAGTGAGTCATCTAACCCAGCCTCAGATTCCTTGTCAAGTGGAGAATGACACCTGAAGTCCCTTCACCCCAAACCCGGCACAGGTTCTCAGTCTCCTTCAAGCTCCCCCGACTAGGCCAATCCGTAGGGAGGAAGAATCTTGGGAACCCACTTCCATCCCCCAGCCCACCCCAGCTTGTTCCAGCTGCTGCCCTACTCGGCTCATAAACCCAGACTTTGATCTGGCTTTATTCTCTCAGGCAGGAAGAGACGGGAGCTCCTCCCAGGCCCGGATGTGGGTTCAATGCAGAATAAGAAGTTTGGTCTCCCAGCTCCCCACCCCCACTGTCCCTTGACCTCTCCTCTGCTATAAAAAGGCTAAAGTTCCCAGGCAGAACACCACCCCCAGTCCAAGGGTGGAACTCTGGTAGAGGACTCCCCCCCACCCAGAAAGGACCCCAGGGACGTAGCCAACAGTCCCCACCCTGGACCAATCGAAAGCCTGTGCTGACCACAGGTGCAGAAAGAGCCAGGCCAGCTACCCTCGAGAGTGGATGTTGACAGCCCCAGCCAGGACCTCAGGAGCCCCAGACCCATCATCCAGCACAGACAAAGCCTCTCCTATCTGAGGACCTGCCCCGTGTCCCTCGGGTGAACATCATGGGAGGGACTCATGCCAGTCAGTTTCATCATCCAATGCCCACCTGACAATCCCACCGCCCTTATGAGGCCTGTCCTATTCCAAGATGCCTGGGAGTTTTGTCCCCTTAGCTTTTGTTATGATTTGAATCTGAAATGTCCCCCACCATCTCATGTGTCCCCAGCTGGTGTTGCTATTTGGATGGGGGGGTTGTAGAACCTTTAGGAGTTGGGGCCTGGCTAGAGAAAATGAGTCACCAGTGGAACTTCAATGGTTATAGTCCAGTTCCTGATTCCTGATCCTCTCTGCTTCCTGGTCCACTGCGAAGTGAACAGCACCTGTCCCTCACAGGTGAAGCCACCAGCCCCCGTGGAGCCGGTCCCCATGCATCCAGATTCCATCTCTGTTTGTGGGGTCCACAAGCCACAGACAATGAGCACAAAGGTCCCCAAAATAAACGGGATCCACCAGGAGTGCAGGTCTGGAGGCTGCGAGCTCTTTGGAGGGCTCCCCGCCACCTACCACAAGAGCTGAGAGCAAGCACAATTAAGGATTTTGTTTGTTGTTTGTTTTTTTTAAAAAATTCATTTTTATGTATTTATTAGAGACAGAGAGAGGGAGAGAGAAAAAGAGAGAGAGAGAGAGAGAGAATGGGCAAACCAGGGCATCCAGCCACTGCAAAAGAATTCTAGATGCATGTGCCACCGGCTTATGTGGGACCTGGAGAATCGAACCTGAGTCCTTAGGTTTCACAGGCAAGCACCTTGACTGCTAAACCATCCCTCCAGCCCTGCTGTTTGTTTTTGATGGGATCTCCTCCATAGATAGATAGCCCAGGTTGACTTGGATCTCGAGATCTCTTGCTTTAGGCACCCCAGTGATGGGATGATAGGATAGGCCTGTACCACCACACCTGGCTCATGGGGCCCCTTTTTGTATGTGTACATGTGTGTATGAATGTTTGTGTGGATATAGGTGTGCATGTGCATGCACGAGTACACATGTAGGCCAGAGGTCAACATTGGTGACTTCCTCAGTCACTCACCACCTTGTTTTTTTTTGTTTGTTTTTTTGTTTTTATTTTTCTCACATGAAAATATCCTTTATTTAAATAAACAAAACTGTGTTAAGATCCCAATGACAAGAGTTGCCACTGATTTTCCCAAGTTTAAAAATGACTTAAATTTCTGTCTCTTGGCTTTTAAGTCACAATGTTTCCATCAGCTTTTTTTTTTACAACTTCCCTAAGGAGGCTCTGGGAGAGCCACAGCATTGTGACGTCACGGGCAAGGGACAGATACAGGGAATGGGCAAGCCAGGTCCTCTAGCCAACACTGCGCCCCCCTTGTGCATCGGGCTTGCATGCATCCTGGGGATTCGAACCGGGGTCCTTTGGCTTCAGTGTCAAATGCTGTAACTGCTAAGCCATCTCCCAGTTCCCTCACCACCTTGTTTTTGGGTCATGGTCTCTCACTGAATCTCGAGCTCACCATTTGGCTAGACTAGCCTGGCCAGCAAGCCCTAGGGACCTTCTTGTCTGTGCCTTGAAGCACTGGGATTTCAGACACGTGTGGCCATGCCTGGCTTTTATGTGGGGTCCCAAACTCGGGTCCTCATGCTTGATGTGGCACTTAGCCCGCCAAGCCCTTCCCTTTGCCCTCCTGGGGGGCATCTGGAGGGAGCCCTAGCCGTTTACTGAAAGGAATGAGGTGGGAACTTCATGCAGAGAAGGACCTAGGTAGAAAACAGAGGTGGGACAGGACAGGAGGGGCAGGAAAGGGGTCAGGGAGGGTGGGCACTGCTACCCTGGCTGGGGTGCTGTACCACAAGCTAAACATGGTGTGGAGCCCCTTCCCCTCAGAAGAGCCAGGCTCCCCCCCCACACACCTGGCTTCACCGTCTACTGTGTGGCTGTGGGCAAAGGCCTGACCTCTCTGGGCTCCTGCCAGAAGTAGGAAATGGGGCTCACCCCCGCCCCCGACTCACTGGGACGCCCACAGAGGCTAGAACAGGCTCTGTGGCCCTCCTACAAGATGCGCCCTTGGCCTCTGCAGCCCCCCAACCCCCCACCCCCGCTGCTGGCTGCCCCCCTCCCTATCCCCCACGGCCGCGTCTGGAATCGACACACTTCCTTCTGAGAAATGATGCGTGTTTTCCCGGTCGGGTTTACAAATAACTTCAAATTTTACTGTTTTCTCTCCCTAATGAATTCTCCGAACCCTGTTACAAGCTCCCTGGTAATGAACGCGGGCGGAAGCCAGGGCGCAGCTCCATGCGCTGAATCAACTCCTGCGCTCCTGCCACCGCCGTGGGAGCGGGACTGGTGGGGATCCATTATATTGACGATACCCGCCTGGGCACTGCCTGCATCAAGGCTGTGTGCTAAAGTGGGTTTGAAAGGTGCTCCTGACCCACGTTACCTCTTTAATTATACTTAAACTCTCCATTAACTCAGAAGCAAAGCCAGCACCCTGGGTAGGGCCTTGCACACCCAGCCCTCAGTGGTTCCCAGGTCTCCTGAGATGGCCTGTACCCGTCGGGTGGTCTCTCTGCACTACATCTGAGTGTCACGAGGGGTCACTTGGAGCTGCTGGAGTGCCTGTGGACCGACAGCATCCGGCAGCACAGTGTGAGCCAGCTCAGGACACAAGCCACTGTTAACTCTCGGTTTCCTCATGAGAAAGTTGAGGAGCAGGGCCCATCATCAGCAAGACTCAAGATGAGTCTTGGGGACCACAGAAAGCCACTGCTCCATCCCCAGGAGTCCCCCAGGTATCAGGGAAAGGCTTGGCTGGGTCCTCAGTTCTTTCAACCTTTCCCAGATATCCAGACATGAAAAGGGTCAGGGGTTCTCTTCTCTTCTCCCTTTTGCACAGGCGGCAGCAGTTGAGGGCATGTGGCTAAGGGCCGCCTCTAGACCACATGGAGAGGTAGCAACCGCGGCCCCGGGCATGGTGGGGAGCTCCACCTTTACCATACCTGCCTGGCACTGCCAGCTTGCAAGTTCTGTGGTGTTCACAGTGGGGGACAGTCCCCCATACATGCCTAAAGTGATTAAAGTTCTGGGGACTCATCAAGCTTGGCCCAGATCGTGGCTGCCCCCTGACTTTCTTGGACAGGTCCCTTTCCCTCTCCAAGCCTCAGTTTCCCCATCTAGACAGGACAGTGCATTGTTGATACTGAGCTGGCAGGCCTGCTAGGAGGCCTGGGGATGACAGTTGGTAGTCTGTGCCCAGCACCGGAGACTCAGGGTGGCTTTTCCCACAACTGTGATTCCCTCCTCACTGTGCCCACTAAGGTGGGGGACAGTGAGGTGTCTCAGCTTCTGTAGCAGACAGCTTCAGGTTCGCTGAGATGAACTTCCAGACCAGGTACGGTTATGGAGGAAGGGATATTTATTGAAGCCTACAGATCCAGGGGAAGTTCCGTAATGGCAGAAGTTGGCCCCCTCTTAAAGGACCAGGCAAAGAGAGAAAAAGCTAAAAGCCAAAAGCCACACCGCACAGCGCACTTCAGGAGCTCCAGCTAGGCACGCTTTGCATATTTTTAGATTGGAATGTCAACTCCACCACCACACCTTAAGATCTGCCCAGCGAAACCGCCTCCAGCCAGGTGGCTGCAGATGCAAACTACAAACTAATAAAACACTGAATATATTGGGGCCATCTATTCAAACCACCTCAGCTTCCTACCCACCAGGAGGTGTACACCTTCCACACAATATTCCCCACCTAGGTGTTGGACCCAGGGCGAGGCTTTCTGACCCCCAGCATGTTCTGTCACTGTATATATATATAACCTTCAGAGAAGTGTCTCTTCAATTCTTGTCCATTTAACCGCATGTTAAATGCCTTTGAGTTAATAGATCCCAGTGTTTTCCATGCTTCTCTCATACTGGAAGCAAGTGGTTTCTGAACTGAACCTGTACGGTGGAAACCACAGGAGCAGGTGACGCCCAACTATGCACTGCACCTCAAACTCAAGAGAAGGCCCTCCCCACAATAAATTCCCTCTGTGCACCTTTCAGAGTGATAGAAACCTTGGAGCCTTCCTAGCGATCTCCAAGTTTGCCACCAACTGATAATCTCTCCTCATATGAACTAATTGATTATTATTATTTGTGGTACCACAGATCCACGCCCCCAGCCCCTCACTGGAGGATTCTAAGCAGGTGTTCTACCACTGAGCCATGATGCCCCTGTGGTGGTTTGATTCAGGTGTTCCCCATAAACTTAGGTGTTCTGGATGCTAGGTTCCCAGCTGATGGAGATTTGGGAATTAATGCCTCCTAAAGGTGGTGTTTTGTTGGGGGCAGGCTTATGGGTGTTACAGCCGGTTTCCCCATGCCAGTGTTTGGCACACTCTCCTGTTGTTATGGTCCACCTTATGTTGGCCAGGGGGTCATGTCCACCTCTGCTCGTATCGTTGTTTTCCCTGCCATCATGGTGCTTCCCCCTCAAGCCTGTAAGCCAAAATAAACCTTTTTCCCACAAGCTGCTCTTAGTTGGGTGATTTCTACCAACAATGCAAACCTGACTGTAACAGCCCCCAAGCCTCTTTTTACCTTTTCATTTCTTTTTTTCTTTTTTGGAGGCAGGATCTCACTCTAACCTCGGCTGGTCTCAAACTCGTGGAGATCCTTTCAATCCAACCTCCAGAAGGCTGGGATCACAATAGGCATGAGCTACCACACTTGGCTTCACTTTTTATTCTGAGGTACATTCGAAGTTGCCCATACTGGCCTTGAACTCACTCTTCAGCCCAGGCCTTGAACTTATGACCCTCCTGAGTAGCTGCGATGACAGGCCTGTGCCAACCCAGCCTGTCCCTAGGCAGTACTCAGAAAGTCATCCCTTCCTGCAGTGTCAGGAGCTCTGGACTCTCTACCTATCTCTAAGTGCTGGGCTGGGGCCCTTGGCCGTTACCCGGGGACTGAGACACTCCTCTCCCAGCAAGTTATTTACTTTCCTTAATAACCCTTTATGAGGGGCCTCACGTGGCTTTGAGGGGCAGAGAGCTTGCTGGGAGGGCATCCGTTGGTCGTGATTTTATTAATTTAAAGTCAGCCCCGCGGCAGGCTAAGGAGAGACCCTGCCCGCCTCAGGCTGCACCGACCCCTCGCCTCACCCTCCTGCTCCAGGTGTGGGTGGCCAGCCTGGTTTAATTAAATCCTCCGCACACACCTGGGAGGGCAGGCAGCCGCCTGGGGCAGGAGAACTCTCTGCAGCTTCACGCAGGGGTGTCCCCACCCTCCACCCCAGAGCACTCCTACCTGTTTGACTGAGCGGAGGCCTGGACTTCTTTTCCTTCCATTCCCTTCTTTATCTTTTTCTTTCATGTTTCCTTTTCTCACTCTTCCTCCCTCATGTAGCCCAGGCTGTCCTTAAACTCGCCAAGGATGACCTTGAATTTTTTTTTTTTTCGAGGTAGGGTCTCACTTTGGTTCAGGCTGACCTGGAATTCACTATGGAGTCTCAGGGTGGCCTCAAACTCACGGCAATCCTCCCACCTCTGCCTCCCGAGTGCTGGGATTAAAGGCGTGCGCCACCACGCCTGGCTGATGACCTTGAAATTTTGATCCTCCTGTCCCCACCTCTCCAGCACTGCAAGTATAGGCATGTGGGCCACAGCCCCCAGCTCTAGATTTTTTAAATTAATTTTTTTGTTTAATCCATTAAAACTGATTCATTTTATTTAAAGCACTCATGAGTTGTTTGCACCAAAATACAGTTTGCACACGAAAGAATGTCATGCTCTGAACACACAGCTAGACAAGTTTGGACAATGCCTACGTACTTGTGTGATACCACTGTTGTTAAGAAGGAATGACCCAGGGCTGGAGGGATGGCTTAGTGGTTGAGGCATTTGCCTGCAAAGCCAAAGGATCCAGGTTCAATTCCCCAGGACCCATGTTAGCCAGATACACAAGGAGGCACACATGTCTGGAGTTCAGTTGCAGTGGCTGGAGACCCCGTGTACCTATTCTCTCTCCCCCCCCTCTTTCTTTGTCAAATAAATAAATAAAAATAGAAGATTTTTAAAAGGGGGTGCTGGAGAGATGGCTTAGCAGTTAAGACGCATGTCTGCGAAGCCTAAGGACCCCAGTTCAATTCTCCAGGTCCCACGTAAACCAGATGCACATGGTGGCACACGCGTCTAGGGTTTGTTTGCAGTGGCTAGAGGCCCTGGCGCACCCATTCTCTCTCTCTCTCTCCCCTTCTCTCTGTCTCTAATAAATAAATAAAAATAAAATCTTCAAAAAAGAAGAAGGGATGACCCAGCCAGGCGTGGTGACACATACTTCAGTCCTAGCACTCAGGAGGCTGACGGAGGAGGATCGCCTATGAAGTCGAGGCCTTCCTGGGCTACAAATTGAGTTCCAGGTCAGCCTGGGCTAAAGTGAGACCCTGCCTCCAAAACACATAAACAACAAAAACAAAGGGCAGGGCTGGAGGGATTGCTTAGCGGTTAAGGCACTTACTTGTCTGCAAAGCCAAAGGATCCAGGTTCAATTCCCCAGGACCCACATAAGCCAGATGTGCAAGGTGGCACATGCCTCTGGAGTTTGTTTGCAGTAGCTGGAGGCCCTGGCATGTGCCCATTCTCTCTCTCTCCCTCTTTCTCAAATAAATTTTTTTTTAGAAAAGGGGGGCCGGGCATGGTGGCTCATGCCTTTAATCCCAGCACTTGGGAGGCAGAGGTAGGAGGATCACTGTGAGTTCAAGGCCACGCTGAGACTACATAGTGAATTCCAGGTCAGCCTGGGCTAGAGTGAGACCCTGCCTCAAAAAAAGGGGGACAGCACTCCCATGGACCACATGGCTACCAAGCACATATGCTCCCATGACGTGCAAATGGATTGAGGCTGAGGCTGGGCATGGGAAGTGTACTTGGGATTTCAAACACTTGGGCCTTGGACTCATTCTACAGCCCAGACACACCTTGAAGCTGCTTGCCATCCTCCTGCCTGGGCCATCACCCTTGGCTCTTCCTTATGCTTTTTGGACACATGTACTGGAATGTTCCAACGGTATGTGTGGTTCATTTGATGTTTCTACAGACTGGACCTCAGACTGTCACTGTGCCCCATCCCTCCCTCTCATACCCCGTAGTCATGACCTAGATATGGACCCATCCCGGAGCTTCTGCTCACATCTCTGAAGTGGGGATGATGGCCTCTGCATTTACTGTCAGAGCTACATGACAGGAAAATGTGACAAGTCTTTGGAACCCCAAACCAGGCTTGGCACATGTACCGTGTGCACCAGGTAGGATAACAATCACACTTTCTTTGCACTGATTCTGCCTCAGGCTCATCTGAGTAAGTTCTAGAAAGAGGGAGGTGGGGGTCCTGTCTTTAGCCCCCGAGAGGACAGGAGTGTCCTGCCCTTATTCACTGATATTACTTGAGGCAATGCAAGGAAAACTTCCAGCAAGGTCTCCTCGTCATCTGCCTGCCTCTCCCCCTCTGCAGGGCAGGGCCACCTTCTCTCTACTGAGAGGAGAGGAGTGGGGTCCCAGGGAGGGGGTGACGTCCAAGGTTAGAGCAGTAACAATAGCCAGTTCCAAGAAGAAGCCCACATGTGGGGAGCTGGGCAGATGCTCCGCTGGCAAAATTCTTGCCACCCAAGCATGAGAACCTGAGTTTAATCCTCAGCATTCAAGTGAAAATGCTGGGTATGGTGGGTGCCTGTTGCCCCAGCACTGGGGAGGTGGGGACAGAAGGACCCTCAGGGTTTGCCTAATTGGTGAGTTCTGGTCAGTGAAAGAGCCTGTCTCAAAAAAGGTGGACAGTGAGCTGGAGAGATGGCTTAGCGGTTAAGGCGTTTGCCTGCGAAGCCCAAGCACCCAGGTTCCATTCCATAGCACCCATATAAGCCAGATGCGCAAGGTGGCGCATGCATCTGGAGTTTGTTTGCAGCAGCTAGAGGCCCTGGTACACCATTCTCTCTTGCTCTCTGTCTCTTTCTAAATAAATAATTAAAAAAACAGGTGGACAGCATGTGAGGAATGACACTCCAGGTTGTTCTCTGGCTCTTGCATGCACACACATGAATAAGCACGTGCGTACACACACACACACACACACACCACCCATGTGCCTTCAGTCTGAGCTCTATCTAGTCACAGAGCATGAAGATGTCATGAATGGCTGGTTCCCTTTACACACATGGAAGGTGCCAGAGGCACAGGCGGGGGGTTCCGGGGCAGGGTGGGGACTCTCCAGAGCTTTCCCAGGCTGGCAAGAAGTGACAATGAGGCTCCTGATCAGGCAGCCTCCTCCTCCTCCTTCCAGCCCCACAGTGGCCCTGGCCCCTGCATGTGCCCCTCTGTAGGTGAAGGTGTGAGGCCACCGCGAGCAGAACGGGCTCACAGATCCACCTCTGAAACAGGGTCTCGGAAGGGTTGCAGAGCAGAGCCAGTGAGGACAGTGGCGGGACACGAACACGGAACGACGAGACCCATGCCCCATCAAGCCAGCCCTGAGATAGGAACCTGCTGGAGCGGAGAGGCAGGGAGAGTGCTTCCGGCCACAATAAATCTAGACAGGAAAGTGGAAGGGGGGACTCAAGTGGGGCTGCCAGCACAGTGGGTTGGCACAGCATCACCAGTGGGTGCTAAAGTGAGTGCCTGAGCTTGGCAGCATGGGGTTGGTAGTATTCAGTTGTCATACCCCTCACTTGGAGGTTGAGATAGGAGGATTGCAAGTTCAAGGCCAGCCTGAGCTACATAGTGAGACCTTGTCTCATGCAAAATAATAATAATAATAATAACCTACTGGGATGGATTAAAGACCTTAACATCACACCTGAAACTCTGAAATTGCTAAAGGAAAAAGTAGGGGAAACCCTTCAACACATTGGTCTTGGCAAAGACTTTTTGAATATAACCCCAATTGCTCAGGCAATAAAACCACAGATTAACCGCTGGGACCTCATCAAATTACAAAGATTTTGTACGGCAAAGGACACTGTGAATAAAGCAAAGAGGCAACCTACCGAATGGGAAAAAATCTTCGCCAGTTATACATCTGATAGAGGATTAATATCTAGGCTATACAAAGAACTCAAAAAGCTAAATAATAAGAAATCAAACAAGCCAATTAAAAATGGGCTATGGAGCTAAATAGAGAGTTCTCAAAAGAAGAAATATGGATGGCATATAAGCATCAAAAAAAAATTTCTACATCCCTAGTCATCAGGGAAATGCAGATTAAAACTACGTTGAGATTCCATCTCACTCCTATCAGATTGGCTACCATCATGAAAACAAATGACCATCAATGCTGGCGAGGATGTGGAAAAAGAGGAACCCTTCTACACTGTTGGTGGGAATGCAATCTGGTCCAGCCATTGTGGAAATCAGTGTGGAGGTTACTAAGACAGCTAAAAATAGACCTACCATATAACCCAGCTATAGTACTCCTAGGCATATATCCTAAGGACTCATCTCATTACCTTAGAAATACTTGCTCAGCCATGTTTATTGCCACTCAATTCACAATAGCTGGGAAATGGAACCAGCCTAGATGTCCCTCAACTGATGAGTGAATAATGAAGTTATGGCACATCTCTACAATGGAGTTCTACTCAGCGGTAAAGAAAAATGAAGTTATGAAATTTGCAGGAAAATGGATGGATCTGGAAAGGATTATACTAAGTGAGGTAACCCAGGCCCAGAAAGCCAAGCGTGACATGTTCTCTCTCATATGTGGATCCTAGCTACAGATGATTGGGCTTCTGTGTGAGAAGGAAAAAACTCAGTAGCAGAGGCCAGTAAGCTAGAAAAGAGACATAAAGGGAAGAGAAAGGAAGGGAGGGGGGTACTTAATAGGATGGTATTGTATATATGTAAGTAGAAGAATAGGTTAATGGGGGGGGGGTGAAAAGGCCCAAACTGAGGTCAGGGGAAGAGATCGAATAAAGGAAAGGTGGAGGGAGGGCTAATCAAAATCTAAGAGGATATAAATGCATCACATGGAATCCTACTGTTTTGGACAATGGAACACTCAGGAGCCATAGATTGTTGCTAGAAAATTTTCAGTGCCAAGGATGGGATACCTTCCAGTGAGTTGTTGGCCAGGGAGGTCCCTGATGCCCCCAAAACATTATAGGCCATTGCCGAAGCCCTTGGTTTCCCACCAGGAATAGATGGTAAGACCCTATTGCTGAAGACTCCACATACTTGGGCTGCAAGGTCACTGAGAAATCCTGTTGGAACTGAACTGATAACCTCCTCCATGTAGATCAGCTGACAGAAAGCTGGAAGAAGCCATTCTGCATGCAGTTCAATGGGAGAACGAGAAATCACCAGTGAAGATACTCAACAGTGGACACTGCAAGCCTTATAATTGGCCAGCCAGGCCAAATGAGTCAATGGGTGCAATAGTGGCATGTCTATCAGGGTGGAAACCAACTGCCCTCTAATTGGACTGGAGGCCCGCTCCATGGGAGGGAAGATATTCCTGATACTGAAAACTTAAAACAGGGGTAGTCATGAGCCCTAGGGGTATAACGTCTGCTATTGTCTGGCTAAATGTATATACTATGCTTATCAAACTCCCCAGTAAGCACTTCTGTTAATGTTAATACCCTTATATTAATGCTACTCTCACTTTTGGTAGAGAATCTTCTCTTTTCAGATGGCAGTGACCTTGGGACGACTCAGAAGGTATCATAGTGCTGGAAAGAAGTGACCAGAGTGCTCAGTACTGCAACATCTCAATCACACCTTCCAAGGCTCAGGGTCTAATGCGGAAGAGGTGGCAGAAAGAATGTAAGAGCTAAAGGAAGGGTAGGACTCCATACAACGTGCTCCTTCCAGACACACAGTGGTCTGGATATCCATGGCCTCACAGTGCCTGACACTACCTGCACAAAACCATCATAAGAGGAGGAAAAGATCATGACATCAAAATCAAGAGAAACTGATTGAGATGGGGAGGGGATACGATGGAGAATGGAGTTTCAAAGGGGAAAGTGGGGGAGGGAGGGTATTTTTTATAATCATGGAAGTTGTTAATAAAAATCTGGAAAAAAAAAAACACCTACTGGGTATAGTGGCAAACGGGACATTCACATGGTCTCAAGGTCCACCAAGGTCTTACCAGATTATCAAGGGAGGGGACATCGCTCTTTGAGGGTGTTGCTGGTGGTCTCTGCCCAGGTGTTTCCAGCGTCTTTCGGAGAATGGAAGACGCACACAGATAGGAAACCACGAGGCACTGTATTGGAGAGTAAGACGCTACGGGACATTAGCGGCTCCTTGAGATACAGTGCCCGAGGCTGGCGGTTATTGGTTGGGGCATTCTTTCCTGTGGTTGAGGAAAAGGAAGAGCTGGTTACTAGGGAGCGGTTCTCTGATTTGATTGACAGGCTTGGGTTATGTAACCTTTACTTCCCATGCCCCTTCCCATGATGCATCTGATTTTTTTTTTCTTTTGCATTCATGCATAGGATGGTAAATAGGGGAGTGCTCCTAAAAGTTCACTCAGAGGACACAGTTTGCTTCACTGTGTGCGCACCCAAAAGCTGTCCAGATCAGATCAGCCCTTGTCTCCTCATCCCAGATATAGCCCAGGACATGTTTGAATAGAAACGAGGTGTTACCAAGGGGCTGTAAGGGGGAATGACTTATTCCATTGCTTAAAGTGGGGGGTGCACGCAGCTCAGTGCAGGCGGGGGTCCCAGGTTGCTGTAAGTGCTTAGCTAGGAGAGGGGTGTGGTTAATGCCCAGCCACGCAGTGTCCTTAGCTTCTAGCTCTTCACCAAAGCTTGCCTGTCGCACTCTGGGGAAGCCAACAAGGTCCACTTTCGCATGGCCTTTGACGGCTTCTGCACCCCGCAGAGCTCCTGAGGTGAGGGGCTGGGAAGGAGCCAGGACAACGTCTGTGACACTGCTGCATCCCCTTAACGAAATGAGCGCGAGACCACCCAACCAAGGGACAGGCCACGAGCCCTGGGAACAGCCAGGACCAGGCAAGCCGACAAACAAGCCACAAAATAATTATCTGCAGAGAAAAACGTTACAATTCCACTGGCATACAAGTGCACAATTTTTGTTTTGTTTTGTTTTGTTTTTCAAGGTAGGGTCTCACTCTAGCCCAGGCTGACCTGGAATTCACTCTGTAGTCTCAGGGTGGCCTCGAACTCACAGCAATCCTCCCACCTCTGCCTCCCGAGTGCTGGGTTTAAAGGCATGCGCCACCACGCCCAGCTCAGTGCACAAGTTTTGTCAAAACATCACGTCAGAGAAGATGAAGAGAGGCTGAGGAGTCGGGGGAAAGCACATCAGAGACACACAGGTCAAGATGTCAAAGCGAGGACATGGTCGGTTCTCCAGTGTGAAATGCCAGGTTTCCCTGGGTCCTCTGGTGGGAGCTGTGATCAACTGTGTGGGGAACACCAAAGCCAGAAATTGTATATCATCTCTGTACAAGGGACACCTGAACATACTTCCTGCTGCTGGTGTGAGTGACATGGTGATGGCTAAGAAGGTCCATCCAGCCAAGGTAATTCTGCAACAAAAATCATACCAAAGAAAAGATGGAAGCCGGGCGTGGTGACGCACGCCTTTAATCCCAGCACTTGGGTGGCAGAGGTAGGAGGATCTCTGTGAGTTCGAGGCCACCCTGAGACTACAGTGTGAATTCCAGGTCAGCCTGAGCTAGAGTGAGACCCTACCTCGAAAAAACAAAAATAAAAATAACAATAAAATAATAAAATAAAAGATGGGCTATTTTTTTCTTTTTCTTTTTCTTTTTTTGAGTTAGGGTCTCACTTTAGCCCAGGCTAACCTGGAATTTACTACGTAGTCTCAGGGTGGCCTCAAACTCAGTGATCCTCCTACCTCTGCCTCCCAAGTGCTGGGATTAAAGACATGTACTACCACACCCGGCTCTATTTCTTTATTTTGAAGATAATGCAGGGGTCAGAGTAAACAATAAAGGTGAGATGAAAGGTTCTGCCATAACAGGACCAGTTGTAAAGGAGAGTGCAGACTTGTGGCCCAGGGTTGCATCCAATAGAGGCAGCATTGTGTGACCCTTCAGTGTGTTTGTAAAACACACCAACTAAAAAGTATTTTCAGGGCTGGAGAGGTCACTTGGTGGTTAAGGCACTTGCCTGCAAAGCCCAAGGACCCAGGTTGAATCCCCCAGTACCCACATAAAGCCACATACACAAGGTGGTGCATGCATCTGGGGTTTGCAGTGGCTAGAGGCCCCGGCATGCTCATTCTCTCTATATCTACCATTCTCTCTCTCTCTCTCATAAATAAATATTTTTTAAGTATTTGCAGGCTGGAGAGATAGCTTAGTGGTTAAGGCACTTGCTTGTGAAGTCTAAGGACCCAGGTTCAATTCCCCAGTACCAACATAAGCCAGATGCACATAGTGGTGCATGTGTCTGGAGTTCTTTTGCAGTGGCTAGAGGTCCCGGTGTACCCATTTTCTCTCTTTCTCTCTCTCTCTCATAAATAAAAATGAAGTATTTTAAAAAGTATTTGCTCCAAGTTAAAAAAGAGAGGGGGAGAGAGAAGGCTGGAGATATGGCTTAGCAGTTATGGTGCTTGCCTGCAAAACCAAAAGACCCAGGTTTGATTCCCCAAGACTCACATAGGCCAGATGCACAAGGTGGTACATGTGTCTAAAGTTTGTTTGCAGTGGCTGAAAGCCCTGGTGTGCCCATTCTCTCTCTCCCTCTCTCTCTCTCTCTCTCTCTCTCTCTCTCTCTCTCACTCACACACACACACACACATAAATAAAAAATAAAATATTTTTAAAGAGAGAAAGAGAGACATGCAGCTAGGAGACCTAGAAGGGCAGGCTGGGCTTGGAATTAGGGGAACACTGTGACAATTGAACCTGGGAGTAAGCAGCAGACTTTGCAAGGGGAGGGGGCCTTGTTTTCATTTTTGTTTTGAGATAGGGTCTTACACCATAGCCAAGACTAGCCTCCAACTCACAATCCTCCTGCCTCAGCCTCCTGAGTGCTAGGATTACAGGCATGCACCACCACACCCAAGAATGTGTATCTTTTTAATTAATTAATTAATTTTTAAATATATTTATTTATTTATTTGAGAGAGAGAAAGAGGCAAAGAGAGAGAGAGAGAATGGGCGTGACAGGGCCTCTAGCCACTACAAATGAACTCCAGACACATGCCCCCCTTGTACAACTGGCTTATGTGGGTCCTGGAGAATCAAACTGGGATCCTTTGGCTTTGCAGGCAAACGCCTTAATTGCTAAGCCATCTCTCCAGCCCAGTCTTTTTTAATTTTTAATATTTTTTCTTTGTGAGATGAAGGTCTCACTGTATTATACAGGCAGATCTTAAACTCATGGGCTCAAATGATCCTCCTGCCTCAGTTTCCTGAGTAGCTGGGATGACAGGTGTGTCAATATATCTGTTTTAAGTTTTCATTTCCCCAGCAGCTCTGTAGAAGGCTGATTGACACTTAGTATGACACAGCAATGTAAAAGCCACAATTTGATGGGTTGACAAATGGCTGCATGGCTGAAACCCTCATCAAGACAAGCTATGGCTCCATCACCCCAGTTCCTCACAGTTTTCTAGACCCTCTCCCCAGCCCAGAACCTTCTAGAACCTTTAAACCGTCGTCACCTGCACCTGCGCCTTCGAATTCACATGTCTACAAAAGCCTGCTGTATTTGCTTTGAATTTCATTGAATCTATCTGTCATTTTGGGGAGAATCAATGCAATTTTTCCTCCTGCCCATGAACCCAATATATCTCTTCACTTACTTCAAGCTTTGATTTCTCTCCACCACAGTTTATGGCTTTCAATGTATGTCTTATATATCTTTTGTCAGAAGTAAACTTAAGTAGCTCATATTCATGGTGCTTTGGTAAATGCCTTCATAATTCCATTATCTGACTATTTCTACTATATAAGAAATAAGGGCTGAGAGATGGCTTAGCGGTTAAGCGCTTGCCTGTGAAGCCTAAGGACTCCAGTTCAAGGCTCGATTCCCCAGGACCCACTTTAGCCAGATGCACAAGGGGGTGCATGCATCTGGAGTTCGTTTGCAGTGGCTGGAGGCCCTGGTGCACCCATTCTCTCTCTCTCTCTGCTTCTTTCTCTCTGTCTGTTGCTCTCAAATAAATAAATAAAAATAAACAAAAAATCAAACAAAGAAATAAAATTAGCCGGGCGTGGTGGTGAACGCCTTTAATCCCAGCACTCAGGAGGCAGAGGTAGGAGGATCGCCGTGAATTCCAGGTCAGCCTGGGCCAGAGTGAGACCCTACCTTGAAAAACAAAAAAAAAAAAAAAAAAAAAAAAAGAAAAGAAAAGAAATAAAATTAATCACTATACATTGGTCTTGTATCCTATGATCTTACTAATAGTTTTTAATAGGTTCCACCAGTCTCCTTTCCCACCTTTCCTCCCTCTCTCCCTCCCTCTTTCCTCCCTTCTTCTCTCTCTCCTATTTCCCCCTCCCTCTCCTTTCTCTCCTCCACCACCATAGCCAGACTCTCATTATAGATGAGCCTATTGACATGAATACAGACAGCTTTACTTCTTCTGTTCCAGTCAGGGTATCTTTGATTTATTTTTCTTGCGTGATTGCTTTGGCCCCAGAACTACTCAACTAGAACCCGCATTTTAACAGTCTTCCCTGGCAAGCCCTACACACGTATCCTTCAGAAGGACGGTGGAAAGTCCTTGTGACTTGCAACAGTGTTAAATTTCCTGAGTTGGCTCAGCGGCTAGAAGCTTCATAAAAGAATGCCTTTCACTCGGGAGGCAGAGGTAGGAGGATCACCATGAGTTTGAGGCCACCCTGAGACTCCATAGTGAATTCCAGGTCAGCCTGAGCTAGTGAGACCCTACCTCAAAAAACAAACAAACAAACAACAACAACAAAAAAAAACCCAAACAAGAATGCTGTTGCTTTGGGGGAGAACTTGCTGATGGTGGTATTCTGTCAGCAGCTTCCTCGTAAATGACTGAACCGTAATGGTGATGATAATCGAGTATCCTGGACCGAACTGCTACAAAACATCCCTGCTGCTAATCTAGATGAGTGGAAGCCCATTATGCTAGTTTCTGAAATACACCTGGCTTTTTAATTGTTCAGAGGAAGACACTGAGGAAAGAATTTCTAAAGGGTAACAGACATTTAAGAAATGATTGCCAGCCGGGCGTGGTGGTGCACGCCTTTAATCCCAGCACTCAGGAGGCAGAGGTAGGAGGATCGCCGTGAGTTCAAGGCCACGCTGAGACTCCAGAGTGAATTCCAGGTCAGCCTGGGCTAGAATGAGACCCTACCTTGAAACACAAAACAAACAAAAGAAGAAAGAAAGAAAGAAAGAAATGATCGCCCATGGGACTTTAGAGATGACTCCATGCTTTAAGGTGCCTGATCTGCAAGCCAGCCAGCTAGAGTTTGGATCCCAGCACCTTGTAAAGCCATTGGCAAGTAAGGTGCACATCTGTAATTCCAATGCACCTAGGGCAGTGGGAGGTGGGAGTCAGGAGAATCTTGGAGCTTGCAAGGCCAGGCAGTCTGGTCTTCCCAGTCGATCACCAACAGCTCAAACCAGGTGGAAGGATAGGACCAGCACCCCAAGGTTGTCCTCTGATCCCCACACACATGCTGTGGCACACTTGTGCCCCTACACACACATATGTTAAAAAAAAAAAAAAAGGCCGGGTGTGGTGGCACACGCCTTTAATCCCTCGGGAGGCAGAGGTAGGAGGACTGTCATGAGTTCGAGGCCACCCTGAGACTACGTAGTGAATTCCAGGTCAGCCTGGGCTAGAGCGAGACCCTACCTCAAAAAATGAAATAAAATAAAATAAATAAAATAAAATAAAAATAAAGGATCACCCAGTGTGGTGGTGGAGGCCTGTCATCCCCAGGGCTGGGGAGGTGGAGACAAGAGTATGCCTGGGTCAAGCTGGCTGGCTAGTCTAGCTAAATCAGTGAGCTCTGGATAAATAAAGGGCGAGTGACTGAGGAAGACACTTAGTGCTGACCTCTGGCCTCCACATACATACTCATGTGGCCACATGTATGTGAACACACACACACACACACACACACACACACACACACACAAGCACTGAGAAAAACCCTGGGAAAGGTGGTCAGGGTCCCTCACCCAGCCCTCTGTGCTCAGGTCCTGCAGGCTTCTGGGAACATTCTGTGGCCATCTCTCATTGCCCCTTGGTTCCCCTTCTTGCTCAGTCTTCCCCACAACCCCCTGGACATGGCCATCTCAAAGGTCCAGAGAGGTACCAGCACCTTCCCCGGGCTGCCCAGTATGCAATGGGCAAGGCGGGGCAGGTCTGCCTCGAGGGTGTGGCGCTTGGCTCCCGTTGGCCCCCAAAACCTCCAGCCCCCACCCCCTGCTCACCTGCTCTACACCCTCTGAGTCCCCTCATCCTACCCCCCCCACTGCATCCCTGGGAACTACTTCCTGCCATCTGCAACATCCGGGCCCCTGGAAGAGACACTCTATTTACCACAGACTCATTACGCTGGTTAATTTTTAATAATGTTGAAATTTCCGTGTGAGTAATTCAGGTAAATTATTCATTAAAGTGCACTAGGAAAGGACCAAGACAATGAGCAGCCTACAGTGTTACCTGCGTTGTGGGCAGGCATGGCTCTGGGCACTCCGACACCCACAGCTCCTCCCTCCAGCCAGCTGGCCTCCGGTTTCCTCCTAAATCCCTCACGTTCCCCTCAGTGGTTTCTACAATCCCATGTAGCCACCCATCCCAGCGTAGCCCCAAGCCCACACCGGTGACTTCCCGTGGCACTCATCCAGCACCCAGGGGCCACTACAGCTGCCCTTTCTGTCACATTTTCCTAAAGCCAACCGTGGACCCCTCCTGTCCAGTCACCTGGACCCAGCCTCCTGATGTCCCCAACAGACCCTCAAGTCCACTCTTCATGTGTGGCTGTAAGAGGTTAATCTGACCCTGTTCCTGCCCAGAACCATCCAGGACCTTCTAGCACTGCTGGAGTACAGTGCCCGCTCCTGTAAAGCCCTCAGGAGCCCCCTGCCTCTCCCCTCAGGCGCTGGACTCCCAGGGAGATGGGCTGTTGTGTAAAACACCCCCACAGAAGGTGGAAAGTGTCTCAACAGGCCAGGCGTGGTGGTGCACGCCTTTAATCCCACCACTCGGGAGGCAGAGGTAGGAGGATCGCCATGAGTTCGAGGCCACCCTGATACTGCATAGTGATTTCAGGTCAGCCTGGACTAGAGCGAGATCCTACCTTGAAAAAACAAAAAAAAAAGAAAGTGTCTCAACAGCTGTGGCTGTGGGGTCACTAAGGATACTTTGGATGCACAGGGCTAAGTGGAATATATTATTGGAATTAATTCCATCTGCCTCTTCGTGTTTTGCACGTGGCACCTGGAAGTTTTAAAGGCGCTCCGCGAACCCCATGACACTTCTAACTAGCAGGAAGTGAGCTGTGGGGCAAACGCTCGCTCGCTCCGTTTTTCTCGGTGGCGCCTGTCGCTGTGCGCTGGTCCGGATGTCCGCATCTCCCTCACCGCTCGTGAGCCACGGAGGACAGGAACATGGTTTTTCTCCTCAGCACGCACAGTAGTTGTGCAATGCCGAGGCTGTGTGCTCATGGCTGAGTAGATGTCTACTCATAGTATGTTCTTAGCACACAGTGGGTCTGCAGCATACAGTGTATGTCTATTCTCAGCACTCAGTGGGTGTGCCCTCGGCACCTAGTAGCCGTGTCCTCACCCAGTGAGCGTATCTCTCAGCGTGGTGGGCATATCCCAAACTCTCTGTGGCCGTGTCCTCAGCACTCCTTGGGTGAGCTCCGGCAAGCTGGGGATACAGGACATGAGAGGGGGTAGGGTGGCCTTGCAGGGCCTGGGGCCAGGGGAGGGCTCTGGATGGGGGTGGGCCTGCTGAGGAGAAGGGTGTGAGCTAAGGCTTGGCCTTCTCAGGGCACCTCTGACCCCACAGGCCCTGTCCTCTGCCCTTCCTGCCACCTTTTTGTATTCTGAAGCACTTCCTCCGTGCCAGGCACTTTCTCTCATCTCTGTAACAAGCCATGACACTCTAGGGTCAAACTAAGTCTGCCCTATTTTCCAGATGAGGAGACTGAGGCAGCAGAGGACCAAAGGACCAGAGTTCGCAGCCAGGAGGGCATGACCCAATGCCCTGTGACCTGGCCTCCTTAGCCCTTTGCACAGCACCTCAGAGAGCCTCTTCCTAGACCTGGAGGTAAACTGAGGCAGAGGGCCACGTGGGCTTTTTGGTATCTTCCCCATGGTCCGGCTTTACACAAAGACCATGAATCCAGGAAACCAGGGCTGCCCTCATTTTCTCAATTCCTGCCTGCCCCTCTTGCCGTCCAGGGACCAGTGGCTCCCCTTGCCAGGCGGTGCCCACAGTCACCCTCCACTGTCACCGTGCCTCGTCAGCACTCTCCCCGCCTTAATTAGTGACACCCAGGCAGCTGAGCACACCAGACGGCTTCTCACTCATTAAAGGCAACACAGTCAGGAGGGCTCAGCCTGGCAGGCGGGGCGGGAGTCCTCAGCTAGCTACAGCGGTTCCAGGTCATGATGGGGGTGAGGATGGAGCTGCCCAGCTGGGGAAACATGGGGGTACTTTCAGCTCCATGGCCTTGAGGAAGAGCCCAGGCCACCAGGCCTCCACTCTCCTAAGGCTGGAAACGTGAGTGCCCCAGAGACAAACCACATTGCAACCAACACTAGAGCTGGGCGCAGTCAACCCTCCCAGCTCTGACGCCTTGCAGGTGCTGAGAGGGCGGGAGGAGAAAACTGAGGCGGGGGGGTCACTGGAGGGTTAGGAGCCCCTGGCTCTCGTTCTCATTTGGACCCCTTTTATGTGGTTTGGACTCAGAGCTAGAGTCAACAACATGGATGTCCGGGGACCCCAGGTCTGGCTGGAGCCCAGAAAGCGCATGGCTGCCCCAACAGGCTTCAAACTTGCCTATGTGGAATCCCACCCTGGGACATGCTCTCCTGAGCTTCCAGACCCCCACGGAGCGGGCCCTGGTGAGTCCTTGGAAGGGCCGGCACGGCCTGGGTCCCACGTCGTCACTGTTCCCAGGACCCAGGCCAAGGAGTTCTGCTGTGGAGGTCTTGAAGAAGGGGCTGGTGGCTGGGCAGTAACATCTGCACTTCCGTCACATGGCTGGGGATGCTGAGTAGCGGAGCCCATGCCGACGACTCTGGACAGACCTGGCCAGCTGTCCCCAAATCTTGTCCATCTCCAAAAGCCCTGGGGCCCCCTCTGGGCACCTAGTAACTTGGGGCTCAAACTCCAGCTTGAATGCTGGAGTGCACAGATTAGTGGTCCCACGCCCTAGCGGCCTCCCCGCTCATGCAGTTATGTCTTGGAGGGCTGCATGGCACAGGAGACGGGTGGGTACCCAGAGCACAGCCAAGAAAATTTGGCTGGACCACGAAGCCGTTCCAGGACCCAGGACCTCCCACCCCTCCACTGAGAGAAGAAAGCCTAAAGGAAGTCCCCATCATCAGCGGACCCCTGGAGAGATCACAGAGGTGCCACACTGGTCCCCGTGCCCACCTGCCACCTCCCAGCATCACTGTGAGACATTGGCTTGTGTGGTTGATCTAATCATGCAGCGCTGATTTTTGCAAAGTGGGTCATGACCCTGGTCATTCTGCGAAAATGAATTGCCTGGCAAAATGGAAATTGTCACTTTATTATAGGATTAAAAACTTCAATCCCAATAGAATAATGATGGGAAATAAGACCAGCCTGAGTCCTTCCTTCTCCCTCTTATTAAGGAATTAGAGTCCAGAGAGGAGGGGAGGGTTTCTAAACAGTATTCAGCTTGATCCCCTACTCCAGCCAGGGTGGGCTCACAGTGTGGGGGGGTCTCCAGCACAAAGGTGGCCCTCCCTGCCCCTCAGGGAGCAGAGCAGACTTGCAGCCGGGGCCCCTCTGCAGGGAATGGAAAGGAGAGGAGGTGTCTGTTGCTGTGCCTCCTGCGCAGCCCCCAGCTGGTGGCAGTTTGGGGGGCGGCCCCTTGCTGTGTACCACTGGGAGCTGGCTTTGAGGTGTTCCAGCCCGAGCCCCCCTCGCCAGAGTGAACTCACGCTTACTGCCGCCCCCCGGCCGCTGTGGCAAGAGGTGACGTCCAACCTCGCCCTGCCGCACCCAGGGGAACCTCCCCTCAAGACCGCGATCTGCAGTAGCGCTCTTCCTCCCATCAGCTGCTTTTGGTTGGGTCTTTCGTCCCCGACAACGAGAAGGTAACTGTTACAGTAGGCAAACACTCTGCCAACCGAGCTACCGTCCCACCACCAGACGTTTCTACTCTTGTCATTATTCCCCAAACAATGCAGAAAACAACTATTTTCATAGCATGTACACTTTATTATAAGTCATCCAGAGATAACTTAAAACCCATTGGCATATGAGTGTGGGTTACACACAGATGCTATAACTACACCATTTAAAAAAAAATTATTTATTTATTTATTATTTATTTGAGAGCGAGAAAGAGGCAGAGAGAGAGAGAGAGAATGGGCACGACAGGGCCTCCAGCCACTGCAAACGAACTCCAGACGCATGTGCCCCCTTGTGCATCTGGCTTACGTGGGTCCTGGGGAGTCGAACCGGGATCCTTTGGTTTGCAGGCCAATGCCTTAACCGCTAAGCCATATCTCCAGCCCTGTAACTACACCATTTTATACTATGGGCTTGAGTATCCACCGCTTTGGGTATCCACAGGAGTCCTGAACACATCCCATGATACTGAGCAGTGACTGTGCATATGCGTGTATAATATATATAGTGTGTGGTAAAAATGCATAGCGTGGGGCTGGGAGACGGCTCGGGGGGTAAACTGCTTGCTGTGCAAGCCTGAGGAGCTGAGTTCAGATCCTGGCACTCAAGTGAAAGCTGAGTGTACCTGTGCACATATGTGTACCAGCGCTAGGGAGGCTGAGACAAGAGGCCCCTGGGGCTCACTGGCTACTCTAACAAATCGGTGAGTTTTAGGTTCAGTGAGAGACCCTGTCTCAAAAAATAAAAAGTGACAGGGAGCTCATGAGCTCTAGGGGAGTAACGCCTACTCTTGTCTGGCTAAATGCATATACTATGCTCACCAAACTGCCAGTAAGCACTTCTCTTAATGTTCATACCCACATATTAATACTACTCTCACTTTTGATTACAGAAGCTTCTCTGTTCAGATGGCAGTGACCTTGGGATGACTCAGAAGGCATCATGGTGCTGAGAAGAAGTGACAGAGGAGTGCTCAGCACTGCAATATCTCTATCACACCTTCCAAGGCTCAGGGTCCACTGTGGAAGAGGTGGCAGAAAGAATGTAAGAGCCAAAGGAAGGTTAGGACTCCTTATAATGTGCTCCTCCAGACACAAACTGGCCTGGATATCCATGACCTCACAGTGCCTAACTACCTACACAAGACCATCATAATAGGAGGAAAAGATCACGACATCAAAATAAAGGAGAGACTGATGGGGGAAATGTATGGATGGAGAGTGGACTTGCACAAAGGAAAGTGGGGAGAGGGAGGAATTACCATGGGTTATTGTCTATAATTATTTAAGTTGTCAATAAAAAAGTTTAAAAAAATCAATAAAAAAAGGTGAGTAGCTGTTGAGGAAGACACCTAAGGCCACCTCCCCACACACCAAGAGAAATGTGTCATTTGAAGTCCGCCACGTGAACCACGACCACGTGCGTGGAACATTAAGGAATTTGCAGTGCACAGTCATCACCACAGGCCACTGCAGAACTATCACATCTCCCCAAGCTACTGAAACTCTGTCCCCTTGAAACCCGGACTCCCAACACTTAATATATATGTGTATGTTGCAGTCAGGTTTGTATTAGTGGCAGAAATCACCTGACCAAGAGCAGCTTTGGGGGAAAAAAAAGGGGTTTATTTTGGCTTACAGACTCGAGGGGAAGCTCCATGATGGCAGGGGAAAACAATGGTATGAGCAGAGGGTGAACATCACCCCCTGGCCAACATAAGGTGGACCATAGCAACAGAAGAGTGTGCCAAACACTGGCATGGGGACACTGGCTATAACACCTATAAGCCCTGCCCCAACAATACTCTGCCTCCAGGAGGCGTTAATTCCCAAATCTCCATCAGCTGGGAACCTAGCATTCAGAACACCTAAGTTTATGGGGGACACCTGAATCAAACCACCACATTCTACCCCTGACTCCCATAAACTAATAACTATACATGATATAAAATGCAATGCAGTCATCCAATTTTAAAAGTCCCCATAGCTTTAAATCAATCCCAATGAAGTTCAGACATAGTCCAAGGTCTTTTAACTGAGCTATAATACTATATATATATATATATACACACACACACACACACACACACATACACACACACACACACACACACACACACACACACATATATATATATATATATATATATATATATATATATATATATATATGCACAAAATAAACATTCACACTGCAAAAGATGACATTGGTCATAGCAAAGAAATATTCAACCAATACAAGATTTAAATAGGACAAACATCAAACTCTGTAACTCCAAGTCTAACAACCCTGCTCAGTGACAAGTCTCCAAGGCCGATAATTCTAACCACTGACAGGTCTCTGGAGTTCCAATTCCACCCCTCCAGCTAGTCTACTCACAGTCCCAGAAAATTTTATCTGGTGCTGGCAACTCTCCTTGGCAACCATCCCACAGTCCTGGCATCTCCACTGGGTCCACTACAACCCACGGCTCATCCTCATGGCTCCATCGGGTCTCCATGCAGGTAATTCAACAAGCCTGCTTCACACTTCCCATGGCTGTTTCCAAAATACAAGCCTGTGTTAGAAATTCATTGACCTCTCTTTCCTGCATATCTTATACCCATAATACCAGGTGGGCTTCCAACTTGTTAATCCAGGGGGGAGTAAAGCAGACTTTGAAGAACAGGACAGTCCTTCAGCATTCAGGCCCCTTCAAAAGACTGCATTCCTTCATTGTCCCAATGCAGGTCATTTGGCCCAATCTCAATGGTTGTAATCTCTCAAACAATTACAGCTGAATGGGAAGCAGTTTCAGCCCAAAGATGGCTTTTTTTTTTCTGTGCCATATCTGTCTACTCATATCAGTCCATTTCTATACAATGCAAGCCTGCACAACTTCTCAGGACTCAGGCATAACAGCAAGCCTCTCACACAAACTGCTTCTAGCTCAGTCCAGGCAAAGCTCTTTCTCACCCTCATAAGCCAAACCTCACAGTCCATAGTTTTTACTGATTTCAGGTCTTTCAACTCTGACCAGAATAGTCCATCAAGCTGTACTTACAGCACTGCAAGGTGTCTCTTAGGCCAAGGTTTCAAATCCTTCCACCTTCCTCCTGAAAATCAGCTCCAAAAGGCAAAAAAACACAGGTTTCTAGCATCAGTAATCCCACTTCTTGGTACCAACTTTACTGTTGCAGTCAGGTTCACATTGCTGACAGAAAACACCTGACCAAGAGCAGCTTTGGGGGAAAAGGGGGTTTATTTTTTTTTACAGACTCAAGGGGAAGCTCCATGATGGCAGGGAAAAATGATAGCATGAGCAGACGGTGGACATCACCTCCTGGCCAACATCAGGTGGACAACAGCAACATGAGAATGTACCAAACACTGGCAAGGGGAAGCTGGCTATAACACCCATAAACTTGTCCCCAGCAATACACTGCCTCGAGAAGGCATCAATTCCCAAATCTTCATCAGCTGGGGACCTAGCATTAAGAACATGTAAGTTTATGGGGGACACCTGAATCAAGCCACAACAGTATATACAGTATATATTTGGTTTTTCAAGGTAGGGTCTCACTCTAGCCCAGGCTGACCTGGAATTCACTGTGTGCTCCCAGGCTGGCCTCAAACTCATAGCAGTCCTCCTACCTCAGCCTCCTGAGTGCTGAGCTTAAAGGCATGCACCACCATGCCTGGCCTCTATTATATTTTTGATCTACCTTGTATATCATCATATAGGACACCCTGCACTATGCTGTGTCCTCCTGCCTGAGGCTGACTCACATTACGCTACAAAAAAGTCCAATTACCGGGCTGGAGGGATGGCTTAGTAGTTAAGGCATTTGCCTGCAAAGTCAAAGGATCCCAGTTCAACTCTCCAAGACCCACGTAAGCTAGATGCATAAGGGGGTGCATGCATTTGGAGTTCATTTGCAGTGGGTAGAAGCTCTGGCACGCCCATTCTTTCTCTCTCTCTCTCTCTCTTTCTCTCTCTCAAATAAATAAATAAATAAAATATTGTTTTAAAAAACCAATTACCATTGCAAGGAAGGAGGTGGTTGGGAAGGGAAGGTGGAAAGAAAGGGAGGGAAATGGGGAAAAAAAAAAATAGAGACTGATTGAGAGGGGGAGGGGCTATGATGGAGAGTGAAGTTTCAAAGGGGAAAGTGGGGGGAGGGAGGGAATTACCATGGGATATTTTTTATAATCATGGAAGTTGTTAATAAAAATTTGAAATAAAAAAAAAAGAAGAGAAGGGCAGGGAAGGGGGAAGGAAAGAGGGAGGAAGAGAGAAGAGGAGGGAGAAGAGAAGGCTGAAAGGAAGGGAAGAAGGAGGGAGAAAAAAAGAGAATGGGAAAGGGAAGAGGAAGGGAGGGAGCAGAGGCTGGGCATCGCCTCTCCATAGCAGGTGGCAGACCTCAGCAGGACAGTGGGTCAACTAACACTGGCGAGCTAGGGGCTCAAACACCTTGAGGTCCTCCCCCAGCAACACGCCTCCTCCAACAAGGCTCCACTTGCCAATTTGCCATCAGCTGGGGACTGAGCATTCAGTACCCACAAGTTTATGGGGACAGCTGGTTCAAACCACCACAGGTTAGGGGTGGAAGGGAATAGGGAAGGCAAGGGGGAAGGGGAGAGAGAAGAAGGGAAGGGAGGAAGGAGAAGACAGAAGGGAGGGGAGGACAAGGGAAGTAGGGACTGCGCCAACTCTAGGGGTCCAGGAAAGGGTCCCCACAAGACTCTTGAAAGGGACCACCCTGAAATGGAGGAGTTGGAGAATCCTGCCTCTTTGCAGAGGAGGCAGGGGGTGAGGAGGGGCCCTGGGAGTCAGGATCGGACAGGGAGTGGTGTGGAGTTGGCTGGAGAGAGTCATTTGTCCCAGCTCACCCCTCACCCTGGGGTGCCTGTGGGAATTTGCGAAGCAGAGCTGAGCCACTGCCCCTGGAGTCACAGCTGTTCTCTGGGAACAACCCTCCACACAGCTACCTGGCTGCCCAGGTGCTGAGCGAGGCTCTCGGGCCTGCGGTGAGCTGGCCGGGAAGGACTAGAGAGTTCAGGAGTGAAGGGGCAGAGGAGCAGTGAGGGAAGCTCGTGCCTGCCAAAATCACCAGAAGATCATTGAGGGGCCTGGGAGTGACCCACACAGGTGTGTGATGACCCCTCAGGGTTGGGAGGAGTTCCAGCACCACTGGCTAGAAGGGCTCATGATGCGCCTATCCCCCACTGGGCCTCAGTTCCTACATCTGTGAAATGGGCTTGACCCCCATGCTACCTCCCTCTCACGTTCTTCCACACGCAACTGCCCCTGACCCCTGCCACAACACCGCCACCCAGCGGTCAGCATTTATAAGAGTGTCCTGGCTGAGCCTCCAGCCCTCCTCTGGACAGACGGTGGGGCCTCATTTATTGTTTTCCGGAGCGAGGTGTCCACAGGGGCCTAGCAATGCATCCTGAGCAGAGCAGGTGTGGGAAGGCAGGAGGCGTCTCCTTCGTCAGAACAAAATAATTAAAAGAGGATTCCGGGATCAAGCAGGCTGCACTGGGGGCAGCCAGACTTAACTCTTCCCAGGCTGAGCTGTACGGGGGCTGGGCTGTGGGTGGGAGCTGGACAGACATGCAGTGTTGGCCTGGGTCCAGTCCCTGAGGGGACTGGCAGGGACTCCCTGCCCTCTGTATCATGCCCGCCATTCTGGCCAGTGTTTTGTGGGCCTGGTCCTGTCCCAGGGTCTCCTTTGAAGCTACAAAGCCATTACTTTTTTCTTTCTTTTTTTTCTGGTTTTTTGAGGTAGGGTCTAACTCTAGCTCAGGCTAACCTGGAATTCACTATGTAGTCTCAGGGTGACCTCGAACTCACGGTGATCCTCCTACCTCTGCCTCCTGAGTGCTGGGATTGAAGGCGTGCGCCACCACGCCTGGCTACTTTCTCTCTCTCTCTCTCTCTCTCTCTCTCTCTCTCTCTCTCTTTTTTTGTAGTATTGGGGATTGAACCTAGGGCTTCATTCAAACATACTAGGCAAGTGCTTTACCACTGAGCCACACCTCAAGCCCCTCACTGATGGATTCTAGGCAAGTGGTCTACACTGAGCTATATCCCCAACCTCTTTTTTGTTTTTTAAACCTTTTAGTTTGAGATAGGGTCTCATTAAGTTGCCCAGGATGACCTTGAACATACTCTATAGTCTCCGAGGCAGGCCATGAACTTGGCGATCCTCCTGCCTCAGCCTCCCAAGTAGCGGGGGTTTCTGTGCCTGGTGGTAGCTTCTCCCACCCGAGGCTGGTCTCTGCCTCAGCTATGACCAGGTACAGAAGAAACTAGACAAATGAGTACATCACCCAGTGCAGGCGGGCTCCAGTCTTGTCCCTGGAGCTCCTCAGGGGAACTTACAACCGTCCCAAAGGGTCCCAGTGGTAACTGGGGTTGGCCGTCTCTCAGCCAAGTGGCCAATCCCGGCCTGAGCTTGGCCTTCTAGATGCCAGCACTCCAGTCTTTACCCAGAGTCAACATTAGGGAGACAGGAGAAGATGGGGCCCAGGGCCTGAGCGGTGTGGTGGCTCTGCCCAGCCCGTCCTTCCATAGACTTCTGCAGGCTTCCCACTCTGGACCTGGGGCTGCCCCGTCCCTCCAGCACACATAAGGTCTCCAGTGTTCTGTGGGTCCTCTCCAGGCCCTGAATGAAGATACACTTGACCCACAGCTAAGGGAGATAACTGAGCAGGAGAAATACCAGGGAGGGCTGGGGAGATGGCTCTGCATATAAAGCACTGGCCACACAGTTGTGAGGTCCTGAGCTCCGACCCCACCACCCACAAAAATGTCAAGGGGGGGGGCGGCGGGCCACCTGTAATCTCAATGCTTGGGAGACAAGGGATCCCCAGGGCTGGCTAGTCAGACTTGCCCAGTCGGAAGCTCTGGGTTCAAGTGAGAGGCCCTGCCTGGGCAAATCAAGTGGGTGATGATGGAAGAAGACAGCTAACATTGACCTCCACACGTGGACACACACCTGCACACACATGCACATCACACATGCAAAAAACTACTGGAGTGGGCTGGAGAGATGGCTTAGTGGTTAAGCACTTGCCTGCAAAGCCTAAGGACCCCGGTTCGAGGCTCGATTCCCCAGGACCCACGTTAGCCAGATGCACAAGGGGGCGCACGTGTCTGGAGTTCATTTGCAGTGGCTGAAGGCCCTGGTGAACCCATTTTCTCTCTCTCTCTCTCTCTCTATCTGCCTTTCTCTCTGTGTCACTCTCAAATAAATAAATAAAAATAAACAACAACAACAAAAAAAACTACTGGAGGGACTAGGAAGATGGCTCGGTGGTTAAAGGCACCTACTTGCAAAAATGTAAAAGACCAATGGGAAGATATGTTCCCGTTAACTACTGCCACCTGTCACGTGACACTTAACTCAGAGAAACATCACTTCAGCCTGTGCATAAATTCTGCAGGTTGACAATTCCAACAGGGCACAGAGAAGACGGCCGTTCACTGCACCTCGAAGGTGCAGCCTTGGCTGCTGACCTGGTCAGCTAGGGGGTGAGGACCTGAGCGCCTGCTGGTCTCCACACCCTAGGGAATTGGTCCCTGCCCTCCCGAGGCTGTGGGCTTCGGGCTCTGCTGGCACACCTGCCCGTGGCTGCCTGGCTTTCCTCACAGTACGACACGCAAGTGTCCCTCAAGGGCCGAGTGAAGGCCACTTCTGTTCTAGCCTTATAAACCACTGCTAAAGTCACAGCCTGCCCAGGTTCCATGCGTGTGTGCATGTGTGTGTGTGTGTGTGTGTGTGTACCCATCTCTCCATGGGACGGAACCAAAGTCTCAGGGCAAGAAGAGCATGAGGAGATGGAACGATGGGAGCCCACCATAGGCAGTGGAAGGAAGGCTCTGCTGGAGGGGAGACGGCTGAGTGACAGCTAAGTGATAACTGAGGGCCCAAGGGAAGGAGACACCGCCAAAGACAAAGACCCGAGGCAGTGGGTTGGTGTGTCCGGAAGCCATCATGGCTTGGAGAGGTGAGTGCTGGAGGCGGGAGTATCCAACAGAGGAGGGGGTTGCAGCGTCTGAACTGGTTGCCTGGGATCTCCTGGGAGCCCACCACATACAGGACTCTTAGTCCTGCTGTTCGGAGGCCAGAAACTCTGCCCCCGCCCCCAGCATAGAAAGGGACATCAGATGCTCTGAAGTGCAAAGAGGACTGCAGCTTCCTTCCTTAAGGGCTGGAGCCACGAGCCCACGACACAGCAGGAGGCGGTGGTCAGGTGGGTTGGTGTACCACCAGGCAGCTCCCTGCAGACCAGGCGTGCTTTCCAATCCAACCACCCAGCGCCCACCCATCTCACAGATGACGAGACAGAGGCGTGCTCACAGCGGCCAGGCTGAGTGTGTGCCCAGGACAGCTGGCTCCAAGCTCTTCACCTGGAGGAGATCGGACACCTCAATCCAGCAGCTTCCATGAGTGCCACCCCATTTATCCAGGGAGTCCCTCTGGGTCCCCTAAGCCCGGTGTCACCATCAGACACTGTGTGCTCACTGAGAGAGAGAGAGCTTCCCCTAGGACCCAAGAAGGATAAACAAGCTAAGATAACCCCTTGGGAGCTGGGCAATCCTGGAGTATCCGGCTCCACCTCTCGCCTGCCGGGGATGCCCACGGGGCTCAGACACAAACCCTCACTCTTCACTCATCTGGCCCAGGTACGAGGGCCTTATAGAGTCCAGCACCATCACTGGGTCCCAACAGCAGCCCATGAGCCTGGCTCATCAGACAGAGCTAGGCTGACCCCTGTCAGCCCCTCCCAGGAAGGCGCAGCAGCAGCAGGGTCCCTTTGTCCCTTTCATCCATGTGTGACATAGAATGGGACTGAAACCCAGAATGCCCAGCTGGGGATGGGGCCACGTGCACAGACACTGCCCCTGTCCCCATCATGCCAGGGTCCATTGTAAACCCCTGCCAACACACACGGTGGGTTGTTTTTTTTTTTTTTTTTATCAAACTTCCTTGCTAATTGCCCAAGTACCGCACGAACACATCTGGAGTGAGTTTTAGAACAAATCCCAGACTCCATATCATCTCACTCATAAACACTGCAGTAGGCAGGAGGGGCTTTCAATCATTTGTCATTTAAATGATGTTGGTTTCTCCTACACGATCCACACAGCACACTCGGGGCAGGGGAGACGCTCAGTGGGCAAGAGCACGCTTGCTGTACAAGCATGAGGAACTGAGTTCGGTCTCTGGCATCCCCATTAAAATGCCTGTAACCCCAATCCTGAGGGGTGGAAGCACAAGGCTTGCTGGGACATACTGGCCAGTCTAACAGCAACAACAGCAACAACAACAAAAAAGGAGCTGGGCATGGTGGCACACACCTTTGATCCCAGAGGTAGGAGCATCACTATGACTTCAAGGCCAGCCTGAGACTACACAGTGAATTCCAGATCAGCCTGGGCTAGAGTGAGACCCTACCTTAAAAAAGCAAAGCAAAGCAAAACAAACAAACAAACAAACAAACAGAAAAGGCAGCTCCAGGTTCAGTGAGAGACCCTGCCTGAAAAAATAAGACAAGGACTACTGGAGGGATGGCTTAGCAGTTAAGGCATTTGTCTGCAAAGCCAAAATACCCAGGTTCAATTCGCCAGGACCTACGTAAGCCAGATGCACAAGGGGGCACACGCGTCTGGAGTTCCTTTGTAGTGGCTGAAGCCCTGGCACACCCATTCTCATTCTCTCTCTCTCTCTCTCTTTCTCTCTCTCTCCATCTCTTTCTCTCTGTCAAATAAATAAATATAAAAAATAAGACAAAAGAGCAATAGAGGAGTGACCTGATGTCTCCTTTTGCCTCTGCACACACATGCACACAGGGCAGGTACATCTGCATACAAACATGCACGCACACACAAAAAGCACACATTCCCAAAGCGAAGACGAGGGAAGGCTACACTCTTGCCTCCAGCCCCCTCTGTGCCTTGGCAGTGCCCAGCGTAGGTTTACCATGGCACCCAGCTCACTGCACAGATTCCACTGGGCACCTTTGCTTTCTCATTATGCCCCAGCATTAGAAATTTTCCCCAGTGCTGACGGCAGCTCGAGAAATATCGGTCCCAAAGGCCTCCGAGGACACTGATGTTAGCTGCGATTCTCCACGGTTATAAACGCTGCGCTGAACATCTTTGTGAGAGAGACGCTGGATGGTTTTTGGATCAGCTCTGAGCAGAGTTCCCAGACCTGGAGCCCGTCATCAAAGCTCCCATCCAGATTACTTTCCAAGGAGACACAAACACTGCTGAGATACCCATAAATCACGGTGGGATGAGCCCCAACACAGAGGTCACTGAGCAGGCCAGGGTGGAGGTGAGGGCACCGACTGGTAACCCTCCGCTATGGCACCGTGGGAAGACAGTCTCCCAAGCCACCAGGCCTGCGGTGCCTCGCTTTCTCCATCTGGGAGTGGGCCCCGCTATCTGTGTGCTGTGGATCCTCTGAACATGCTAGTCAGGCCTCTTCTAGCCTCTTCAGAGGCTGCCCCCAACTTGGGGAGGGAACAAGCCCACATCAGTGTGGCCCACTGTAGTATGAGCCTGTGTGCTGGGAAGAGGGCGCCCATCTCTGATGCATGAGCACTCAGACGTGTTTGTTTTCAATCCTCCTTCCCAGGGCCTCCGTGTGCCCCCTAGGGAGGAAAGGAAGTCTTGCAAAATCCTACCAGGAAAAGCAGTAGTCTCAGAGTGGGGGACCCCAGACTGTCTCTGTCTCTCCAAACTTACTCTTTCCCTGGACTGGGGGTAGAGAGAGAGAGAGAGAAAGAGAGAGAGGAGAGGCTTGAGCAAGAACACATTGCTCCCCTGTGTGCACAGGTCCCGTGCAGATTCACTTTGGGATTCCAGATCTGAGGACCAATCGCCCAGCAAGGTCCCCCATTCCCCAGTGACCTCACACTGAACCAAGCCAACACTAATGTGACCCGCACCCTTGCCCAAGCAGGGCAAACAGCATCCCAGTCTCACGGGATGGGGAAACTGAGGCTGAGTGTACTCAGGTTTGCACAAGTTCCACTAGTCAGTCCAGCTGGCCTTGGAGCCACTCTCTGCCCAGCCTAGCGAGGACCCAGGTCCCTGTCCTGTGAACCCCCTGCCTGCCTGGTGGGCTCCGGAGGAAAGGCCAGATGGGACAGAATCAAGCTAGGTGAGACATCCGGGCTCAGGGATCTGGGGCTGGACTGGCAGATGGAAGGGACCCTCCTGGGAGACCCTAGGCACACGCCCCAGGCCGGCGCAGGTGCGGCCACTGCTGGGCTGTGGCTCCCGCGGAGTCTCGGCGGGCAGCGGGTGTGGGCCAGACGCTACCGCGCGCAGGCGGCGCCCCCTGCCGGCGGCGGGCAGGATCGCAGGTCCCGGAACCTGCTAGACCCCCACCGCAGCAAGTCGGCCAGGATCCCACCCACTGGTGACCCCTACCCAACAAAAACCAAGCCACTGGTGACCCCGCCCAACGATGACCCTGCCACCAATGATCCTGCCTACCGGTGACTTCACCTTGAGGACCCCTACCCACCACTGACCCCTACCTCAAAATGACGCTGCTACCGATGTCTCTCGGCCCACCAGTGATCCTTACTTCAAAATAACCATGCCCACTGGTGACCCTTTCCTCGAAGAATCCTGACCACAACTGACTCCTACCCAACAATGACCCTGCCACCCATGGCCCTGCCCACCGGTGACCCTTACCCAACAATTACCCTACCACCAGTGATCCTGCCCACTGCAGAATCCCCCCACACTGTAGACCCATCCCATCAGTGACCCCACCTATAAACGACCCTTCCCACGGATCACCCCACCCTAGACTCACCAATGATCCCTTGCACTCATGACTCCACCCACACCAAAGACTCTGTAAACGACCCCACCCGCTGCCAGCCCCTGTCCACGCGTGGCCTCACCCACCACAGACCCTGCCCACTGGACTCTGCCCACAAAGGACCCCAGGACCCACTGTAACCCTGCCCTCTAGCGACCACAAGTGGTCAATGGCCTGGCTCACTGTGCACCTCTTTTTACAATGACTAAGTGCCCACCCTCCAAAGACTCCGCCCACTACAAATCCTTGTCAACCAATGACCACCTGCTTACCAGAAAACCCTGCTACCTTCTCATCCCACTGCGAGTCTCCACAGAGTACAGGGCTAAGAGAGCCCATTGGCTGAGGACTCCACCAGATAGCTGCCTGCTGTCCTAAGCTCTTGGAGATTTTGGTCTTATTTTACAGACAGGAAACTGAGGCCCAGAGCAGTTTGGTGCTGGGCCACCTCTTTCTTTCTTTCTTTTTTTTTTTTTTTTTTTTTTGGTTTTATGAGGTAGGGTCTCGCTGTAGCCCAGGCTGACCTGGAATTCACTATGTAGTCTCAGGATGGCCTTGAACTCACGGCGATCCTCCTACCTCTGCCTCCCGAGTGCTGGGATTAAAGGTGTGCGCCACCACACCGGGCCCTGGGCCACCTTTTGATCCGTGCAGCCTGGAGTGAATTGCTGGGGCAGAAGTCACCTCAGTTAGGGCCTGTAACTGGGGAGGCTGATGCAAGAATGGGCAGGGTGTGACGGGGGCCATAGAATGAGGATAAGGTTAACCTGAGTCTGGGAGGAGGAAAGGGCTGAGCCCCCAGGTAGATGTCCTCTTAGAGCCCATGTGGGACTCTGGCTGTTGTCTGTAAACTGCCCTCAGTGTGGGCAGAGGCTTCTGGGGTGCTTGGGAAGTAAGCACACTTCAAAGACGGGGGAACTCTTGGGCTGGAGAGATGGCTTAGCGGTTAAGCGCTTGCCTGTGAAAGAAGCCTAAGGACCCCGGTTCGAGGCTCGATTCCCCAGGACCCACATTAGCCAGATGCACAAGGGGGCGCATGCGTCTGGAGTTCATTTGCAATGGCTGGAAGCCCTGGCGTGCCCATTCTCTCTCTCTCTCTCTCTCTCTCTCTCTCTCTCTCTCTCTCTCTCCCTCTTTCTCTCTCTGTCTGTCGCTCTCAAATAAATAAAAATGAACAAAAAAAAATTTTTTAAAGAATATTTTTAAAAAGATGGGGGAACCCTGTCCTGACACCCACTGTTCTGGGGACACAAGTAGACAGAGACAGTGGCTTAGAAAGAGGTTCAGGAGAGGCAGAGAGGATAGAGAGACAGAGGAGAGTAGCGGGCCCCGAGTCAAAGAGACGTGCCCAGAGGCTGTGGCAACAGGAGCAGGGAGTGGGCAGAGTAGGGAAGGAGCTCCGCTTGCTTCCTGGGTACTTATTTGCACAACAGCTTTTCAGTCTCTGTCTTTTTTTATTTGTTGATTTGTTTATTTGTTTCTGTTTTTTTTTTTTTTTTTTTCCGAGGTAGGGTCTCACTCTAGCCCAGGCTGACCTGGAACTCACTCTGTAGTCCCAGGCTGGCCTTGAACTCATGGTGATCCTGCTATTTTTGCCTCCCACGTGCTGGGATTAAAGGCATGCGCGCCTCCACGCCCAGCTCAGTCTCTGTCTAAATCTGTCCGTGACTATGCCCTTGTGACCAGCAGGGACCATGATGTGACCCAGACAAGGTCTGCAGGCCCTGCCGTGGACGTCAGAGTTTGGATGCAAGTAGATCTTTCTCATGAGGTTGCAGCCCAGGTTTGGGAATCCAGCAAATCCAGGCTGGCTCAGCTGCAGGAGTACAGAATCAGCAAGGGACGAGGAGGCGACTTGGCTTCTGCTTGCTTGAGTCTAATGATGGGGTGCTCGCTACCCCGCCCCCCAAGGCAGCTCACTATAGTTCTCAATGATTTAGAACTTTTTTTTTTTTTTCTTTTTCGCAGGGCTGAGATGGAATTCAGGACCTGTCATGCTAGGTGAACGCTTAATGCCCCAGCCCTTCACTGGCAGATCCCCTAACCCTGAGCCGGGCCCGCAACCTCACTGGAGGTTCTAGGCAGCTGTTCCATTACAGAGCCACACCCAAAACGCTCTTTCTCTTTTTATATTGTGTCTTAGTCCCAGTTGCCCAGGCTGGTCTCAAGCTCTCAATCCTCCTGCCTCAACCTCCCAAACGGCTGGGACAATAGACCTATGCCACCACTTCTGTCTCTGCAGGCCCCTGGGCTTGACAGTCATCCGTTGACATCTGTGCCCAGGAGACCAGGGGTTGGTTTCAAGGATGTCCCTCCCAGCACTGTTTACAAGACAGGGCTTGGAATCGCCTGCCCGCCCGTGGGAGAACTTGGTTAAACCAACAGTGACCCTTCCGCAATGGGACATTGTACAGTCATTGGAACTGATGCTGAAGGGTCCTTGTTGGCACAGGGTAAAGCCCATGTTGTTAAGTAAAGAGGGCAGGTCACAGAGTAACAGCTATGATACATTCCAATGTTGTGGAAAGAAAAATCAACTGTGCGCTGTCTCAAGGTGCTAAATCGGGGCTAATTTGTTGCAGTAGCTGCAGGAGCCAGCATAGCAGGCTCCCCTGGAAAGGGGGCTGGGTCCGTCCTGGACAAGTACAGAGGGAGGGATGTGTCTGCTTGGCCTGTCACCTCCGAGGCTTTTGAAGTGAGGAATGGCTCAGCAGCTCTGGAAACATTCACGTGACTGTGTCCTTCCACCCCAATCTCTGCAGGTCCGCCGCTCACAGCCTCTTCTGTCATCCACAGACGCCAGTGGAAGTCCTGCGGCCTCTCTGAACTCCTGGCTCCTCCTCGTTTCCCTTTTGGGTTTTAGAGACAGCATCTCCCTGTGTAACTCAAGCCTCCAACTCGCAATCCTCCTGCCTCAGCCTTCTGAATGCAGGATGACAGGTGTGTGCCACCATGACTGGTGTGAACATGTGTTATTTATGTTTGTTCATTTGGTTTTGTTTTTTTAATGAGAGAGACAAAATTGGTGCACCAGGCCCTCCAGTCACTGCAGTGGAACTCCAGACACATGCGCCACATTATGTGCCTGCATCACCTGCGTGTCTGGCTTACCTGGGATCTGGAGAGTCCAATATGGATTAAGGCAAGCACCTTAACCACTAAGCCATCTCTCCAGTCCTGTGTTAGTTTTGTAAACAGATAGATGATAGGTAGATAGAACAGCGAGAGATAGGTCATAGACAGACAAAGATAAACAGGCATTTGAGGATGACAAACGGAATAATGCTAGAGATATCGGTGGGGGATTATGACAGGCAATCGTGCCGACTTGACTGGATTTCCAAGCTCACACCTCTGGAAGGGCGTTTTCAGAGAGGCTGAGCTGACAGGCAGGATCTGCCCTGAATATGTGTGGCACTGTCCTATGAGCCAGGCCTGGGGGAAAGGAAGAGGGAAATCAGACAGCACAGGCATGCTTTCCCGCCCTCCCCCTCCCTCCCCCAAACACTCTCCTGACCACCACAAAGTGCTGTGCCCCTGCCCACTACAATGGACTGGACACTCTGACCCTGTGAGCTACCACAGCAGTGAAAAACTAACAAAACGACAGACAGCTTGATAGAGACAGGGATGAATAATAGATAATGATTGACTGCGGTACCTAGAGATTATGGCTATAGATGAGTGACAGATGATAAGACAGTTGAAACACAAAAGGTAGAAATGAGATACATGGAGAGAGACAAGTGGTAGGTAGGTAGATGATAAATAAATGAAGATAGATTGATAGATGATAGATAGATAGATAGATAGATAGATAGATAGATAGATGATAGATAATAACAAGTACATAGATAAGTGGATAGATACCAGAAGCTAGATAATAAACAGACCATAAAGATCCAGGCATGGTGGTGCATGTCTTCATTCATAGAACTTGGGAGGCCAAGGTAAGAGGATCACCATGAGTTCGAGGCCACTCTGAGACTACAAGGCTACAGTGACACCCTACTTCAAAAAAATGAAGCTGGGCATGGTGGCCCACGCCTTTAATCCCAGCACTCGGGAGGCAGAGGTAGGAGGATAGCTGTGAGTTCGAGGCCACCGTGAGACTACATAGTGAATTCCTGGTCAGCCTGGGCTAGACTGAGACCAAATCTTGAAAAACCAAAAATAAAAAATAAAATTTAAATAGACTATAAAGGATAGATAAAATATAAAACGAGGCACATAAACAGAAGGCAAATAGATAATAGGAAAATGATTGACAAATGATAAATAGAAAATAGATTGAAAATACAGGCAGAGAGAAACAGGAAAACTGATGATAGGTAGATAGATGATAAATGGGTGATAGATTGATAGGTGATAGGTGCAAGATAGATACATGACAGACAGGCAGGCAGATGGATGGATAGATAGAAACAGATGATGGAGACGCAAGTGATTGACATTCTATCCCTGGCAGTGATTGGATATGGCAAAAGTCCCTGGGGATGTTCTGATGTCCAGTGCTCACCTTGGAGATGAGACAAGAAGAGCAGAACTGGAGGCTAGGCCACTCACGGAACAGGGGCAAGGACTGAGCGCTTGGGCCCCACAGCCGTGGAAAAGGGAGGAAGAGGAAGGAGTGTGAGGTGGAGGGGGAGGTGTGCAGAGGAAGGAGTGTGAGGTGAGGGGAGGTGTGCAGAGGAAGGAGTGTGAAGTGGAGGGGGAGGTCTGCAGAGGAAGGAGTGTGAGGTGGAGAGGGAGTGTGCAGAGGAAGGAGTGTGTGGTGGACAGGGGAGGTCTGCAGAGGAAGGAGTGTGAGGTGGAGGGGGAGACTGCAGAGGAAGGAGTGTGAGGTGGAGGGGGAGGGTCGGCAGAGGAAGGAGTGTGAGGTTGAGGGAGGAGGTCTGCAGAGGAAGGAGTGTGAAGTGGAGGGGGAGGTCTGCAGAAGATAGGGAGTGTGAAGTGAGGGGGGAGGTCTGCAGAGGAAGGAGTGTGCGGTGGAGGGGGAGGTCTGCAGAGGAAGGAGTGTGAGGTGGAGGGGGAGGTCTGCAGAGGAAGGAGTGTGAGGTGGAGGGGGAGGTCTGCAGAGGAAGGAGTGTGAAGTGGAGTGGGAGGTCTGCAGAGGAAGGAGTGTGAGGTGAAGGGGGAGGTACTGCAGAGGAAGGAGTGTGAGGTGGAGGGGAGGTCTGCAGAGGAAGGAGTGTGAGGTGGAGGGGAGGTGTGCAGAGGAAAGGAGTGTGAGGTGGAGGGGGAGATGTGCAGAGGAAGGAGTGTGAGGTGGAGGGGGAGTCTGCAGAAGGAAGGAGTGTGAGGTGGAGGGGGAGGTCTGCAGAGGAAGGAGTGTGAGGTGGAGGGGGGAGGTGTGGCAGAGGAAGGAGTGTGATGGTGGAGGGGGAGGTCTGCAGAGGAAGGAGTGTGAGGTGAAGGGGAGGTCTGCAGAAGAAGGCGTGTGTAGTGTGAGGGGAGGTTCTGCAGAGAGGAAGGAGTGTGACGGTGGAGGGGGAGGCCTGCATGAGGAAGGAGTGTGAGGTGGAGGGGGAGGTCTGCAGAGGAAGGAGTGTGAAGTGGAGGGGGAGGTCTGCAGAGGAAGGAGTGTGACGGTGGAGGGGGAGGTCTGCAGAGGAAGGAGTGTGAAGTGGAGGGGGAGGTCGTGGCAGAGGAAGGAGTGTGAGGTGGAGGGGGAGGTCTGCAGAGGAAGGGAGTGTGAGGTGGGTAGGGGGAGGTTGCAGGAGGAAGGAGTGTGAAGTGGAGGGGGAGGTCTGCAGAGGAAGGAGTGTGAGGTGGAGGGGGAGGTGTGCAGAGGAAGGAGTGTGAGGTGGAGGGGGAGGTGTGCAGAGGAAGAGTGTGAGGTGGAGGGGGAGGTCTGCAGAGGAAGGAGTGTGAGGTGGAGGGGAGGTGTGCAGAGGAAGGAGTGTGAAGGTGGAGGGGGAGGTCTGCAGAGGAAGGAGTGTGAGGTGGAGGGGGAGGTGTGCAGAGGAAGGAGTGTGAGGTGGAGGGGGAGGTCTGCAGAGGAAGGAGTGTGAGGTGGAGGGGGAGGTGTGCAGAGGAAGGAGTGTGAAGTGGAGGGGGAGGTCTGCAGAGGAAGGAGTGTGAGTGGAGGGGGAGGTCTGCAGAGGAAGGAGTGTGAGGTGGAGGGGGAGGTCTGCAGAGGAAGGAGTGTGAAGTGGAGGGGGAGGTGTGCAGAGGAAGGAGTGTGAGGTGGAGGGGGAGGTCTGCAGAGGAAGGAGTGTGAGTGGAGGGGGAGGTCTGCAGAGGAAGGAGTGTGAGGTGGAGGGGAGGTGTGCAGAGGAAGGAGTGTGAGGTGGAGGGGGAGGTCTGCAGAGGAAGGAGTGTGAGGTGGAGGGGGAGGTCTGCAGAGGAAGGAGTGTGAGGTGGAGGGGGAGGTCTGCAGAGGAAGGAGTGTGAGGTGGAGGGGGAGGTGTGCAGAGGAAGGAGTGTGAGGTGGAGGGGAGGTCTGCAGAGGAAGGAGTGTGAGGTGGAGGGGGAGGTGTGCAGAGGAAGGAGTGTGAGTGGAGGGGGAGGTGTGCAGAGGAAGGAGTGTGAAGTGGAGGGGGAGGTCTGCAGAGGAAGGAGTGTGAGGTGGAGGGGGAGGTCTGCAGAGGAAGGAGTGTGAGGTGGAGGGGGAGGTGTGCAGAGGAAGAGTGTGAAGTGCTGGGGAGGTGTCTGCAGAGGAAGGAGTGAGGGGATGGAGGGGGAGGTGTGCAGAGAGGAAGGAGTGTGAGGTGGAGGGGGAGGTCTGCAGAGGAAGGAGTGTGAGGTGGAGGGGGAGGTGTGCAGAGGAAGGAGTGTGAGGTGGAGGGGGAGGTGTGCAGAGGAAGAGTGTGAGGTGGAGGGGGGGAGGTCTGCAGAGGAAGGAGTGTGAGGGTGGAGGGGGAGGTCTGCAAGAGGAAGGAGTGTGAAGGTGGAGGGGGAGGTCCTGCAGAGGAAGGAGTGTGAAGTGGAGGGGAGGTATGCAGAGGAAGGAGTGTGATGTGGAGGGGGAGGTCTGCAGGGAAGAGTGTGAAGTGGAGGGGGAGTTGTGCAGAGGAAGGGAGTGTGAGGTGGAGGGGGAGGTGCTGCAGAGGAAGGAGTGTGAAGTGGAGGGGAGGTCTGCAGAGGAAGGAGTGTGAGTGAGGGGGAGGTGTGCAGAGGAAGGAGAGTGAAGTGAGGGGGATGTCTGCAGAGGAAGGAGTGTGAAGGTGGAGGGGGAGGTGCTGCAGAGGAAGGAGTGTGAAGTGGAGGGGGAGGTGTTGCAGAGGAAGGAGTGTGAGGTGGAGGGGGAGTGTGCAGAGGAAGGAGTGTGAAGTGGAGGGGGAGGTGTGCAGAGGAAGGAGTGTGAGGTGGAGGGGGGAGGGTGTGCAGAGGAAGGAGTGTGAAGTGGAGGGGGAGGTGCTGCAGAGGAAGGAGTGTGAGGTGGAGGGGAGGTCTGCAGAGGAAGGAGTGTGAGGTGGAGGGGGAGGTGTGCAGAGGAAGGAGTGTGAGGTGGAGGGGGAGGTCTGCAGAGGAAGGAGTGTGAGGTGGAGGGGGGAGGTGTCGCAGAGGAAGAGTGTGAGGTGGAGGGGGAGGTGTGCAGAGGAAGGAAGTGTGAGGTGGAGGGGGAGGTTGCAGAGGAAGGAGTGTGAGGTGGAGGGGGAGGTGTGCAGAGGAAGGAGTGTGAGGTGGAGGGGAGGTGTGCAGAGGAAGGAGTGTGAGGTGGAGGGGGAGGTGTGCAGAGGGAAAGGAGTGTGAGTGGAGGGGGAGGTCTGCAGAGGAAGGAGTGTGAAGTGGAGGGGGAGGTTGCAGAGGAAGGAGTGTGAGTGGGGGGAGGTCTGCAGAGGAAGGAGTGTGAGTGGAGGGGGAGGTTGCAGAGGAAGGAGTGTGAGTGGGAGGGGGAGGTGCTGCAGAGGAAGGAGTGTGAGTGGAGGGGGAGGTCTGCAGAGGAAGGAGTGTGAAGTGGAGGGGGAGGTCTGCAGAGGAAGGAGTGTGAAGTGGAGGGGAGGTTGCAGAGGAGGAGTGTGAGGTGGAGGGGAGGTGTGCAGAGAAGGAGTGGAGGTGGAGGGGGAGGTTGCAGAGGAAGGAGTGTGAGGTGGAGGGGGAGGTGTGCAGAGGAAGGAGTGTGGGTGGAGGGGAGGTTGCAGAGGAAAGAGTGGAGGTGGAGGGGAGGTGTGCAGAGGAAGGAGTGTGAGTGGAGGGGAGGTGTGCAGAGGAAGGAGTGGGAGGTGGAGGGGGAGGTGTGCAGGGAAGGAGTGGAAGGGAGGGGGGGAGGTCTGCAGAGGAAGGAGTGTGAGTGGAGGGGGAGGTGTGCAGAGGAAGGAGTGTGAGGTGGAGGGGGAGGTGGCAGAGGAAGGAGTGTGAGGTGGAGGGGGAGGTGTGCAGAGGAAGGAGGGGGTTGGACATGGGATGGTGGTTGCAGAGGAAGGTAGTGTGGAGTGGAGGGGGAGGTCTGAAGGAAGGAGTGTTGAGAGTGGAGGGGGAGGTCTGCAGAGGAAGGATGATAGTGAGGAGTGGAGGTAGGGGAGGTTGCAGAGGAAGGCAGTGTGTGAGGTGGCGGAGTAGTTGTCGATGGAGGGTGTGGTGAGGGGGCAGGTGTGCAGAGGAAGGAGCTGAAGATGGAGGGAGTTGCAGATGGAAGGATGTGTGAAGTGGAGGGGGGAGAGGTCGGCAGAGGAAGGAGTGGTGATGTGGAGGGGAGGGTATGCAGAGGAAGGAGTGTGACGTGGAGGGGGAGGTCTGCAGAGGAAGGAGTGTGAAGTGGAGGGGGGGGTCTGCAGAGGAAGGAGTGTGAAGGTGGAGGGGGAGGTCTGCAGAGGAAGGAGTGTGAAGTGGAGGGGAGGTCTGCAGAGGAAGGAGTGTGAAGTGGGGGGAGGTGTGCAGAGGAAGGAGTGTGAAGTGGAGGGGGAGGTCTGCAGAGGAAGGAGTGTGAAGTGGAGGGGGAGGTCTGCAGAGGAAGGAGTGTGAAGTGGAGGGGAGCTGGCAGAGGAAGGAGTGTGAAGTGGAGGGGAGGTTGCAGAGGAAGGAGTGTGAAGTGGAGGGGGAGGTCTGCAGAGGAAGGAGTGTGAAGGTGGAGGGGGGAGGTGTGCAGGAGGAAGGAGTGTGAGTGGAGGGGGAGGTCTGCAGAGGAAGGAGTGTGAAGTGGAGGGGAGGTCTGCCAGAGGAAGGAGTGTGAGGTGGAGGGGGGAGGTGTGCAGGAGGAGGAGTGAGAGGTTGGAGGGGAGGTCTGCAGAGGAAGGAGTGTGAGGTGGAGGGAGGTCTGCAGAGGAAGGAGTGTGAAGTGGAGGGGGAGGTCTGCAGAGGAAGGAGTGTGAAGTGGAGGGGGAGGTGTGCAGAGGAAGGAGTGTGAGGTGGAGGGGGAGGTCTGCAGAGGAAGGAGTGTGACGTGGAGGGGGAGGTCTGCAGAGGAAGGAGTGTGAAGTGGAGGGGAGGTCTGCAGAGGAAGGAGTGTGAAGTGGAGGGGGAGGTCTGCAGAGGAAGGAGTGTGAAGTGGAGGGGGAGGCTGGCAGAGGAAGGAGTGTGAAGTGGAGGTGTGCAGAGGAAGGAGTGTGAAGTGGAGGGGGAGGATGGCAGAGGAAGGAGTGTGAAGAGGAGGTCTGCAGGGGAAGGAGTGTGAAGTGGAGGGGGAGGATGGCAGAGGAAGGAGTGTGAAGTGGAGGTCTGCAGAGGAAGGAGTGTGAATTGGAGGGGGAGGATGGCAGACGAAGGAGTGTGAAGTGGAGGTGTGCAGAGGAAGGAGTGTGAAGTGGAGGGGAGTATGGCAGAGGAAGGAGTGTGAAGTGGAGGTGTGCAGAGGAAGGAGTGTGAAGTGGTGGGGGAGGCTGGCAGAGGAAGGAGTGTGAAGTGGAGGGGGAGGCTGGCAGAGGCAGGTCCAAGCAGCAGGACTTTGTCTCCTCTCCTGTCCATTGTTTGGTTTGCTGTTTTTTGGGGGGGGGGTTGTGGGGTGTTTGAGATTTTGTTTCCTTGTTTTTGAGACTGGAACTCACTTATAGTCCAAACTAAGCTGGAGCTCACTATGTAGCCTAGCTTGGTTTTGAGCTCAAGCCCCTCCTGCTTCAGCCTCCCACGTGCCGGGATTACCGATTTGTACCACCATGCCTGGCTCGCTTTCTCCTGGGCCCAGGGCTTTGTGCAGAGGCCAGCCTGGCCTCAGAAAGCATTTGGCAAGCTAAGCTGTCCAAGACCTTTTCTGTCTTGTAGCCATTGTCCCTTTTGACAGAAGAGTCTCAGAGATGGCCTGAGGCTTGTTGGGAACAGAATCCCACAGCTGGGAAGGACCAACCTCAGTGGGGTACCTGCACATTTCAGAGCTGTCCCAAAGACCAGGGATTGTCAGGGCGCCCACGAGACCTCTCCCCTGATACACCTAGACAGGAGGCCAGAGTATCTGGCAGCCGCAAGCCTAAGGGACGTCTTGGCCTCCTCCACACTTGCCACTGTGGGCAGCATATGGGAAGTCTTGGGGTATCCCTGGACTTGGGGTCCAGATCCTACACCCCATTAACCCAGGATGCACTTATGGAGACAGAGAGGGGACCCCCCCCCCATTTGTCAGGAATTCAATTAGGTGAAGAGTTGCTATTAATTTTCTGGGCTGTCCTGGTCGGAGGGGCTGTGCCACGTGCAAAGGGGCGCCTCTTCCCTGGCTGCCCAGCCTGGGGTCAGCCGCAGAGGGGGTGATGACACCAGGCAGAGGCATTAATGAGATGCCTCTAGGTGCAAATGCAAGTTTAATAGGTGTTACTTAACGCCGAGCTCCTCCTGCGCCACCCCCCATGCCCGCCACACGGGCCTCCCGCCTTGTTAGAATAAGTAATTAGAGTGTACGAACACTCACCCTGACACTTTAATAAAGTGTCAGCCATCACCAATTTGGTATGTAATAAAATAAAATTAAATATTTATTGCATTTTGGGTCTGCAGAGTATTTAAAATACACCGGTGCCCCCACACACACACATGCCACCCCACAGTCCCCTTCTCAGCTCTCAGGAACCTTGACCTGAAAAATGGGGCGTGTGTGTGTGTGTGTGTGTGTGTGTGTGTGTGAATGAGACCTGGAGGCCCCATGGAGGGGACAGCAAAGGACAGAAGCGGAGGGACCCTGCGTGTGCAGGTGACTGTTGTGTAGACTGGAGGGGAAGGAGGGAAGGGACATTTGGGCTGGAGATCCTGTCTTTGTTTCTTTCCTTGGCATTCCTGTCGAGGGCTCACCCACCTCTCCAGCTCCCAATTTGTTCCTCAGCAGCATGTGCCCAGTGGGCCAGTCCCAAGAGGGCCTCTCCAAGGGAAAACTGTAGGTGTGAGTGGGGTAGAGGTACCCTAATATAACCCCACTTTCAGGCACCAACACCCAGAGAATATGGGAGGGTGCCCAGGAGTTAAGGAGGACTGTGTGCTTTTTTTCTGAGAGATGGAAACATGAAAAAGTCACCAAGAGGCTGGGGAGCTAAGTACTTTGCTGTGCAGCTCTGAGCACCTGAGTTCGGATCCTCAGGCCCCATATAAAAGAGTCCCTAGGGGCTGGAGGGCTGGCTTAGCAGTTAAGGTGTTTGCCTGCAAAGCCAAAGGACCCAGGTTTGATTCCCCAGGACCCACGTTAGCCAGATGGCACAAGGGGCGCACGCATCTGGAGTTCGTTTGCAGTGGCTGGAGGCCCTGGTGCACCCACTCTCTCTCTTTCACTGTTAAATAAATAAATAAAATATTACAAAAAAAAAAGAATGCCTAAGACAAGAAGGGACACAGAGACAGAATCTCTCAGAGCTTGAACAGAGACCCCCTCCTTAGACAAGATGGAAGGTAAGGCCCTACAGATGTCCTCTGACTTCCACAAGTGTACCATGACATGTGCATGACCACACACACACACACACACACAAAATAACTAAGTAAATAGCTGGCCACACAATCATGAGGACCTGAGTTCAGCTCCCATATACAACCCAGATACAAATGCTGGGTGTGGCAGCATGACTGTAATCCCAGCACTGGGGAGTCAGAATCAAGAGGCTCCCTGGGGCTTGCTGGTCTAAACAGTCAGTGAGACTCCGCCTCAAAGAATAAAATGGAAGCCGGGCGTGGTGGTGCACGCCTTTAATCCCAGCACTCGGGAGGCAGAGGTAGGAGGATTGCCATGAGCTCGAGGCCACCCTGAGACTACATAGTGAATTCCAGGTCAGCCTGGGCTAGAGTGAGACCCTACCTTGAAAAAAAAAAAAAAAAAAAACAAGCCAGGCATGATGGCACACGCCTATAATCCCAGCACTTGGGAGGCAGAGGTAGGAGGATCGCCGTGAATTCAAAGCCACCCTGAGACTACATAGTGAATTTCAGGTCAGCCTGAGCTAGAGTGAGACCCTACCTTGGAAAAGCAAAAACAAATGAACAAACAAACAAAAAAACTAACAGCAACAAAGAAAGAAAGAAAAAGAAAAGAATAAAATGGGGAATGACTGAGAAAGATTCCCTCTAGCTTCTATGCACACACTGACACACTGACACACGTGCATGAACACACACACACACACACACACCTGCACCCATGCACATACAAACATGAACGCACACGTGGATGGATGCACATCACATATATAAAAGAAATCTTCAACAGCCTGGTCCTCTGCCACCCATCACCTCCGTGTCCCCTCGAGGGGCACTTTGTTGCCAGGATCCTGAGAGACGTGGTAGGGCTCCCACCTGTTCCAAGCCCAGGAGCATCTCAGACCCATTCCTATAGCAACAGGACCTTCCCTTGCTTCCCACACAGATGTGGATCTAGGGTGGAGATTTTCCCACAATACCCTACACACTACCCTAGACACGGTGGTTCGTGTCCAAGAGCCCACGCCACCCAGCTCTGGGTTTCCCAGAAGGGTTGCTAGATGAAGCCAGCTTCTCACACTTGCTGGTCGCCCTCAAAGCTGAGAGGATGGCTAGCCGACCCTCAACGAACTGGGAAGCACCAACTTAGCTTTAGTGAGTCCCACGCTGGGATGGGAAACACCAAAACTTTGCACTGTGGAAGCCTCTCTCATACCGAGGGACAGAAGGACAGCTACACCAGCTTCTCTATATCCCCAGCTTCCCGCTGCTCTGTGTCAGCCTCACCCTCAGCCTCTACACCATTGCTAGTTATGGCTTTCTGACCTGTCCCTTCCCTGTCCCCAGTTGGTTCTGCCCGCTGAGATGTCTCTAAGCCCCAGTTGCCAGGCGACCACCTGGTGCAAAGGGCCTTGCATCTTACCCCAGCAACAGTATTTCCACTGCGTCAGTGTCACTGGCCCCAGGAGCCACCAAGCCTCCTCCTGCCTGTGTCCCCTGGCAGGCTAGACCCTGGTCCTCCCAGGCTCAAGCCAGATAGAAAGCCCTTCACTTCAGGCGAGCGTTTACTGCCCGAAGGGGCCTGGGGCATCGTGGCCACAGCATGGCTGGATCAGAGACCACTGGTTCCTCATAGGCCACTGCCACCTCCCACCCTTCTTCCAAGGACATTGTAGTTGCTTTCTGACAGGACTCCAACTCTGCCCTCTCTATGGGGACAGGAGGGGACCCTGCAAAGAGTCAAGCGTCCTGTGACCCTGTTCCCTGTCCAGGGCCCCGAGTCTCGGCAGCCGTGGAAGTCCGTGACTGAAAAACTGTGCAAACAGCCTGGCAGACTTCGAGTGGAAATTGGTTGTAGAGAGCAATTAACACTTCATTAATAATCGATGAGTTGCCAATTTACACATCGCCTGGGAACAAATGGCAGACTTGGTTTGCCTGCGACAGCCTGGGCTCTGGTGCCAACAGCCATCAGTGGTCAGAGTTCCGAAGGAGGGGGCAGCCTGGGTGGGGGGCTCAGGAGATGCTCAGGCATCTGCGTGGGGAGCCAGGGGACAGTGGGGATCCTGCCTCTTGCACTCCGTGATGTGAGGTAGAAACGAGGGTCCTTCAACCGGGAGAGTTTTGAGCAGCTGCTTGGGAAGCATGGCCGCAAGACAAGCCCATGGCCACAGGTAGAAATGCACACAGCTGCCACGTGGTGGCAGCTGTCATACTGGGCCCGGGAGATGGGACCTACCCATTCCCCCTGGGCCATCGAGGGGCAAGTGAGCATCTACCGTATATAGACTTTCTCCATCGTTTGCCCTGGAGTTTTCCATTTGAGGGCAAGGGCATCAGGTCCGCAATAGGCAGGCTGGCTTTGACGCTGGACTCTCCTGCTCCGCAAGGCATAGTCCCACCGGGCTCCCCGCAGGCCCTGTCACTCCTCACTGCTTATCAGTGGTCTTTACAGCAGAGGGCTGCCGAGGCCCCAGTAGTCAGGGAGCACTCCCCGGAAGAGGAGAGCGAGTCCACGGGCTGCTTCTCTCTCACTCCCCGCGGACCACACTGCCCCGCCGGTGCCAGAGAACGCAGCCAAGCGGAGAAAGTCCTGCCCACGCGGAGGCCCACGAATCTCTCTATGACCACCCTGAGAGCAGCCATTGTGCTCAAGAAGTGCCCGTCCCATCGCCGTGGCCCCGGCTTGGGTGGTCAGCAAGGTGCTGGGGGTGGAGGGTGTTCAGAGAGAGCCGTGGAAACAGCCAGAAAGATGGCCTTCCCGACAGATGTCTGTGCAAAGGTCCTTAGGTGTGATTGGAGGTGGCTCAGGGCTCAGAGGGTGAGTTAACTCAGCGAGAAATCACAGGACAGGGGACAGGCGAGCGGGGGCGGGTGGTTAAGCAAGAGGTGAGGGATCCAGTAGTACCTTGCCTACTGGCTGAGCATGACACCACAGCCTTGGGTGTTCTTGTAAGCTGAGGGTGGCTCAGGACCAGGTGGGGACCAGCCTTGGGTGAGACGGGGAGGGGACAACAATCTGGTCCTCTGGGGGCCTCAGGTGTCCTTCGCAGGTGTAAAGTGACTCCTGGACAGGGCCACACAGGGCTTCTCAGCTTCCATCCAGGCCCAGCCCCCTCACCACCTCCCATCTGCACCCGCCGCCCTCGCCGTGAGATTGAATTTACAGCGGACTCCAACACATTTAAATCCATTTATTGCAAAATTACTTTTCAATAATTACATCACCGCGCCAACTGTGTTACATAATGAAATTAGCATGAGAGATATTAGAGAGAATATAAAATTATAAGAAATATTGAAATACCCCTTTCCCGTCTGTCTTCATGAGGCCTTGTAGCTTAACTGGGAAGCGGGTGAACTTTGTGGATGGGACTAGAATGCATAGAGTGTAATTTCATAATGTCTTTTGTATAAATTAATTATAACAGTTATTGCAGCTTTGTGTTATTGGACTGAAATTTCCCCTCCACTGAAGCCTATTAGGGGAGAATGGGCCCCCAGCCGCTGGTCTTGAGCCCCCTGGGGAGCCACGGTGTAGAGACGGTGGAGAAGGGACAGGAGAATGCTCTAGACTTCGGGGTGAGGCAGAACAACATTCAAATCCTGCATGCTGTGTGGCCCCCAGTAAAGTCACGCAGTGTCTCTGAGCATGGATTTTCCTCAAGCCTGACACAGATTAAAGATCCTTTATCCAGAATGCTTGGAGCTGACAGTATTTCATATTTCAGAGCTTTTGGGGTTTTTGGGATGTTTGCATACACTATTGGTTGGGCAACTGTAATGGAGAAATTTGAAAACCAAAACACTTGTTTGCACGTGTACATGGTGTGCGTGCATGTGTGTGTGTGTGTGCACACTTGTCTGTGGGGGTGTTCACGCTCACATTCGTGTGTGACTGTGGAAGCCAGAGGCCAGCAGTAGATGTCTTCCTCAGTCACGCTGCACTGCTTTATTGAAACGGGGTCTCTCATGAACGCAGAGCTCACTGATTCTGCTAGACTAGCCAGCAAGCTCCAGGGGAACCTCTCCCCCCATCCCCCACCCCCGTCTCTGCCTCTCCAACACTGGGCTTGCAGGTGCGTGCCACTGTGCCCAGTCGCTATGTGGGTTTGGGGATCCAGCTCAGGTCCTCGTGCGTGCACAGGAAGCACTTTATCGGCTGAGCCAGCTCCATGGCCCTGAAACTTTTTTGAGCATCTAACATGCTCAAAAAAGTACCAGACGGGCTGGGGACATAGATCGGTGGATGAGAGTGCTTGCAATGCAAGCATGAGAGCCTGAGGGGGCCTGAGTAGTTCTGAGTTCGATTCCCCAGCACCTATGTAAACCACTAAGTATGGCCATGCAAACCTGTAACGCCAACCCTGTGAAGAGGGGAGACAAGAGAATCAATGGGGCTTACTGGTCGGCCGGTCTGGCCAAGCTCAGTGAGTCTGTCTCAAGGAAACACATGGATGAGCTAAAGACGACCCCGGCATTCTTCTCTGACCTCCTCAGGCTCACAAGGGGCACAAGCATCTGTACCAAGGGAGTATCCCCCAAGGCGGGCAAGTGGGCACAGCCGGGAACCATCTGCAATGCTCTCAAGTCCTGGGCTGGCCAGAGTGGAGTCAGGTAGTTTTGGACCTGTGGTCCCCGTGGGTCAGGGTCTGGTCACAAGTAAAGTTGGGTTCCCTGATCAGGGGAGGGAACCCTCATGCTTGGCCAGGGAAGAAACTTGGGAACCTGGGATGGGGTGCTCGTGCTGGGGGCGCTGGGGGCCCGGCTCCTTGACAGTGTTCCTCTCAAGACATGGAAGTCGGGACTTGGGTGATGGCTCGGTGAGTAAGTGCTTGCCACGCAACATGGGCACGCCTTTAATCCCAGCACTCTGGAGGCTGAGGTAGAAGGATTGCTGTGAGTTCAAGGCCAGCCTGGAACTACAGAGTGAGTTCCAGCCTGGGCTACAGTGAGACCATACCTCAAAACAAACAAAAAAAAAATCTCAGGCTGGAGGGATGGCTTAGCAGTTAAGGCATTTGCCTGCAAAGCCAAAGGACCTAGGTTTGATTCCCCAGGACACGCGTAAACCGGATGCACAAGGAGGTACATGCATCTGAAGTTTGTTTGCAGTGGCTGGAGGCCCTGGTGTGCCCATTCTCTCTTTCTCTCTTTCCCCCTCTTTCTCTGTTAAATAAATAAATAAAAATAAATATTTAAAAAATATTTAAAATATTTAAAAAGGCATGGTGGCACACGCCTTTAATCCCAGCACTCAGGAGGCAGAGGTAAGAGGATTGCTATGAGTTCAAGGCCACCCTGAGACTACATAGTGAATTCTAGGTCAGCCTGGGCTAGAGCGAGACCCTACCTCAAAAAACCAAACAAAAAAAAAAAAATTCTCCAAGAATGTCACCTGAACATAGGATTAGAACTCTACACTTGAACCCTCTCCTATAGTTTAGGTGCAAGTCATAGGCCCTGCCCACATCTGAGAAAAGGGTTATGGTGTGAACTCCAGGAAGCTGGATCCTGGGGACTCCCAGGCTCATCCTCCACAGGGGGTGTGACCAAAGTCACACAGCACAGCCCATGGGGATGGTGAAGTTTCCCGGTCTCTGTTTTGCCCCTATAGCGTGGTCCATGAGGGTTGGGGACAGGGACTCAAGTACCAAAAGGGGAGGCACAGGGGTTGGTGGGTGTAGGGAGTGACCAGGGATGGGTGGGCCAGGCCCTGTGCAGTCTGGGATAGGCTGGTGTCTCTCCATGGCAGAAGGCTAGAGTCAGAGGGCAGAGAGAGGAAACTGTCCCACGGTAGTACTTGCAAGCTTTCTGCCCCTCACGGAACAATCCAGAAAGGCTCCATTTATCAGAGGATGGAAGCTGGATCCCAATCCCTGGCCGCTATTGCAGTGTGCGCAGCTCCCGAGGGGGCATGCGATCCCAGTGCACCCTGGGAACGTGCGCACGTTAACTGAGGCATCTGGGTGCTCCTAGCCCAGGGCTTGGGGCAGCCCCCTCCCTGCACCCCCCCCCCCGGGGGTTGATAGCAGAAGTGTTTAGGGAAATGCGAAAGGGACCACTGGTTCCCGACCAGTGCTCCAAGAATCTCATGAACGTGAGTTCGGCTCCAGCTGCAGACACACCAGGTCCCAGGGAAGAACAGACACATGTCGGGGCACAGGAGACAGCACACTGCTCACAAGCCTGCCTAGTGAGGCTGCACCCCAAACTTGAGACAGCTCCTCCTCTTCCCCAACAGGCTAACAGGTCAGGTCTGGAGTGAGGCCCAGCAGGGAGGCTGGGTGGGAACGGAGCTCAGCCAGCACCAGCTCATGGATACAACTGAGGGCCACAGAGCCTACCCGGCCTCTCCTTACCCCACGTGGGGCCAGCACCCCTCCACGCTCACACAGAGCTGTTTTCCAGGCCCAAGCTCCACACAGAGCATTCGTGAGCCAACTTCAAGGATTCAAAAGTCCAGACCCATAGGCCAGGGACATGCCATCACGTTTCTCAAACGGTTTCTTAAATAGTAACAAACATGTGTTGCCAACATGTAAGAGTTTAAAAGCAGCAGAAAGCCTAGTGTTGCAGCTCAGTGGTAGAGCTCCTGTCTAGAATCCCCCAGTGAGGGGCTGGAATGTGGCTCAGTGGTAGAGCTCCTGCCTAGAATCCCCCAGTGAGGGGCTGGGGGTATGGCTCAGTGGTAGAGCTCCTGCCTAGAATCCCCCAGTGAGGGGCTGGGGGTATGGCTCAGTGGTAGAGCTCCTGCCTAGAATCCCCCAGTGAGGGGCTGGGGATGTGGCTCAGTGGTAGAGCTCCTGCCTAGAATCCCCCAGTGAGGGGCTGGGGTTGTAGCTCAGTGGTAGAGCTCCCTTCTAGAATCCCCCAGTGAGGGGCTGGGGGTGTGACTCAGAGGTAGAGCTCCCTTCTAGAATCCCCCAGTGAAGGGCTGGGGTTGTGGCTCAGTGGTAGAGCTCCTGCCTAGAATCCCCCAGTGAGGGGCTGGGGTTGTGGCTCAGAGGTAGAGCTCCCTTCTAGAATCCCCCAGTGAGGGCCTGGGGTTGTGGCTCAGAGGTAGAGCTCCTGCCTAGAATCCCCCAGTGAAGGGCTGGGGTTGTGGCTCAGTGGTAGAGCTCCTGCCTAGAATCCCCCAGTGAGGGGCTGGGGTTGTGGCTCAGAGGTAGAGCTCCCTTCTAGAATCCCCCAGTGAAGGGCTGGGGTTGTGGCTCAGTGGTAGAGCTCCTGCCTAGAATCTCCCAGTGAGGGGCTGGGGTTGTGGCTCAGAGGTAGAGCTCCTGCCTAGAATTCCCCAGTGAGGGGCTGGGGTTGTGGCTCAGTGGTAGAGCACCTGGCTAGACTCCCCCAGCGAGGGGCTGGGGTGTGGCTCAGTAGTAGAGCTCCTGCCTAGAATCCCCCAGTGAGGGGCTGGGGTTGTGGCTCAGAGGTAGAGCTCCTGCCTAGAATTCCCCAGTGAAGGGCTGGGGGTGTGGCTCAGTGGTAGAGCTCCTGCCTAGCATGTGTCACTCTGCAGTGACCAGAAGTGAGAAATCGGCCCCGTCTACAGTTGGAGGGAGGACAAATGCTTCGTGGTCTTTCGTGTCATGCAGTGCCATTCAGTGGGGGATGGAGGCCCAGTATGGCGGGGCCTGCCTGGAATCACCATAGTCAGGAAGCTGCAGCAAGGACATCACTAGCTCTGCGCCAGCCTGGGCTACAGAGAAAGGCTGTCAAAGATCTCTGAGGCACACACAGCCGTGGGTAGGGGAACTCTGAGAGCCTGGGACGGGAGCTGGTCAGAAGAAATGCTAATGCCTCACTCGGGAAGACCAGGCACAGGACGCTGAGAGGGATGAAGGTCCTGTGAGGGGTGAAGGGCAGTGTCCCTCAAGCACTGGGAGCCAGTGGGGGAGCAAACCAGCTTGTCAGATGCCTCCATGTGTCCTGTCAGGTCTGGGCCATGCGCACAGGACACAGCACCTTCTGAGGTGTTTACCTTTCCTCAGGCTCACGCTTCTTGTTTGTTTGACACAGGAGCTCTCTGTGAAGACCAGCCTGGCCTCAAATTTGCAGTGGTCTTCCTGCCTCAGTCTTCAGCATGCAAGAATTACAAGCAAAGGCCTCCACACTCAACTCTCTTTGCCTATTTTTATATATTGTTTTTGCTTGTTTGTTTGGTTGGTTGGTTTTGTTTTTCAGCATAGAGTTTCACTGTAGCTCAGGCTGATCTGGAATTCACTATATAGTCTCAGGGTGGCCTTGAACTCACGGTGATCCTCCTACCTCTGCCTCCTGAGTGCTGGGATTAAAGGCGTGCGCCACCATGCCTGGCTATATTGTTTTGTTTTTGAGGCAGGCTCCCATTCTGTGGCCAAAGCTGGCCTCAAATTCACAATCCTCCTGCCTCAGCCTCCCAGAGTTCTGAGATGACAGATGTGCACCATCATGCCTGGCTATGCTGTCCATTATTAACTTGAATTATTTTGCTGTTGTTGAGCTGTGGAAGATTTTATATACTTGACATATTAACCAGTTACATGATAGAAGAGTTGCAAATATGTTCTCCCGGTTATCTTCCCAGTCTGTTGACAGCGTCTTTCCATGGTAAAAGTTTAACATTTTGGCAGTTGCCTAGGCTCCCACTGTGGAGACTGCCCTCTTTTCTGAGTTCTAAGTCCAAAAGAAGGGGAGGCTGAAGAGATAGCATAGCAGTTAAGATGCTGGCCTACAAAGCCTAAGGACCCAGGTTCTATTCCCCAGTACCTACGCAAGCCAGATGCACAAGGTGGCATATGTGTCTGGAGTTCGTTTGCAATGGCTGCCCATTCTCATTCCTCTCTCTCTCTCTCTCTCTCTCTCTCTCTCTCTCTCTCTCTTTGGTTTTTTGAGGTAAGGTCTCACTCTAGCCCAGGCTGGCCTGGAATTCACTATGTTGTCTCAGGGTGGCCTTGAACTCACAGCAATCCTCCTACCTGTGCCTCCCGAGTGCTGGGATTAGAGGCATGTGCCACCACACCGGGCATTCTCTCATACATACACACTCTATCTGCCTCTTTCTTTCTCTCTCTCTCTCTCTCAAATAAATAAATAAAATATTTTTCCTTTTTTTTTTTTTTGTCAGTGCTGAAGACTGAACCCAGGGCCTTGCGCTTGCTAGGCAAGCACTCATCTACTGAGCTAAATCCCCAACCCCCTATTTTTCCCTTCTTTACATTTTAATATTTTATTTTTATTTATGGATTTGTTTGACAGAGAAAGAGGGAGGGAGAGAGAGAATAGGCATGCCAAGGGCCTCCAGCCACTGCAAACTGACTCCAGACGCATGCACCCCCCTTGTGCGATGTGGGCAATAACGTAGGTCCTTTGGCTTTGCAGGCAAACGCCTTAACGGCTAAGCCATCCCTCCAGTCCCCCCCACCATTTTGAGAGAGAGAGAATTGGAACGCCAAGGCCTCAGCCACTGCAATCGAACTCCCGATGCTTGCACCACCTAGTGGGCATGTGTGACCTTGCACTTGCCTCACCTTTGTGCATCTTGCTTATGTGGATCTGGAAAGAGATAGAATATGGGTCCTTAGGCAAGCACCTTAACTGCTATGCCATCTCTCCAGCCCAAATAAAATATTTTTTAATAATTTTTTTTGTTTACTTTTATTTACTTGAGTGTGACAGACAGAGAGAGAAAGAGGCAGATATATATATAGAGAGAGAATTGGCATGCCAGGGCCTCCAACCACTCAAACGAACTCCAGATGCATGTGCCACATTGTGTATCTGGCTTACATAGGTCCTGGGGAATAGAGCCTCAAACCGGGGTTCTTAGGCTTCACAGGCAAGCGCATAACCACTAAGCCATCTCTCCAGCCCCAAATAAAATATTTTTAACTTTTATTTATTTTTATTTGAGACCGAGAGAGAGGGAGAGAGGAAGAGAGAGAATGGGTATGCCAGGGCCTCCAGCCATTGTAAACGAACTCCAGACACAGGTGCCACCTTGTGCATCTGGCTTATGTGGGTCCTGGGGAATCGAATCTGGGTCCTTGGGCTTCGCAGGGAACTTCCTTAACTACTAAGCCATCCCTCTATCCTCCAAATAAAATATTTTTAATATATTTTATTTATTTATTTGAGAGAGACAGAATGGGCATGCCAGGGCATCCAACTACTACAAATGAACTCCAGACACATGTGCCCCCTTGTGCATCTGGCTTACATAGGTCCTGGAGAATAGAACCGAGATCCTTTGGCTTTGCAGGCAAATGCCTTAATCGCTAAGCCATCTCTCCATTCCCCTAAAATCTTTTTGTAACTAAAAGATAAGAGCTGAGCTGGGTGTGGTGGCACGCACCTTCAGTTCCAGTACTAGGGAGGCAGAGGTAGGAGGATCACTGTGAGTTCAAGGCCGGCCTGAGACTACTATGGGTCAGCCTGGGCTAAAGTGAGACCCTACCTCAAAAAAATAAAAATAAAAAATAAGGGCTATAGTTGTTAAAGGTACCTGCTTGCAAATCCTGCTGCACAGGTTCGATTCTCCAGCACCCATGTAAACCCAGGTGCATACAGTTGCTCATGAATTTGGAGTTTGGTTATGGGGCAGAAGGCTCTGGCATGCCCATACTCTCACTCTCTTTGCCTATTTCTCTCTTTCTCCCTCTGTCTTAAATAAATTAAAATTAAAAAAAAAAAAGAGCTGGAGAAATGGTTTAGCAGTTAAGGCATGTATCTAAAGTTCATTTGCCCTGGCACACCCATTCTCTCTCTCTCTCTCCCTCCCTCTTCTCCCTCTCAAATAAATAAAAACAAAATAATTAAAAAAAAATAAGCCGGGTGTGGTGGCCCATGCCTTTAATCCCAGCACTCAGGAGGCAGAAGAAGGAGGATCGGTGTGAATTTGAGACTACATAGTGAATTCCAGGTCAGCCTGGACTAGAGAGTGAGACTCTACCTTGAAAAACCAGGGAAAAAAAACTAAAAAATAAATAAAAACTGGAGAGATGGCTCAGCAGTTAAGGTGTTTGCTTGCAAAGCCTAATGACCTGGATTCAATTCCCCAGTACCCATGTAAACCCAAATGCACAGAATGGCACCTGTATCTGGAGTTTATTTGCAGTGGCTAGAGGCCTTAGTGGGCCCGTTTTCTCTCTCTCTCTCTCTCTCTCTCTCTCTCTCTCTCTCTCTACTTGTAAATAAATAAATAAGTATATAAATAAATAAATAATTTTTTTTTTCAAGGCAGGGTCTCACTCTAGCGCAGGCTGACCTGGAATTCACTGTATAGTCTCAGGGTGGCCTCAAACTCATGGTGATCCTTCTAACCTCTGTCTCCTGAGTGCTGAGATTAAAAGGTGTGTGTTGGGCTGGAGAGATGGCTTAGCAGTTAAGGTGCTTGCCTGCAAAGCCAAAGGACCCAAGTTCAATTCCCCAGGACTCACACAAGCCAGATGCACAAGATGGCTCATGCATCTGGAGTTCATTTGCAGTGGGTAGAGGCCCGCCCTGGTGCTCCCGTTCTTTCTCTCTCCCTCTCCCACTCTCCCCTCAAAGAAATAAATAAAAGCAAAAAAATATTTTTTAAAAATATGGTGTGTGCCACCATGCCCGGCTCAAATATTTTTTTTAAGAACTCCCAAAACCCCACAATCCGTAGCTGAGTCAGAGTTTGCTGTTGTCACAGCCACGAGCTCGGGATGTTTGCAGGCACTGCACTCCCGTCCTTGACCCCAGCAACCCTGGGGAAGTCAGATCCCAGGCTCCCCCCTCTCCCCCGTGGGGCTCCCAACCCCTGCTGGCTTCTGGGGCCTGGGCCCTCCCAACTGGCTACGGGGCAGGCAGCTGCCCTGGCTCACTCCCCTTCGTGTGTGTTCACACTGAATGCACCACCCGCCCATCACACACTCAGCCCTGGTGCATGGCGATGTGCCCAGCAGGTCCAAGCAGCCCCCCGTCCCCAGCCCAGCAAGCGCACAGCTGCCTGTTCTGCACCAGTGTGGTTTCCGGGATCAGACTGACGCTCTCTGAGCTCCTGCCGTATGCTGGGATCGAGTGTGGGTGCCTGAATTTGACCATAAACTTCTCTCCATCCTTCAAATCCCAGCCCAGGAGTCACCTCCTCCACTTCCTGCCTGAACTTCCAGTGAGAATAACAAGTTCACCACCCTGCCTCACCTTGTCTCGAGTGTCCTCTTACTTTCTTTTACTTATTTATTTATTTATTTATTTTATTATTTGAGAGAGAGATAAAGAGGCAGGTAGAATGAACCGCTGCAAACAAACTCCAGACACATGCACCACCTTGTGCATCTGGTTTATGTGGGTGGGGGTGGGGACGGTGTGAATCGAACCTTGGTCCTTTGGCTTTGCAGGTAAGCACCTTAACCACTAGGCCATCTCTCCAGACTTTGAGTGTCCTCTTATCTGTCACTTCAGGGTCCTAAACAGGAGATGGCTGAGCAAGGGGAGATCTTCCCAGGAAGCCAGGAGTGCCTGAGAAACAGTTTATCCCGACAGCCTGGGGCCTTGCACATAGCAGGCTGTTCACCAGCGTTTGCTGAATGAATGTGCGGAGGTTTGGTGCTGGGGGGTTGGTCCCGTAGAAATTGAGCTGAGTCAGCCGGGCGTGGTGGCGCACGCCTTTAAGCCCAGCACTCGGGAGGCACAGGTAGGAGGATCACCATGAGTTCGAGGCCACCCTGAGACTGCATAGTGAATTCCAGGTCAGCCTAGGCCACAGTGAGACCCTACCTCAGGAAAAAAAAAAAGAATTGAGCTGAGTCCTCACTTTGCCAGGGCCAGGCCACACAGTGCTGTTGGCCACAGGCACAGACGGGAAATCCGGACAGCTTTACGGAAGAGGCAGGGACATCTAAGGACTCCATTAGATACCACACAGATTGACCCACCCCTCAGGACAGCTCCTGGTCCCCTATAGCCTCAGCTCACTGCGCTGAGGGTCAGAGGTCATGTTTGTGGGAGGCAGAGGTAGGAGGATCGTTGTGACTTTGAAGCCACCCTGACACTACACAGTGAATTCCAGGCCAGCCTGGACCACAGCGAGACCCTACCTCAGATGCATGTGCCACTTTGTGCATTTGACTTTACATGGGTACTAGGGAATCGAACCCAGGCTTTCGGGCTTTGCAAGCAAACTTTAACCACTGAGTCATTTCTCCAGCATTTTTTTTTTTTTTGCTTTAAAAAATTTTTGTTGTTGTTGTATTTTGTTTTTCAAGGTAGGGTCTCATTCTAGCCCAGGCTGACCTGGAATTCACTATGGAGTCTCAGGGTGGCCTCGAACTCATGGCGATCCTCCTACCTCTGCCTCCCGAGTGCTGGAATTCAAGGCTTGCACCACCACACCTGGCACTTTTTAAAATATTTTTATTTGTGTGTGTGTGAGAGAGAGAGAAAGCAAGCATGGGCATGATGCCAGGTTTTCCGGCTGCTGCAAGCAAACTCCAGATGCATGTGCCTGGGGAATCGAACCTGGGCCTGCAGGCTTTGCTAACAAGCACCTTTTACTGCTGAGCCATCTCTCCAGCTCTGTTTTTGTTTTTTATTCTCACCATGTAGCCCAGGCTGGCCTCCATCTCACTGTAACCCAGACTAGCCTTGAATTTGCAATCCTCTTGCCTCAGCCTCCTGGGATCGCCAGTATACACCTGGCTAAGAGTCAGAGGTCACCTCCTTCTTATGCCCCCAGCATGAGTCAGAGAGGCATGAGTATGGGTGGTGGGGCCCCTAGGATCCCCTCTTGCTATCCTCTGTGTGGCTGCCTCCTGCATACACCGGGGATATTCTGAGCTGGGTTGAATGTCCTCAAATTGCCCCATAACCCTGGGCACCACCTTGCAAGACCCCAAGCCTCAGTTTCCCTAAATGTTCAATATAAGGGTCCCACATACGCAGCCTCTCAATGTCCCCTGGCAGGTATGGCCCTGACTGCCCCGTGTCAGTGCCCTTCAGGCCTGGAGCATCCTCCTTGGAGCTGACCTTGCCTTGGCCGGGCGGGAAGGAAACCTCTCAGTGGCACAGGGCGAGGCGGGCCAGCGCAGCCTTGCCTGGCACCGCGCTGCTGCACCCGGTCTGTTTGTTTTCATAAGCAATTCAATATTTAAGACCCGACGAGCCGCTGCGAGCTCTCGAGTCCCCCCTTCCTTTGTCTGGGCTCCCTCCACCCACCGTGCACCCCCTCTGACACACCGCGCAATTCTGATGGAAAATTCATTAGTGGTCCTGGTTCTCTCCCTCCAATCCCCACCTTCCCAGGCAGCTCCACGTCAGCCTCTCCATCCTGATTATCTGGAGACGCCAATTTCAAAGAGACATCTTAATAGTGATGTCAACGAATTAATTAGATGTGTTAATGAGCTAAAAGCAACCCAAATTAAATTAATGTAGTAATAAGCGCAGACAGCAAAATTAGCTCCAATTTCTCTAAATGGCTCTGAACTGTATACAACACCTCATCTCGCTAGAACATTACCACCCCCAAGCTAATCAAGAACTGGTGCAATTAGTTGCTTAATTACAAACAGGCGCGTGCGCGCAAGCACACACACACACACACACACACACATGTGTCACACACTCACAAGAACGATGGGAAATTCAGCAAGCTAGGAGGGCTTGGCCAAGGAGGGGGTGTGGAAAGTGGGGATTTACAGATATCCTGAAATTAACATAGGTCCCTGTCACCTCCTTGTCGCAGAGCACAAGGCTTGCTGGAGATAGCAACGGTCCAAACATCCCTATCTGCGGAGAGCCCCAGTTAGGGCCAGGCCAGGGGTATCTAGGTGGGGTGAGCCCAGGTGGAGAAACCAGAGCAGGAGGAGGAGGAGGGAGAAGGAGGAGGAGGGAGCAGGGGGGCCAGGGAGCTGCTCAGAGTTGTTTATTGCCTGCATCAGAATCCGACTTGGAACTAAAAAGCTAATTGTCCGGCCTGGCTGATTTCCCACCGGGCACGGAGAGCTGCTAATAGCTTCGCAAGCAGCTCAGGTATCTGATTAGCTGTAATTGCAGCCTCAGACAGAGGGGGGGGAGGGGCCAGAAGGGAGGGAGAGAGGAGGAGGGGGGAGGGAGGAGGGAGAGGGAGGGCACCAGCATCCTAGTCACAGGACACCAGGTGGGCAGCAGGGGGGGAGGGGAAGGAGCCAGGGCCAGGCAGGGTTGTGGTGAAGGGACAGTGGCCGCAGAAGGTAGGAACAACGCGGAGGTGACCAGGTGGCCCAGCCACCAACTGTCCTTCCCTAGGTCCTACATCCCCAGGAGCCTTGGCTTCCCAGGCCCAGCTATGGGTGGGAACACAGTCCTTGTCATTGGTCCTTGTCACATGACCAGAGCCCAGCCGTCAGGGCTGACAAGGGAGCTCAGCAGCTACCCTCATGGGAACTCTGGTCAGAGCAGCCTGGAAGGCCCAGGAAGCCCCAAGCGAGGGACACCCACAGAACCCTAGGGATGGTCTCATGCATCTGTCATTTCAAATCCAGGTTGTTGATTCTGCACAGAAGGGAGGAGGGGACCAGTTTTGTCCCTTTTCGGACAACCTCCCAAAACTCCAGCTCCAGGGAACACTGAGGGGGCCTGGACCACTCTGTAGCCCCTTCTGGTCCTCCTTGGCAAAGCCCTCTGTCGGCTCCCAGAGTCTGTACCCCTCCTTCTTCATTTCCCTGCGTTTTCTCAGCCATATTCAAGTCTCCATATTGTTCCGCTGGACTTGTGACTCATTTAATACATAACTATTGTTCCTTGTTCCATTCAGAAAGCAACGTGTGGTCGCCATCATGAACCTACCGGCCACAAACTTCGTCCCTCAAAGTGGGCAAGCCCTCCCGCCCTGACATGACCAGCCGCTGTCCCTGCCTTGCAGAGATGGCTCTTGTGTGCTGCAGGAGGGCTGTGACCTGAGGCACTGCACTGGGGGGGGGGGGGGTTGTTGGTTACAGACGCCTATGAAACACGGTGTCAGATGATGCTCTCTGGGGAGGTGGGGTGCTAGGTAGGAGAGCTGCAGGACTGAGCTGCACTGCTGCATGTATGTGGGCCAGTGCTGGGGAGCCATGGGGACTGAGGAGCCCTGGGCTGCACCCCTGCTCCCGACCTCCCTGTGAAAACATGGGCCGCAGGATCTGTGGGATGCTTGCAGGAGCCATTTGTGGATTCTGGGAGGGTTCCAAGGCCACCCAGGCCACATAGACAGGGCCTCACACAGCACCCATTTGCAGGTAGACAGGGCCATTTTACAGATGGGCAGAGTGAGACCAGAGCCACAGGACAGAGTGGATCAGACTGCACAAGTCAGAGCAAGCCCCGCCACATGCTCCCTTGAATGCCAGGCTAGGCACCCAGGATACTGTGGTGGCAGGGTAGTATTTACCAGTGCAGTGAAGGATTGTTTTGCTGGAGCAGGGCCTCCAGGGAACTGTGCCTATAGCTGGTGGTGAACCACATCCTCCTTGACCAGGTCTTACCTCCAGCCCTGTGCATGTGGCCTAGAGAGCCCAGGCCTGTTCCCTGTGGGTGTGTGATGTGCAGTGCATGGACAGGTGCTTACGAGAGACACAGGGCCCAGGGAAGGGGGGGGGGGTTGCACTTCAGGGACCTGGGCTATTATAGAGGTTGCCCACACTCCCACAGCCCACGCCAATTAGAAACTCACTTTGCATTATTTTAATTCGTCTCTGGAGCCTTGGAAGGAAAATCATGCGATTATTATTATTATTTTTTTAGCTGGAAACTCCAGCAGCTATTATATAAATTACATGTAATTGAATACATCAGAGGAAGTGTCCTTAAACAATCATATCCCCAACACAGGGGCCACTCTTCTCTAATGACCCCCTCAAGGCTGCGGAGAAGATGGAGGCAGCTGGACTGCCCAGGCCACTTAAGGAGACAAAGAGTATATGTATATTTGAGGGAGAGAAGGAGGCAGAGAGAGAGAGAGAGGAGAAGAGAATGTGCATGCCAGGGCCTTTAGCCACTGCAAAAGAACTCCAGACGCATGTGCCACCTTGTCCATCTGGCTTACGTGGGTACTGGGGAATTGAACCTGGGTCCTTAGTCTTCGCAGCTAAGCTGCCTTCTCTCCAGCCCCAAGACAAAGGTTTTGAGACTGGTTCATCATGGGCTCCACTGGCATGTTGTGTAGCCTCTAGTAAGTTGCCTAACCTCTGTGAGTTTCAGTTTTCTCATCTGTTACAGCCTCTGCTTGGGATAACCAGATGAGGCCTCTCAGCGCACAGCATGGGTGTTCAGGGCACGTGGGATCCATGGTAACCAGGTGTAGGGATGGTAGTCATATAGAATTACATTTTCATGACACAGTTCCCATATGGAAAGCAGGAAGGAGCTGAATTGCACAGAAAGTGCTGGAGAGATGGTTCAGCGGTTAAGGTACTTGCCTGCAAAGCCTAAGGACCCGAGTATGATTCCCCAGGACCCACATAAAGCCAGATGCACAAGGTGGCTCATGCATCTGGAGTTTGTTTGCTGTGGCGGGAGGCCCTGGCATGCCCATTCTCTCTCTCTTTCTCTCTTAAATAAATAAATAAATCGTTTGAATTGCACAGAAAGAAAGAGCCAAGGCCAGACACATTGAAAGCACTGATGGGCAGCTCCAGGATGCAGCCAGCCTGGGACACCGGGGTCCAGAAAAGGAGACTGCCTGTCCGAGGTCACACAGGAAATAGTGTGGAGCCCAGAAGCCGGCCCTGTACCCCCATCCGTCCAGGAGGCTGGGGCAGAGGCTTTGGCTAATGGGCGAGAAAAGGAAGAGCCCACGGGCTGGGCTTGGGGCTGGGCTTCGGAAGAGAATGCCGAGCTGGCATCAAGATCAAATGAAGTCGCATCTCTTGCTCAAATGAACCACGTTGCATGAGCTTGGACAAGCCCTGGTGCCTCTCCGCTTTGCAGGCCTCAGTTTTCCTGTCTGTAGATTGAGAGGCGTCCTGCAATTTATTTCAGGGAACTTACTTCAGCCATACTCTGGAGCTCCAGAGGTGGGACATGCCCAAACTTCTGAAGGCATTAAAGGACAGCTAGAGACCTCAAGGCCACCCTGAGACTACATAGTGAAGTCCAGGTCAGCCTGGGCCAGATTGAGACCCTACCTCAAAAATCCAAAAAAAAAAAAAAAAAGATGACTTCTGATCCTTCTGCCTCCACCTTTCAAGTGCTGGGGTTACAGGTACGCACCCCTATACCTGGTTTATGCAGACCTGGGGATAGAACCCAGGGCTTCCTGCACGCTAAGCAAGTGTTCCGCCCACTGAGGCTCGTCCCCAGCCCACCTCATCTCTTTTTTTTTTTTTTTTTTTTTTTTTTTTTTTTGAGGTAGGGTCTCACTCTAGCCCAGGCTGACCTGGAAGTCACTATGGAGTCTCAGGGTGGCCTCGAACTCACAGCGATCCTCCTACCTCTGCCTCCCGAGTGCTGGGATTAAAGGCGCCACCACGCCCGGCACCTCATCTCTTTTATACTGTCTGAGAATTCAGGGGGAGGGAGGGAGAGAAGAAAGAAAAAGGGGGACTTGGATGTGGCTCAGTTGGAAGGGTGTTTGCCTAGCGCGCACAAAGCCTTGGGTTCTAGCCCTAGCAAGGGGTAAACAGGGTGGGGCAGTGCATGCCTGTAATTCCCCGCACTTGGGAGGTGGAGGCCAAAGGATCAGAAGTTCAAGATCATCTTTGTCTACATAGGAAGTCTCCAAAAATAGTAGAAATAGAGCCGGACTGTGGTGGTGCACACCTTTCATCCCAGCATTTGGGAGACAGAGGTAGGAGGATCGCTGTGAGTTCGAGGGCACCTAGACATTACAATAGCGAATTCCAGGTCAGCCTGGGCTAGAGTGAAGACCCTACCTCAAATATATACTTATTTTCATATATATATATATATATATTTGAAAGTCAGGTCTTCACAGGTTAGGGTTAGGACTTACACATATTTTCCCCCCATGGGGTCACAGTTCAATGCCTCACATAAGTAAATTTTATCCCACTGAAGTACAATGCCTTCCTGAGTGGCCCAGACCTCCATCTGGGCCCGCCCCTGACCCAGCCCTCAGCTCTGAGCCCAGAGACCCTCCTGGCTGCTTCCTTTCCCTCTCACCCCCAGCCCCAGGCCCCTCAGAGCCTGGCCCGTTTCATACTCAGCACAGCCCCAACTTGTAAAGTAACAGCCTATCACGCACACAACCTCTGCACCCAAAACGTTCTCTGCTCTGTGTAAACTGCAGTTGACGCGGCGCCGCGTGATATTAATAATCTTTTGTTTGTGCGTCTGGGTTCCACGGAATCTAATTAAGGAATGTCGTCGTGTATCCGGGTGTTCGAACAATTCCACCGCGCTGCTGCTGGGCTGGGGCCACCGGCGCTGCGCTTTTCTCCTCCTGCCCCACGGCGTGAAGACAGACCTGGCCACCCTCCCCTGGGGGTGTCTCCGGTGTGCACTTCGGCATGGGCACAGGTGGGCTTGAAGCCAGGCTTCCCTGGGCCGTGTGACACGCCGGCCTCCCTCGTGTGTCCACACTGCCTTCGCAATGTGGTGGGCGGAGCCTCCCCTGCAATGGACAGACGAGCAGAGCTGCCCGGGCGGGTGGGCGGGGATTCCTCGGGAGGTGGGCGGAGGGCCTGGTGAGGGCGCGTGAGGGTGGAGGGGCTTGGAGCTCTCGGAGTAGACACTGAGCACCAGGGGCGCCCACTTCTTGGGGACTGGGCTGGGCTCGCTCCAGTCAGATAATGACATAAGGGACCAAGGCTGAAATCTGTCCTCCGGGAAGGCCAGGATAACTGCCATCCCATGGAGAAACTGAGGCCAGAAAGGCCAGGCACTTGCTCACCACATGTAGTGACCTGCCAGGCTTGGATCCCTCTGGATCCTTTTGGAAGAACGCATGGGACCAAAAGGGCAAGATGGGGAGTTCTTCAATCTTGGGCCACCAGTTGTCCAGGACCTTGGTGAGAGGCCATCCCTTCCGGCCTCAGTGACCCTCTCCTCGGAAGTGACCCGCTCCGTGTACACAGCCTGCTGTTGCCATAGCTCCAGGCCGGCCACACCATTGCCCTGCGGCAGGATCTGCAGTGTGTGCGTTGCAGATGCCACAGCAGCACCCTCCTGCCAGGCCTTAGGGAGGACATGCCATTCTGCCCGGATGTCCCCTGGATCCTGAGAGTCCCCAGAGGAGGTACAGCAGGTGGAACGTGGACCATTGCAGAAGGTGCAGAGGGGGGAGGGACGGGGAGCCATGATGACCCAGGACCATCGCCCGGCCTGGACTGAGCACTTCGAAACTCCGCAGCGCCACCTGCCGGCCGCTCTCAGAGCGCCCAGCGGGCCGGGCTGCAGGGTTGGGGCTGAAGAGGGGCACAGGGGTGCAATAACACACAGCTCGGTACATCACTTAGTACTTCATTCAGTAGCTCCATTTCACAGATGAGGACACTGAGGCGATAGGAAGGTAACCTCAGTACAAACGTCCCAGCAGGGCTTGAACAGGACAGCCTGGATGCAGGGTCAGAGTTGACCCTAAAGCTATATGTAAACAGGTCGTTCATTAATTCACAGGGATAACCCCATTCCACCCTCACATTGATATCACTCTGCATTGATAGCCAGGAAATAGCCAAGCAGGTCTCAACCCCCCACACCCTGAGCTGTCCTCAGTACCTCTCGAGGCTGGGAGTCTAGGGGGTGCACTAAAAACCTCAGGGCCAAGAGAGTAGGGGCATTGAATTCAGTGGACATTGAATTCAGTCTCAGGGCCCTTGGTTGCTGCAGAAACCTTACCAAGTGGTCTCTGGCAAGTCCTGGGCCCATGAACTCAAATTCTCAAATTTTCCTCCCACCCCCTATATACCACCAGGAGTCCCTGAAGGACCAGACTGGAGGGAGAAGTTGGAGATTTGAGACAGCCCTGCCCACAGAGCTTGTGTCTGCCACGGGTGGGCCGTCAAGCACCCCTGTTTACTGATGCCTGCGCCTCTAGCCACGACCCCCCTACACTCCTCCAGCCTCACTCCGAGGGGCAACATCTCCAGCAGAGGGGAGGAGACAGATGGTGCTGGCCTGGGTGCCAACCCAGCCAGCACCGGGCAGAGCCAATGGCTGCCGAGATCTGCTGCCTGGTGCCATGGCAGGACCGAGCTCTGGCAGCACCTGGTGGGCAGGGAGGTGGTGCCGGGGACCTGGCTTGGTGCTGTCTCTGACAAGTGTGACCTTGGACAAGCCTCCCCTGCTTCTGCCCGGCCTCCTCCGCTCCCAGCCCTCCCTCCCCCCCAGGTCCCTGCTGTCTCAGTTCTCCTGTTCACTCTTCACCATGTCACCCTAGGACCCAGCTACGCGTGCCTATGCCACCAACTGGCTGTGTGACCTTAGGAAAGTTGCTTCACCTCTCTGTGCTGGCACAACGGCCCAGCTCTGGACACAGGCCTGGGGCTAGAAGAGAAGCCAGGCCAAGGAGGAGGCACTGCAGTCTTGGGCGGGGCTGTGGTGGCTGCTATGGTGCTATGCTGTTCCTGAGAGTCTGGCCTTGGTCACACTGTCTTCATCCACCCATTCTAAGGATATGAAAATAAAGGCCTCGAGGGGGTGACATGATTTGCCATGAAAGCAGATGGAAATGGGCTTCGCCCCCATGAGTTGGCTTAAGTAGGTCTAGACATAGATCAGCCTCTCCGTGTCCGCAGGCTCAGGCTCGCTCCCTACCCCCGTCAGGCATGGGCACCTGCAGGATGGCAGTGTAGACGCCCACGGATGGAGTGGCATGGCTGAAGCCCACCCTGCATTTATAGATTGGCATCCAAGGCTGCAGTGGAGTTGGGGGGTGTCTGACATATACCCCAAAGGTCCCAACAGGGGGCTGGAGAGATGGCTCCGAAGTTAAAGGTTGTGGTAGTTTGAATGTGTGTCCCCTGATAGACCCTGGCAGGAAGAGATGTCACTGGGGTCAGATCCTGGGGTCCAGCCCAAAGGTGTTTTGGGGATGGATCTGATGTCCGGCCTGAGGTACACAGAGTGAGCTCTGCAGGGCTCCCTGCTGTTTGCAGCCCAAGTTTACTGCTTTTGGCATTGCTGGTGGTAATTTTTCTCTCTTTGCTTGGATCTGTGAAAGCAGGCCAGCTTTTGCCTCCTTTTGCCATTAAGGAACTTCCCCTGGATCTGTAAGCCTGAAATACATCCCATTTCTCCCATAAACTCTGTCTGGTTTGGAGGTTCAACCCAGAAGCATGGAGCTGACTACAACAAAGGCACTTGCTTGCAAAGCCTGATGGCCCCTAGTTCGATTCTCCAAAACCCACATGGTGCACATGTCTAAAGTTTATTTGCATCAGCAAGAGGCCCTGGTGCGGCCATACTTCCTCTCTCTTTCAAATTAATTAATTAAATATTAAAAACAAAGATCCAGGCTGGAGGGATGGCTTAGCAGTTAAGGTGTTTGCCTGCAAAGCCAATGGACCCAGGTTCGATTCCCCAGGACCCACGTTAGCCAGATGCACAAGGGGTTGCATGCATCTGGAGTTCATTTGCAGTGGCTGGAGGCATTGGTGCACCCATTCACTCTCTCTCTATCTCTCTCTCTCTTTCTCTCCCTCCCTCCCTCCCTCTTTCTCTGTCAAATGAATAAATAAATAAATAAATAAATAAATAATTTTAGGCCAGGCATGGTGGCACACGCCTTTAATCCCAGCACTTGGGAGGCAGAGGTAGGTGGATCGCTGTTAGTTCGAGGCCACCTTGAGACTGCATAGTGAGTTCCAGGTCAGCCTGGACTAGAGTGAGACCCTACCTCGAAAAAAAAAAATTTATTGAAAATTAAAAAAAAAAAAGGTTTTGCTTTCTGTGTGCCAGGACTCAGAATCTGACACACACCACACACACACACACACACACACACACACAGCTTAAAAACAAAGATCCCAACAGGTTGGACATACCACAGGGGAACAGTCTGCTAACCTGCTACCACATGGCACACCCCAACTCTGCCACACACATACCCCTCCTCGGTCATAGGTCACAGCCGAAACAGGAGGAAGGGCCTGCTCTTCTCTGTCCCTGGATGGGTGGGGGTCAGCGTGGTCCAGTGACAGCTATGACTCTAGGCTGTGGCAATTTGCCTTACACTTTCCACACACAGGTGTGCCAGGTGTGGCTTCTAGGCTGAGCTCAGTCACGCACCTGCTCTTGTATTTCACATGTGTCACAGCTGGCAAGCAGCTGCAGATTGATGGGGCAGGGGGAGATGGGGACAGGAGGAAACATGATGGATCGGTGGGTGGATGGATGGAAGGATGGATGGATGGGTGCACAGATGGATGGATGGGTGGCTAGGTGGGTGGATGGATGGTGGATGGATGGATGGATGGATGAATGGATGGATGGATGGGTGGTGGATAGGTGGATGGATGGGTGGATGGGTGGATGGGAGGGTGGGTGGGTAGATGGATGGATGGATGGATGGATGGATGGATGGATGGGTGGGTGGATGGATGGATGGGTGGATGGATGGATGGGTGGATGGATGGGTGGATGGATGGATGGGTGGTGGATAGGTGGATGGATGGGTGGATGGTTGGATGGATGGTGGGTGGGTGGATGGATGGATGGGTGGATGGATGGATGGATGGATGGGTGGATGGATGGGTGGGTGGGTGGATGGATGGGTGGATGGATGGATGGGTGGATGGGTGGATGGATGGGTGGATGGGTGGGTGGATGGGTGGATGGATGGGTGGGTGGGTGGATGGATGGATGAATGGATGGGTGGATGGATGGGTGGATGGATGGATGGGTGGCTAGGTGGGTGGATGGATGGATGGGTGGGTGGATGGATGGATGAATGGATGGGTGGATGGATGGGTGGATGGATGGATGGGTGGATGGATGGATGGGTGGATGGATGGATGGATGGGTGGATGGATGGATGGGTGGATGGATGGGTGGATGGATGGATGGGTGGTGGATAGGTGGATGGATGGGTGGATGGTTGGATGGATGGTGGGTGGGTGGATGGATGGGTGGATGGATGGATGGGTGGTGGATAGGTGGATGGATGGGTGGATGGATGGATGGGTGGATGGATGGATGGGTGGTGGATAGGTGGGTGGATGGGTGGATGGTTGGATGGATGGTGGGTGGATGGATGGATGGGTGGTGGATAGGTGGATGGATGGGTGGATGGATGGATGGGATGGGTGGATGGATGGGTGGATGGATGGGTGGATGGATGGATGGGTGGTGGATAGTGGATGGATGCGGTGGTGATTTGGATGGATGGTGGGTGGATGGATGAATGGCATGGGTGGGATGGATGGGTAGATGGATGGGGTGAAATGGATTGGAGGGTGGTGGTTAGGTGGATGGTTGGGTGGATGGTATGGATGAGTGGATGGATGGATGGTGTGGCATGGATGGGTGGATGGCTGGATGGGTGGTGATTAGTGGATGGTGGGTGGATGGTCGGATGGATGGTGGGTGGGTTGGATGGATGGATGGTGGGTGGAAGATGGATGAATGGATGGGTGGATGGGATGGATGGGTGGTGGATTGGTGGATGATGGGTGGATGGGTGGATGGGCGGCGTGGGTAGATGGTATGGATGGATGGATGGGTGGGTGGATGGATGGATGGGTGGAATGGATGAGGATGGATGGATGGGTGGATGTACTGGGTGGGTGGGGGTGGGTGGAGGGTGGATGGTGATGTAATGGGTGATGGATGGATGGGTGGGTGGATGGATGGGTGGGATGTATGGGGTGGTTGGATGGGTGGGTGGGTGGATGGATTGGATGAATGGATTGGAGTGGATGGTTGGATGGGTGGGTGGTGGTGGATGGATGGTGGATGGTGTGGATGGATGGTGGTGTGGGTGGATGGGATGGATGGTGGAGTGGTGGTGGATGGGGGATGGATGGGTGAGGTGGATGGTGGGTGGTGATGGATGGTGGGATGGATGGTGTGGTGGATGGATGGGTGGTGGATGTGGGTGGATGGATGGTGGATGGGTGGATGGATGGGTGGATGGTGGTGTGGATGGTGGTGGATGGAGGATGGATGGATGGGTGGATGGATGGGTGATGGGATGGTGGATGGATGGGGGTGGATGGATGGATGGATGGGTGGATGGATGGATGGGTGGATGGATGGATGGATGGTGGTGGATAGGTGGATGGATGGGTGGATGGATGGTGGTGGATGGATGGTGGTGGATGGTGGTGGATGGATGGTGGATGGATGGGTGGTGATGGATGGTGGATGGATGGGTGGATGGATGGATGGTGGGTGGTGGATGGTGGATGGATGGGTGGATGGATGGGTGATGGATGGATGGGTGGTGGATGGGATGGGTGGTGGGTGGATGGATGGATGATGGATGGGTGGATGGATAGGGTGGATGGATGTGGATGGGTGGATGGATGGGTGGATGGATGGGTGGATGGATGGTGGTGGATGGATGGGTGGTGGATAGGTGGATGGATGGGTGGATGGATGGATGGGTGGTGGATAGGTGGATGGATGGGTGGATGGTTGGATGGATGGTGGGTGGGTGGATGGATGGATGGTGGGTGGATGGATGGATGAATGGATGGGTGGATGGATGGGTGGATGGATGGGTGGATGGATGGATGGGTGGTGGATAGGTGGATGGATGGATGGTGGGTGGGTGGATGGATGGATGGGTAGGTACATGGACAGGTGGATGGATGAATGAATACCCAGCAGGTGGGCGGATGAGTTGATGGCAAGATGGATAGATGGACAGGTGGATGGATGGATGGATGGATGGCGAGATACTTGGAAGAATAGAGAAGTAGAAGCTAATGAGAGGCAGTGCACTGCCGTTGTTGTTAGTAGAGATAGGATCCTCTTGTCCTTGCTACGAGCTCCATCTTACAGATGGGGAAACTGGGACGGGAGGTAGAAAGAGACAGTGCTGGGGTGGGAAGAGGAGCCCAGAACCCTGCCATCATGGAGGTACCTGCTGGTCAGGATAGCCCAAGGCACGTCAGTGCACAGAGCCACACCAACCTCAGAGGACCAAGGACCCACACCCACTGTCCACGCAGGGAAGGGCTGCTGGGGCCCTGCCTCCTCCGCAGTCTGTGCAGGGCCCCTCCTCCTGCCGCTGTCCCATAGCCAGCCCTGCATCCCTGGCCTCTGCGACCTAAGGAGCCAAGTGCTTTATCCAGTTCTGTAAGGACCCCCCCCAACTCAGCCAGACCATGGGGTGCAGGAGCCAGGCTGTGTGGATTGATGGCACAAACCCTCTTAGCCCCTGTGACTGCAGCGCATGGCTGTGGAGAAGTTTGTTACTTAGCACAGGCCTCCTACACGAATGCCAGCCTGGCACCTGAACAGTTAAGAGCCAGCTTGTGTGGCCCTCACGTCTGCTTCTCCAGGAGCACCTACGTGAGGGAGCCCCCCCACCCACAACCCTGCTCAACCCCACCCTGTCACTCCACCTAGCGAAACACCGCAAACGAGGTCTCCCTGACTTCCTCCTTAAATCCATCCCCCAACTCTACACCCCAACCATGAAATCCCAACATGTCCCCGCGTCCTGTGACTATCTTCCACCTGGTCAGCACCCTGCCTCCCCGCACCCTTCCCTTCCCCATCCAGCCTAGCCCACCTCAAAATGCTCGGGTGTTGCCACCTCCCCGCACCCCTCCCCTCAGCTCCTGCTGTCCTGCAGCCACTTCCTGGTGGCCAGATTCATTGTCAGAGCCCAGGCCTGAAGAGGCCACAGGGTCACCTCACCTCTACAGCAGCCAGAGGCTCAGGCTAATTTCCATGAAACCCCCAGAGGATCCAAGTCAGGGGCATCTTGTGAAGTGACAGACCAGGACTCCTCCAAACTGTCAGGGTGACCCACAGCAAGGGACAGGACTGAGGCCAAGGGGGCATGGGACAACACATCAGATGTCAGAAAGCTTGGAGGAAACCAAGGAAATCTGAATGGATGGTGGGAAGTGGCTACTGGCTGGGTGTCGAGCTGGCTTCCACGCTGAAATGTGTGTAAAGTCATAGAAGACGTGAACAGGGAAAATGGCAGTGAGATGGGAGCTCCTTGCCTGTCAGTGAATGGCACGTAAGTCTGAATACACTAAGCTGGAAGAGCAGGTGTGGGCAGGGGACTGGGTTCAGACATGGTCAGGGCTGAGCTGAGAGTATACACCTGGCACCCCAGCACTGGGGAAGCCGAGGCAGGAGGATCATGAGTTCAAGGGTAGCCTGGGCTGCATAGCAAAACCCTGTCTCAAAATAAATAAATATGGCAGGAGGGATGGCTTAGCAGTTAAGGCGCTTGCCCACAAAGCCAGAAAACCCAGGTTCAATTCCCCAGAACCCACATAAGCCAGATGCACAAGGTAGCGCGTATATCTGGAGCTCATTTGCAGTGGCTGGAGGCCCTGGTGCTTCCATTCTCTCTGTCTGTCTGTCTGTCTGTCTCTCTCTCTCTCTCAAATAAATAAATAAATAAATAAATAAATAAATAAATAAAATCTTTAAAAATAAATAAAGAAGGGCTGGAGAGATGGTTAAGGGATGGAGAGTGGTTAAGGCACTTGCCTGCAAAGCCAAAGGACCTCACTTCAATTCCCCAGGACCCACGTAAGCCAGATGCACAAGGGGGCACATGAGTCTGGAGTTCACTTGAAGTGGCTGGAGGCCCTGGCACACTCATTCTTTCTCTCTCTCTTCCTCTGCCTCGTTCTCTCTCTAAAATAAACAAATTGAAAATAATAAATAAATATCAAGTCAAAACATAACAAAATGTTCTTCTGTTAATCTTGGTGGTGGGACTTCTTGCTTTTCTGGGTTTGAAATGTTTCAAACTTTTCCAAAGAAAGCCCAGTGGGGCTGAGGGATTGCTCAGTGGTTAAAGACACTTACTTGCAAGGTCTGATGGCCTGGGTTCAATTCCCCAGTACCCACATCAAGCCCAATGGACAAAATTGCACATGCATCTGGAGTTTGCTTGCAATGGCAGGAGGCCCTGTCATGCCTGTTCTTTCACTCTCTCTCTCTCTCTCTCTCTCCTTCTCTCTCTTTCAAATAAATAAATATATAAAAAAGAAAAGAGGGCTGGAGGCATGGCTTAGCACTTAAGGCATTTATTTGCCTGCAAAACCAAAGGATCCAGGTTCAATTCCCCAGGACCCACAAGAGCCAAATGCACAAGGGGGCGCACGCATCTGGAGTTCATTTGCAGTGGCTGGAGGCTCTGGCGCGCCCATTCATTCTCTCTCTCTCCCTCTTTCCCTGTCAAATAAATAAATAAATATAAATAAAATATTTAAAAAGAAAAGAAAACCCAGACCTAGTGTTTTAACCCTGCCAGGTGACCCCTAAAGTCTCAGCCCTTCAGATCAAGTCCAGAATGTGCCCTGTGTGTCATTCTGACATCACCACCCAGAGCCTGGCCAGTCGTACAGCAGATTTCAGGGTGCCACTCACTGTGACATCATCAGAAACAGGCCAATCCCTACAGCACATTGGCTTGTAGCTGAACCCTTGTTAAGTCAGGGATTCCTGCAGGGTCATTGTTGGGAGGGGTCAGAGCTGTATGCCTCCCTTGAAATCAGCCCTGGGGATCAGAAAGCTGTCCAACAGACAGCAGGGTCTGGACTGGAATCTCCGGTCCTGCCTGGTCAGAATAAATTCCCATGGCCCTTTGCATTCTAAGTCCAGTGACTTTCCACCTGGGATCCTTACCCCTCCTTGATGGGACATGCTGTCCTGGCTGACTGCACTGTGGTCACCTGCCCTGGGGTCTTTGCACTCGCAGCCCTGTGGTCCCAGGTCTTAGAGGGCCAGCCTTCTGTAATGAGAGGGCTGGCCAGAGCGGGGAGGGTGCCGGGGTCCCGCTGCCAACCTCACAATGCTGATCAACCAATGCTGGTTGGTAACATCCCCATGGGACCAACATGGGGAGTTAGAGAAGGGGCAGCCAACAGTCTCCAAAATCCACACGGTCCACACACTCACTGCACATGAGGGAAACTGAGGCACAGAACGTCTGAGATTCAGCTCAGACCCTTCAGAAGTGGGACAGGGTGCTGGGACAACCTCTTGGGCACCTGGCCAGGTGCCCCAGGCAACACAACAGCCAATAGGAGAGCTTGGCCAGAGTGCCCCAACAACAGCCCCCCCAAACTCCTGCAGCAGTTGGATAGGAGGTGGATCTTCTTAGGCCTGCTGGAAGCCAGAATGCATGACCCTGCACAACAGAATGACAGAGCTGTAAATCATGAAGACAGCCAACCGGGCTTTAAGGAAGGGAAACTGAGGCACGGGCCCACAGCCAAGAAGCTCTCATGAATGTGCTTCCATTGTGATGCCACGTCTTTCCTCCAGCAACCCTGTGACAGCAGGACTCTGAGTCCTGGGCTGGGCCACATGCCCACCTGGCCTCACCTGGCCCCGGCCCCCCAGGAGCCATTTACCGTCCAGAGCTGGTCCAAGATATTAATTAAGATAAATCTACCTCAATTTTGAGATTCCTCTTATCGTGTAATTTATCAAAATTATGTTAATTATTTCTGTAAGGCAGTGAAATTATTACCTCTTTTGTGTCTGATTTGTATTAATATTCATAATTTAATAATTCAGTACCCTGGCCATCTGGTCAGGGGAACACATGCCCTCCTCCCTCCACCCACGCCAAGACTCTGCCATTGCCCCGTGGGGCTCCCTGGGGCCAACCACCCGGTGTCCCCTGCATGGTCTCCCTCGTCCAGGACCCAAGGATGCCACCCAGTCCCCCGGCTCCTCTGGCCACACAGGTACACGCGGGCTGCCGCCGCCCTGCATGGCAGGTGAAGCTGAATTGACATTTTCCACACTTTGTGAGTTTTACACTGTAATTTGACATAATTAATGCCTACATTGCTGCTGATAATTTAGCTAGTTAATTAAACTCGGAGGAGATAATTAAGGAAAGGCTACTGCTTGGGTTGCTAATTGTTTTTGTCATTATTTCAAGGGGGCCGACAGCTGCCGGCTGAGTCATCCTATCCTATCAGCTGCTGGGTCATGTGACACTGGGGTCCCCCCGGGGACCCCCTCACTTCCAGGGGAGGGGAGGCGCGCAGCCGGCTACCTGGCTGCTACCTGGAGCCTCGCCAAGCGCTACTGGCTGCTGCCGGCCCGTCCTTCCCCTCTTCCCCATCAGTGACAGCTCCCAGCGGTCTCCAGGTTGGGAGGTGGCACCCTGCCTGGGAGCTCTGGGCAGGGGTCACACAAAGGTCAGCTTTTGCAGAGTAGCAGGGACCTCTCCCAGCTCAGCAGTCCGAGGAGTAAGGTGGCCCCTAGCAGCAGTGCGTTAGATAAAAGGTGGAACTTCCCGGGCCGCTAGAAACCAGAAGATCTTATCCACACAGGGAAGAATAACCGGGAGAGTGTGCTAGGGCAGGGGAGAACAGAAGAAGAGAAGGTAATAGGAGGAGCACAACACAGAGACAGCGGGCAGAGAGGATACTTGGAGCCATTCTGACCCCTGTCTAGCCCCGCCCCAGGGAGAGCCGTAAGTCTCTCTTCCGGTCTCCAGCCCAGCAGAGGGGAGCCCCATGGGGCCAGCAACAGTCCTGCTACCCACAACACTTGCACTTATAAAGCCAACATTGGCACCATTGTCCCCATCTCCCTGATAGGAAGTGGCCCACGTGACGCAGTGGTCTCAGGACCCAGCGCAAGCCCGCAGAGCCCCTCCATCCATCCAGGCTCTCCTAGTAGACCCTAACACTGCCTTCTGTGCCTTTAACCAGCTCTCAGCCCTCACCTAAAGCTGCGAGACGCAGCCAACAAATACCCAGATGGGGATGTTTTCTTGTTTTCCCCCGCCTTGATGAAAACTGGAGAGAGGTTCAAATAGTCGGGACTGTGGGGTGAATTGTGACCTGAGCCATCTTCCTTGGAAATCAGTCTTTGCAGATGCAATTAGGTATGCCTCTTTTTTTATTGGGGGGGGGGGTTCAAGGTTGGGTCTCACTCTAGCCCAGGGGACCTGGAATTCACTCTGTAGTCTCAGGCTGGCCTTGAACTCATGTTGATCCTCCTACCTCTGCCTCCTGAGTGCTGGGATTAAAGGAGTGTGTCCCCATGCCTGGTTCTAGGTACGCCTCTTAGTCACCCTCATGTTGCTGTGACCAGAAACAACAGAAGAGAGGTATATTTTGGCTCGTGGTTTCAGGAAGTTTCAGTCCATCAGGGCAGGGAAGGCCTGGCCAAGTTCCTGGCAGCAGTAGCCTATGGCAGTCTGTTTACTTCATGAAAGATGAGCAAACCTGGGCCTGGAGAGATGGCTTAGTGATTAAGGTGTCTGCCTGTGAAGCCTAAGGACCCAGGTTCAATTCCCCAGAACCTATGTAAGCCAGCTGCACATGGTGGCACATGTGTCTGGAATTTGTTTGCAGTGGCCAGAAGCCCTGGTGTGCCCATTCTCTCTCTGCCTATTTTTCTCTCTCAAACAAATAAATAAAGTAATATTTAAAATTTAAAAAAAAAAACACAAAGAAAAGCATTTGCTGCTTCTAGGTGTCACAAGCCTGGCCCCTGGCAGCTGAGAGCGCTTGGATGGCCTTTCAACACTTGACAGATGAGACTGGACATTCCAGTTGACCACTGCTGATGGAGAAACAGGCTCCTGGAACGTGCAAGGCTTGCTTCCCACGTAATGGCCACTAGCGGTGGCTGTCAGGCACCTGAAATACAGCCAGTGGTGTGAAGGTGCAGGAACCCCGTGGAATTTCCCATCTTCTCTTGTTGCTCATTTTTCTCTGGTGCCGGGGATGGAATGCATGCATGCTGGGGAGATGCTGAGCCACACCCCGGCCCTCACTGAGGGGTTCTAGACAACGCTACCACTGAGTTACACTCCCAGACTTTTCTCTTTCTCTCTCATTCTTTCTTTTTTTCAAGGTAGAGTCTCACTTTAGTCCAGGCTGACCTGAAATTCACTCTGTAGTTCCATGCTGGCCTCGAACTCATAGCAATCCTCCTACCTCTACCTCCCAAGTGCCAGAATCAAAGGCATATGCCACTATGCCCGGCCATTTTTACTTTTCTATTTTGAGACAGGGTCTCACTAAGTTGTAGCCCAGATAGTCCTAGAACTCCCTGTCCCCCTACCTCAGCCTTCCGAGTAGCTGGGGTGGGAAGCCTGAGTCGTGGGCTCCTACTCACAGTGACCATTCTTAAACCATCAACACGTATATACCAAAGTGGCCTGAGTATCCTTTAAACTCTGACCCCAGCCACTGCCCTCATGTGCTGATGCCAGAGTTCTTCTCACAGGGCACCAATCCAGTGCCTGGCACCTTCACCTACAAACCCACCCTCCCCTTTCCAGAAAGTTCTCCCATGTAAATAAGTAAGGCCAGCAATGGGCTGTGTGGCTATTTAACGTTAATATCATTTAGTTTCATGCGACTGTGAGCCCAAACACAAAAGGTTTGTTTGCATGTGCACGTGCATGCATGTGTGTGCGTGTGTGCATGCGTGGATGTGCATGCTAAGGTCTCTTGCCACTGCAAACTAATGACTGTTTGGCTTTACATGGGTGGCTGAGAAATTGAACTGGGACTGGAAGGCTTTGCAAGCAAGTGCCTTGTGGTGGACCCTCATAAACTCGTGTTGTGAATGCTCGGTCCCCAGCTGGTGGCAATTTGGGAGGTGGAGCCTGGCTGGAGGACATGTGTTGTTGGAGGCAGGCTTAGGGGTGCGACAGCCATCTCCCCCTTGCTACAGCTTGGCTCACTCTACTGTCGCTGTTTGTCACTTGCTGTGGCAGAGGTGATGTCCAGCCTCCGCACATGCCATGCTGTCCCCCGCCGTCATGGAGCTTCCCCTCAAGACTAAGCAAAAATACTTTTCGTCACTATTTTTGGTGAGGTGCTTTATCCCGACAGTGTGGGGGTAACTGCAACATGCCTTTAACCAGAAGCTATCTCCCCATTTCCACAAAGTTTTTTTCTTTTTTTTTTTTTTTTTTTTTTCTGGTTTTTCGAGGTAGGGTTTCACTCTAGCCCAGGCTGACCTGGAATTCACTATGGAGTCTCAGGGCGGCCTCAAACTCACGGCGATCCTCCTACCTCTGCCTCCCGAGTGCTGGGATTAAAGGCGTGCGCCACCACGCCCAGCTTCCACAAAGTTTTTTTTAGATGTGTGTGTGGATACATGTGTGCCTTGGCACACATGTGGAGGTCTGAGGACAGACTCAGGGAGGTAGGTGTTCGCCCTCTCTGCCTGCTTTGAGACAGGGTCTCTCTGCTGTGTGTGCCATCTAGCTGGCCCACGAGCTTCCGGATTCCTCATTGCTACAAGTGCGTTGGGCTCATAGGCACTTGTGCTACTTCGTGTCTGGCTTTATGTGGGTGCTAGGAAATTAAAATTGGGTTAGCAGTCTTGCAACCACACGTCTTTACCCACTCAGCATCTCCCCAGCCCCATACTCAAAGGTTTTACCTACTTACTTATTTGTTTGTTTGTTTGTTTGAGAGAGAGAGTGAAAGAAAGGCATATATATCTATATCTATATCTATATCTATATCTATATCTATATCTATCTATCTATATATATATATATATATATAGAGAGAGAGAGAGAGAGAGAGAAAATGGGTACATCAGGGGCCCCAGCCACTGCAAATGAATGCGCCACTTTGTGCATCTGGCTTTACATGGGTCCTGGGGAATCGAACCTGGGTCCTTTGGCTTTGCCGACAAGCGCCTTAACTGCTAAGCCATCTCTCCAGCCCAGGTTTTTTTTTTTAAATACTTTTATTTGTTTAAGTGGGGGGCACATGGGTGTACCACTGTAGACAAACTCCAGACGCATGTGTCACTTTGTGCATCTAGGTTTATGAGGGTACTGGGCATTTGAACTGGCCCCAACAGCTTTGCAAGCAAGTGCCTTTAACCACTGAGCCCTCTCCAGCCCAGGTTTCACCTTTTTAAGAAAAGAGGACTGTGACATCGTTTTCAAGTTGTGATAAGGTGCTCTGGAGGGTGCGCCTCCAACTGGATTACATCTGGTGCCCTTTATGAAGTAGCAGGCAGCTGCAGATGAATGTGTGGGAGGTTCTTATCAACAGTTCAATGGGCCGCATTCCCGCTATCTGTCTTCGTCAGCCTTTCTGACCGCCTGGGAGGCGGCTAGTGTGGATCCCAGACCTCCAACCTGGGATGGGAGGGGTGTGATTCCTCATTGCCAGCCAGCCTGAGGGGGACACCTCAGTGGACCAGCAGACAGATGGGCTCCCAGCACTACCACAGCCACCTGGCCAAAGATCTCGGATAAGCCTGGGCCTGGGAGGCAGGGGAGAGACTCAGGGCAGGCCAGGAGGACTGGGCTCCAGGTGAGGGGGTAGCTGGGAGCCAAAGCAGTCCCAGGGGCTCGGGGAGGGGGGAAAATTCCAGCTGCAGAGCCAAGAGCATACAATGGCTGGTCCACAGGCAATGGCCTGAACCCTGTCCTCTGGCTGTCCCCTCCCCGGAAGGATCAGGAAATTGCAGGGAAACAGGTGGTGAGACCATGAAAAATTCATACCCACCTCCCACAGCACACATGGGTCCCAGGGCTCCCGAAGGCCCTGATGCCCCTTGCATGTCCCCTGAGTGCCTCCCACACTACAGCGTCCATGCCTAGGTGTGACACAGGCAGGACTTGACACCCCCCACCCACAAGAGGACATGGACCAAGAAACACTCGCCAAACCCATTCCCGGTGCAGTCCCCAGCTCTGAGGGCCGCTAAATCCTGTCTCTCTTGCCCTCTCCTCGCTCAGTTCCTGGTCAGGAAACAGCTCCCGGGGTCTCGCAGCGGCACTCTGGCCAAGGTTCAGCCAGGGTCTGCCTCCATGTGCCAGTGGACACGGCTTATGTTGCTGCCGCTCAAGCCTGAGAGATGGCAAGCAGCAGAGATGTGGGCCTCACCCACGCATTCATTTGTTCACTCACTTGACAAACCAGTGCAGCTCTGGCATGTGCCTGGCACTGTTCTGGTGCAGGGGACACACCGTGAGGACAGGGGAGTCCTTTGACCTCAAGGACATCAACCTGAAAGAGCCGGAGGTAGACCAATATCCAACCCTAGAGCTCGCGCGCCTCTCTGAGGAGGGCCCAGTTATGGCTGAGACCTGGAAGCAGGAAGCCGGCCGTGCGGACAGAGTGCCCCAGGTGCCAGGCCAGGATGTGAAAGGCCCTGGGCACAGAGGCGGGGCAGCAGGAGCAGAGAGAGCATTTGGCACTGAAAAGAAGGGACAGAACCCCGGCCCTAGTTACAGGCGTGGTGGGTCACTCCCTGCCGCCACCCCCACCTTGCCTCCTCTTTCTTCCGGCCGTAGCCACTCAAGCCCAGAGCCAGGCCTGAGAGGGACAAACACCCTCACCATACATATCCACGCAGAAATACTATTCTGGGCTACTTCCAGGGACAGAAAAAGGAATACACATATGCAGTGCTTGCTGTGTACACACAGGTGAGAAAGGGGCACCCAGGACCTCCTGGGGCCCTCTGGGTGGACTCCCATTAGGATGTAGGTCTCTCCCTTTCTTGCAAGCTCTCACTGTGACCTGGGGTGGGTATGGTGTAGAGCTGATTCAATTCCAACCTGGGGACATCCCCGAGGGCCACCTCAGGAGATCGCTTTCAGCATAGGCCCAGCACTCAGTTGGTCCCCATACCCGAGAGACTTCCTTGTCCCCTCCACCACCGCGCCCTGTGAGGTAACAGGCACTAGGCCCTCAACACATGGCAAGGATGCCACCCAGGCCTGGTTCAGGATCCGGGCCACCAGAGGGAGGTTACCGACTACCTGGTACCCCAAGACTGCATCTGGGGTTCCCAGAGGGGTACCCTGATGAAACAGTAGTGTCTATGCCTGAGCCCCTCCTCCATGTAACTCGGTAACACTCCCTTCCCAGAAGTCCCACCCAGTTGCCCTGACTGGTCTCCACCCTGTGTGGGTGGAGCCAGGGTCCACTCTCCCTGGGCAAGGTCTAGAAGTCTGGAGAGCTACTGACCCCCGGGTACCAGTCCCAGGGCAATATCTGAGCTGCTGTGTGACTTTGGGGAGCTGCGCCCCTCTCTGAGCTCCCAAGTGCTCTGGGCAGCGCTGGCCCTGCAATGTATCGCTGTCGCCTCCTGGTGGCCAAGAGGCTGCAATGCAGTGGGTCACCCAATGGGTCCGGCCTAGTGTGATGTGAGGGACAGGGTCAGGCAGGTCTGCCAAAGCCCGTCCAAGCTTAGCTACCCATGACACCCAGTGCCCGAGGAACAAGGCCACACTACCACACCTGAGTCCCTGCAGGCCTGACGGCAGGTGGCACCTGTCACCTCCCTCCAGCTTCTCCAGCCCCACTGAGCATCGTCATATCCACAGACCTCAGTCCTGCTATGCTCTTGGCCACACAACACACCATTCGTGACCACCTGAGAACACCATTCTTTCACACCAAGGTATCCTCTGTCTCAGGACCCTGGCCACTTTTGCCAGAAGTACCTGGGCATTGTGACCCCCACACAACACCCACATCTGTCCCCTAAAAGCCCATCTGGACAACTAGGCAGAGGCCAAAATGCTCAGAGAGGGCAGCCACCAAGGAATCAGAGCACGTGGCCAGAAACTGAGAAGCAGGGGCCTGGGCCACTTGCTGGGTCACCAGTCATGCAGGCAAATGTGGGAAGAGCAGCAGAAGGTTCAGTGTCTTTATTAAGGTCGCAAGGGCCCTGGAGACCCCAAGTGTCCCGTCCAGGGCCACAGCACCAGTCTTCCTGAGTCCAAGGGGCAGGCCGGAGCTAGTGACGGACAGGTCACTCCATCTAACTGCCCTTGCTTTTCGAGGTCCAGATCTTGGGCAGGCGGAACTTGGACCTCTTCCTCTGGAGACCTGAGGGAGACAAGGCCATGAGCTCCCACATGGGTCCCCTGCAGGAGTGTCCTCCCTCGCCACCCTCAGGGACTACCAAGCAGCACAGACATGGAGAAAGGTCTTCCAGGTACCCCACAGCTGTGGTCACCAGCTGCTTCTCGGCTCCCGAGGCATCGATGGGGCACTCACTCCCATGACCCACCCAAAGTTACTGGCCATTTCTTGGCTCCTGAGGGACAGGGCACTTGGTCCCATAGTTCACACCTGCTTGGCCTGTAAGGGCTGTGGCCTGGGTCCCACCCCTGACTCCCACAGGAGGCCCAGCTCACCCAAGCCCAGGAAGCCCCTTGTGCCCACCCCCACCCAGCCCACAGAGCTACCAAGGTTCTGGATCATGTTCTGTAACATCTGGTCCTCTTCTTGCTCCCTGGAACAGAATGGGGGTGGTTGTGAGGGGTATAGGCCCTGCATAGGGGCCCAACACCCTCCGTAAGGGTCCTGTGCTGTTTCTCTAGCCATCTCCCCTTGCACAGGCAGAGGCTCCCTCCCTCACTACTGCTCCAGGCAGGTCCCTGCCCTCCCCAGCCAGTGCCTCAGGAGTGGCCTGGGGACAGCAAGGGATCTGGGTTGTCTGAGGCTAAGGCTCTAGCAGGGTCACAGAAGACCCAGCTTGAGCTTGGCCAAATCTGGCGAGTTGGACATTGGGCACCATATTGGACACAGGAAGGGTCTTTGGGGACCTTGGAGAAGCTGTGAGACTGAGTACAGCCACCGGGAAACATGCCACTATATAAGTGAGTTTAAAAATGAAGTGTTGACACCTTCCAAGGCTCAGGGTCTAATGCGGAAGAGGTGGCGGAAAGAATGTAAGAGCCAAAGGAAGGGTAGGACTCCTTACAACATGCTCCTCCAGACATAAAATGGCCTGGATATCCATGACCTCATAGTGCCTGACACTACCTACACAAGACCATCATAAGAGGAGGAAAAGATCATGACATCAAAATAAAAGACAGACTGAGATGGGGAGGGGATATGATGGAGAATGGAATTTCAAAGGGGAAAGTGGGGGGGGAGGGTATTACCATGGGATATTTTTTATAATCATGGAAGATGTTAATAAAAATTGAAAACAACAACAACAACAAAGATTACTAGAGGGGGCTGGAGAGATGGCTCAGCAGTTAAGACATTTGCCTACAAAGCCCAAGGACCCGTGGAAAGTCAGATGCACAAAGTGGTAATTTATCTGGAGTTTGTTTACAGTGGCTAGCGTGCCCATTCTCTCTGGGACTCTCTTTGCTTACAAATAAATAAATACATGAATAAATTGTTTTTAAATGAAGTGTTAAAGCCAGACTTGGTGGCACACGCCTTTAGTCCCAGCACTCAGGAGGCAGAGGTAAGAGGATTGCTGTGAGTTCAGGGCCAGCCTGAGACCACACAGCGAATTCCAGGTCATCCTGGGCTACGGGAAACCGTACCTCGAAAAATGACAACAACAAAATGAAGTGTTAGGTGCTCGGAAGATTGCCCAGTGGTTAAAAGCACTTTATTTTGCAAAGTCTATTGACCCAGGTTCAATTCACAAGGCACCCATGCTAGCTACACACACAATGTGGCATGTCTGGTGTTCATTTGCAGGGAAAGAGGTCCTGGCATGCACCCACACATGTGCAAATTAATTAATTAATTAATTAATTAAAATGAAATATTAGGGGCTCTGGAAAGATGGCTTAGCAGTTAAGGCATTTGCCTGCAAAGCCAAAGGATCCCGGTTCGATTCTCCAGGACCTATGTAAGTCGGATGCACAAGAGGGTGCATGTATCTGGACTTCGTTTGCAGTGGCTGGAGGCCCTGGCGTGCCCATTCTCTCTCTCTCTCAAGTAAATAAATAAAATACACTTAAAAAAGAAAAAAATGAAATGTTAAACTGGTGTGATGATACATGACTGTCATCCTAGCTACTCAGGAGCTGGGGCAGGAAAATTATGCATTTGAAGCCGGCCTGGGCTAGAATGAAATTCAAGAACAAACTGAGCTACAAAGTGAGCTCAAGACCAGCCAAAGAAATTTACTAAGATACTGTCTCAAAATAAAAACTAAAAATAGGGTTGACTGCCATGGGGGTGCCCACCTTTGTAATCCCAGCACTTGGGAAGCAGAGGTAGAAGGATTGCTGTGAGTTGGAGGTCAGCCTAGGTCTACAGAGTGAGTTCCATGTCATCCTGGGCTAGAATGAGACCTTTCCTCAAAAAAAAAAAAAAAAAAAATAGGGCTGAGAATGTGGCTCAGGAATAGAGTTCCTGCCTAGAATCCCCCAGTGAGAGGCAGGGGGCATGGCTCAGTGGTAGAGCCCCTGCCTAGAATTCCCCAGTGAGGGGCTGGGGTGTGGCTCAGTGGTAGAGCTCCTGCCTAGCATCCCCCAGTGAGGGGCTGGGGCTGTGGCTCACTGGTAGAGCCCCTGCCTAGAATCCTCCAATGAGGGGCTGGGACTGTGGCTCAGTGGTAGAGCCCCTGCATAGAATCCCCCAGTGAGGGGCTGGGGTGTGGCTCAGTGGTAGAGCTCCTGCCTAGAATCCCCCAGTGAGGGGCTGGGGTGTGGCTCAGTGGTAGAGCTCCTGCCTAGAATCCCCCAGTGAGGGGCTGGGGTGTGGCTCAGTGGTAGAGCCCCTGCCTAGAATCCTCCAATGAGGGGCAGGGGGCGTGGCTCAGTGGTAGAGCTCCTGCCTAGAATCCCCCAGTGAGGGGCTGGGGTGTGGCTCAGTGGTAGAGCTCCTGCCTAGAACCCCCACCTGAGGGGCCGGGGCGTGGCTCAGTGGTAGAGCTCCTGCCTAGCATGCATGAAGCCTTGGGTTCCATCTCTAGTATAACAAAACAAAAAAAAAAACATGAAAGGAGTTTTGGAGTCAGATCCTAGGTTTATAGGCCACATGATTGAGGGTCCAGTAGCCACTGAATAGCACAGACATAGAAGGACATTTCAGCCGGGCGTGGTGGCGCACACCTTTAATCCCAGCACTCGGGAGGCAGAGGTAGGAGGATCGCCATGAGTTCAAGGCCACCCTGAGATGACAGAGTTAATTCCAGGTCAGCCTGGACCAGAGTGAGACCCTATCTCAAAAACCAAAAAAAAAAAAAAAAGAAGGACATTTCCACCATAGCAGAAAGCTGCACTGGGCAGTGCTGGCCCCGAAGGCCAGGGACATGGGCGGAATGAAGCCTATCAGGCCACCTGCCTGCCCCAACAGGAGGACCCCAAGAGCCCACAGGCTCTCTGGGTCTCGCTCCTTACTGAGACAGGCAGCCAGCAGGCCGCATCCCTGACGCACCACCCTCGGTGTCCTCTCCCTCACCTGATCCGGTCCTCATCCAGGAAGTCCACAATGTCGCTACGGTCATTCACTGTGCTCACATACTGACTCAGGAGCTCTTGTTCCCGCTGTCTGTCCTGGAGTGACTTCAGACCCTCTGTGGGGACAGCCTACAGTCATGCTCAGGGGTACAATGGCCCCACCCTCCATGTCATGCTTCCTTACTCAAGAGGAGAGTGAGGTGCCACGCGTTGGGTGGGGCATGGGCTGGACAAGGAATGGGCCGCTGAGCCTGAATGTGGGGCCTTAGGTCCCCATGTCCTTCCCACACACAGCCACCTGCTCGAGAGGTGAAGCTGCATTGGGGGTTCCATAGACAAGGTGGCAGGGGTGGGGCTGTCCGTAGGCATTGGGAGGCCCTCATATAGAAGAGCATGACAGGCACAGAGAAGCTGGAAGACTTGGCCAAACACTACCAAGAAGTTCATGGCTAGACTCTCACGGGGGTACGGGGGTCCTAGGAATAAAGCCCTTCCGCTGCCGCTGGTGGTGGGCCCTGTGGCTGCCCGGCCCTGCTTCCTGGGGAGCAGGGATGTGGGACAGAGTACACACCAGGCTTGGCCATCAGCCTGCGCAGCTCGCCCTCGAGGCCCAGCTGCAGCTCCTCCAGGCACTGGTCCTTGAACCTGCAGCGTGATGTAAGTCTGAGGTCTGGCCCCACTGGGTCTGTTCCCTCCCACACCTCCTAGGGTGGGGCCTGTAGTGCGGGGCAGATCCTGGGGCCCTTACTTGTACATCAGCTCCGACTCCAGCCGTAGCAGCAGCTGCTTCTCATGGATAAGCCGGAACCAGTCCACCATGAGGCTATCCTCCGTGACATCTGTTGAGAGACATGGCTGGGGCAGAGAGGCCACGGGCCACCTGGACCACCCCAGTACAGAGGGGCAGGCCTGGGACAGGGCCATAAGTGTCCCCAGAAGGAGAGCTGGCAAGGGTGTTCGGGATGGCTGGCCTGCAGCCAGTGGGGCAGATGGCCAGCCTGAGGCCAGCCGGGGTGTAGCTCTCCAGTGGGGTATAGACAGGCAGCCTGGGCATGGCTATCCAGTAGAGATCAGTCATCCAGTGGGTTGTGATGAGCCAGTGTGGATGCGACCAGAGGGAGTGTGGTTACCCAGTGGTGTGGCCAGTCACTGGGGACATGGTCCACCAGCAGAGGTGTGGCCCCTCACGGAGGATGCACTGGCCACGGGGGTGTGGTCAGCCTACAGGGCATGGGCAGCCAGGAATGTGGTGGGTCACTGGAAGTGTGGCCACCTCGCAGCACCCAGGGCCGGCCGGTGTGGCCTGGGCCCCACTCACCTCCCTCGGCTGCCCGCAGTCGCTTCTCCAGCTCCACACCCCTGAGCTCCAGCATGTCCAGCTGCCTCTCGATGTTCTCCAGTTCCTTCTGGATCTCCTCTTGGGGGATGTAGTCTGGGTGCAGCTGGGGACCAAGGGAGAGTGAGCGGGACCACGAGGAACACCCACCACCACCACCACCCCCAGCCCGCCCTGCCCAGCTTACTCACCCTGACTGGAGAAGTCATGCTTTCACCAGGCAGAGCCGGGGTGCTGGCCAGGCCCTTGGGCCCCCCTAGAGAAGGGGCCAGCTGAACTCCTGGGCCTTAGGACACCATGCCCAATAAAACCCTACATGGCCTAGAAGGGGTCTGGCTGTCTATGCTAGGCCCGGTGAGCTCCAAAGCCCCATAAGCACTACCTCCTTTGTCGACACCCCAAACAGACCGGCGGCTCCGAGGCTGACCTGCTGTGACCCGAGGCTGAGCCTTCTCCTTCCAGCTGTGGGCGCGGGCTTCCTGCCCGGAGGGCTCCGGTCGAAGCCAGTCGGCAGAAACGTCAAGGTTGGCAGGGACGGCCAGTTTCCTGCGGGGGGACGGGGACGGGGAGGCAGCTGCCAGCACACAGGTGGGGGTAGAAATGTGCATCAGTCCAGCAGGTCAGAGCCCTGCCCTGAGCCAGGATCCCCGAGAGCCCAGCCTGGGCTCTACCCCAGGATGGAGGACACGTCTGTTCTGACTGCTCGTGTCCACCCAGGGAAGCAGCATCTGAAAGCCCTCACAGGGTCACACTACTCAAGGCCACAGAGTGACCCGGCAGATGGGGTTGGAGGTAAAGTGACAGCACTAAGGACAAATGACCAGACACACACACGTGCACACATACAGCACAACATGCCAAACACACGTGAACGTTGCTGCGCTCCATTCGTCAGCATGCCCACACCTACCCACATTGCAACATTTGTGCACAGGCATGCACCATGCCTGAACACACATGCATACATATACACATACATCCTGCTTGAACAGGCACGTGCACACACGTGCCCTACACACAATATGACATGCCCTACATGTACATGCTTACACATGTCTGAGCACACGTGTCACCCAAACACTCGTGCGCTTGCATCCCACATCAGCACGCACAGGTGAACACGTACCCCCTCCTCTGGCTGAGCAGCCTCCCTGCCGACCCCCACGGGTGTGTGCTCATCCGGGGCACAACCCCCCCCCCCGCACGCTCCCGCCAGCATTACCTGTGAGGCTGGGCCCAGGATTGGCCACTCTCTGCGTCCTCTCGGGCTGCACGGGGGTCAGGGTGATGTGTATGCCCACTTCAGAGTTGCAGGGAACCTTCTTGGGGGTGTTGCTCCCCCTTGGCTCTGAGACCTGTGGCTCTCTCTGCTGTAGAGCCCTGGGTGAAAGCAAGCAAAGGGCACCCTCCAGAAGCACGCGGGGCCATGTGCCCACTGCCAAGGGCAGGGCACAGCCTGAGGTGAAGCTGTCTGGCACAGTGCAGACGACCCCGCCAGCCCCCGGGCCCAGCCTGCTTCCGCCCCAGGGAAACAGGATGCTAGCCTCCACCTGCTCATCTGGGAGGCCGCCCACAACGTGCGCACAGGCTGAGGGTGCACACGGGCCTCAGGCGCTGACGCCCACCCCAGGCCTGGGCGCCAGTCCGCATGTGGACACACACCTGAGCCCCTATGCCCAGTTTGGACATGAAGACCACCACTGGACATCTACGTGTCCTCCATGCTGTGAGGTCTCTGTCACCCTACCAGTGTGAGGTGCCCCCTGTCACCCTATGGGTGTGAGTCACCCATAAGCCAGCTGCTGTGAGGCTTCCTCCATCAGCCAGCTGGTGAGATGTCTCGTCACCCTACTGCTCTGGTTGTCCTAGGATGCACAAGCTGCCATGACTCGGCCTTCCCCTCATACACAGAAAGATGCCTCCAGAGCTACGTCCTCTGGTGGGGGCGCACTGCTGGGCTCCCACGGGCACTTGCTGTTTGCCTGCTTGGCTCACATCACAGTCCACTGGGCACAGGTGTGGTCCCAGCAGGTAACTACCACAGCCATCTCAACCTACCTCTCAGCAGAGATTTTCTTATCCACAGGCCTCAGGCGGGCCCTCCAACCTTCTGGCCCCTCCTCCCGGCCTTCCTGGGGGCTGGCATTTGGGCCTGGGTGGGGACAAGGAAAAGGATGTGGCTGATGTAGCAGGCTAAAAGTGTGCTCCTCAGAAGTCCCAGCCCAGAAAGCAGGGCAGCAGAGGCTCCGGTCTGACCTCTTATGTGATGTCCCCTGGGGTAGTCAGCTGCCTTCTCTGGGCCTTGATTTCCCCTCTGCTTAACGAGAGGCCACTAACTCTGTGTCGTGAGAAGGAATAGCTGGCCACAACTGCCCACCCATCTGCACCCTTTCTTAGCTCACAGCTGAGTGGATTTAACAGAGAGCTTAGCCAGAAGAAAGATCTGGAAATACAATTTTCGCAGGGTACCAAGTCTAGCCCCAGGACATCTAAACAAAAAGGCCCTAAAACAGGAGGCCTCTAGGAAGAGCCTGGCTCCAAGAACAGAAGGACCCGGATCCCAAGCCAGGCCATCATGAATGTGGACAGGGCCTCCTTCCACACCTCGAAGCGACCGCTGAGGACAGGAGACCCAGTGGCCTGGGTTGAGGCGCCAGTCTGGGGCACTGTGCACCAGTGATCAAACAATGTGACCCTGGGGGTGTGGGCTACAGCCTTACAGGGATACAGGGGGCAGGTGAAGAGCCAGGGAACGTGATGAGGCAGGTACCAGCCATCCTGGGAGCTGAGCAAGGGGACAGCAGGCATTCAGAACGCTCTTCAAGGAGAAGGGAAGCCATGGCTCAGGGTGAAACCTGTTGGGTGGCAATTCCAGGGGCCCAGCACCCTTGGCCCCTCACACTTAGTTAGGGTTTCTTTTTTTTTTTTTTTTTTTTTTTTTTTGGTTTTTCGAGGTAGGGTCTCACTCTAGCCCAGGCTGACCTGGAATTCACTATGGAGTCTCAGAGTGGCCTCGAACTCACGGCGATCCTCCTACCTCTGCCTCCCGAGTGCTGGGATTAAAGGCGTGCGCCACCACGCCCGGCTTTAGTTAGGGTTTCTTACCCATGGCCCTTGGGGTGTCTGCCTGCGGCCTGGAGCCCACACTGGTCCTGCTGATCCCTGAGGATACAACCAGGCTCCTGCTGCCGACCTGGGGCGATGCAGATGACCGCGAGGTGCTGCCCATATTCAGGGGGGCTGGTGGCTCGATCTTTGAAGGGGGGCTGAGGGGCTGAGGAGCAGCGGCTGAGTGTGACAGCCTGGCTGAGGGAACTGCTCGTGATCCTTCAGTCTTGGGATGGGCATTCTGGGCAGGGGAAGTGGCTGGGGAGGGCCTGTGGGGAAGAGAGCGGGCATCAGGCATGGGTGGACCCAGGAGTTCTCCCAGCATTACAGTCCCACAATCCCCTCTCCGCTGCCAGGGAACTAGTTGTCAGCATTTCTGCTCTGAACAGAGGCTAGTCTACTTGAGACAATGTATTTTGGTAGCTATCTTATGTTCCCATTGAATCTACTGTCAGTTGACATTAAAATGCCCCCAAACAAAACATATACACAGGTTTCTAGGATTAACAAGCAGTGGGATTTTGGCTGGAGTCACAGGCTGAGCTGGGTCTGCCTGGCTCATTCCTAACTGACTCAAATGATACAGCCTAGCTGGGCTCCATGACTTTGGGCCACCTGCACTCCCTCGGGTCTCACACATACTAGAAGAGGGGCTGCAGACAAGGAATCCAGGCAGCCCCTCTGTACTCCATCCCGGGAGGGTCATCAGGGACACTCTCCTCCGAATCCTATGACCATCCAGGAGTCCCTGGGCCTGAGAGGAGACAGGTGGGGTCAGACAGTTCCCAGCCAGGAGCCCCACCCAAAATAAAGGGCGGTGTGAGGCAGCAGTGTGTTGGGAAGCCTAAGAACCTCCTTACTTACTAACAACTGTTAGGTTAAATGGGGTCCCCCTAAAACTGACGTCCACGAGGAAGCGTGGTGTATAATCTTATTCAGAAAAAGGCCCAGGCAGATGTGGTAACACTGGAATACGGTCACTCTAATCCAAAAATGTTACTCTTGTAAGACACAGAAGTGACACGGGGTGGCTCATGCTTGCAAACCTAGCACTAGGGTAACTGAAGCAGGAGGTTCACAAGTTTGAGGCTAGTCTGAAGGTTTTTAAGATTGCATCTTAAAAAAAAAAAAAAAAAAAAAAAAAAAAGGCCTAAGGGCTAAAGAGATGACTCAGCAATTAAGGTGCTTGCCTGCAAAGCCTAATGACCTGAGTTCAATTCTCCAGTATCCCACATAAGACTAGATGCACCAAGTGGCACATGCATCTGGAATTCATTTGCAGTGGCTAGAGGCTCTGGCATGCCCATTCTCTGTGACTCTCTTCTCTCTCTGCTTGCAAATAAATAAAAAAAATATTTTTTAAACCCAGCTGGGCATGGTGGCATAAACTTTTAATTCCAGCACTCAGGAGGCAGAGGTAGGAGGATTACTTTGAGTTTGAGGCCACCCTGAGACTACACAGTGAATACCAGGTCAGCCTGGGTTAGAGTGAGACCCCCTACCTTGAAAAACCAGGAAAAAAAAAAAAAGGCCTAAGGAAGTAGCATGACAATAGACAGCTGGCCTAGCATCCCCTACATAGGTGTGACTCAGTGGTAGAGCTCCTGCCTAGAATCCCCCAGTGAGGGGCTGAGGGTGTGGCTCAGTGGTAGAGCTCCTGCCTAGAATCCCCCAGTGAGGGGCTGGGGGTGTGACTCAGTGGTAGAACTCCTGCCTAGAATCCCCAGTGAGGGGCTGGGGTGTGGCTAAGTGGTAGAGCTCCTGTCTAGAATCCCCCAGTGAGGGGCTGGGGTGTGGCTCAGTGGTAGAGCCCCTGCCTAGAAACCCCCAGTGAGGGGCTGGGGTGTGGCTCAGTGGTAGAGCCCCTGCCTAGAATCCCCCAGTGAGGGGCTGGGGTGTGGCTCAGTGGTAGAGCTCCTGTCTAGAATCCCCCAGTGAGGGGCTGGGGTGTGGCTCAGTGGTAGAGCTCCTGCCTAGAATCCCCTAGTGAGGGGCTGGGGTGTGGCTCAGTGGTAGAGCTCCTGCCTAGAATCCCCCAGTGAGGGGCTGGGGTGTGGCTCAGTGGTAGAGCCCCTGCCTAGAATCCCCCAGTGAGGGGCTGGGGTGTGGCTCAGTGGTAGAGCTCCTGCCTAGAATCCCCCAGTGAGGGGCTGGGGCGTGGCTCAGTGGTAGAGCTCCCGCCTAGAATCCCCAGGGAGACACTTCTGCCAGTGAAGCTGTCCTCCTGGCAGTGCCCTGACACTAACTCAACGACCATCCCCTTTCTGTTTGCTCTGGCTGGTCAGTGTCTAGAAGTCACTGCACAGGTAACTGGACATGAGGTAACAGCCCAGAATCCAGCCCTGATCAGACAAGTTGACAGAAGCTCTGAGCCAGCCAGCATGGTGTCTCAGCTCAATACATGTTTACCATCTGCAAGACAGCATGGAGTCCTGGGACATCAAACAACACGTGCTGACACCAGTGACCCATCCTCTGACGTCCTGCCCACCACCTCCTATGGTACTACCTCGTGTCCCCAGCTCCCAGGTGACGGAACTGAGGCCACAGGGAGGGGCAGAGATTCCGTACATGCTGGTGAGCAGGTCGTGGCTACACCCTCAGCCTGTCCACGTACCTGCCAGGAGCTTGAGCGCCGGCCCCTGCCAACCCGGGCAGGGCCTTCTTGAGAAAGCTCCGTGCTTGCTCCCGGCTGCTGTCCCGGGCAGGGGCATCTGCCACAGGGGGGACCCTACTGGCAAGGCCACTGCTGGCCAGCGCTGGGGTCTGGAAGAACTTCTCCCGGGCCTGCTGTGTCCTAGAGGCCGAGGGGGTCCAGCCTGGCATGGTCCCTGTGACTGGAGATCCTGGGCTCGGGCAGAGCTGCGTCTTAGAAGCTGTCCCTGGTGAGGATGTCCGGCCTTGGGATGCGGCAGGACGAGGGTCCAGGGGACTTGGGGGAACATCAGGGTGAGAGTCCAGGGTACATATGGGTGCAGCAGGGCGAGGGTCTAGGGCTCTTGAAGATATGGCAGGACGGGAGCTGACAGTCGCTGTGCCTTGGGCAGGCGCCGACCATCCTGTTGGGGAGCTGTTGGTCACATGGGAGCCGACTTTGCTCTCCCCAGAAAAAGAGGACACTGAGCTTGTGGGCAGCCTGCGTCCTGCAGGGGTCTCCACGCGGACATGGGAGGAGGCTGGAGGGTTAGGTTCAGTGCAGACAAAACCTTTGGCAGTGGCATTGACCACAGCAGGCTCCTGGGAGACCGCCCTGGCCTTCGGTACTGCCTCTCCCAGCCCATTTGTCTCTTGGGTCTTCCGCAGGGTGCTGGGAGGTTTGGAGTCTGCTGGGATGGCCCCCGGGTGCCTGGAGGTTGGGCCCTGCAACTTGGGGCTTGCAGGCGCTTTTCTGGGGCAGTGGCTGGTGCAGATGAAGACGCCCGGCTCTTCCGTGCTGCGGTAGGCTCCAGAGTGCAGTGTGTTGGAGCACTGTTTACACCTGCAGCAGTCGTCACGGGGCTCAGGGCCTGTGTTCTTCCTTCCCTGCCTTGCCCATCAACTTACTCATTCATCCATGCCCACAGGCACACGCCGACCTCCCACAGCTTCTACACACGCAGTCACTGCTTCATTCACCCCTGCTCACGGATGCAACCACCGTGACACTCAGAGCCTTGTTAGGGGTGTGACGCCCCATGAAGTACCACATGCGTCCACACACACACACACACACACACACATTGCCCCATGCCCCACTTCAGGAGACCGACCACCCCCAGCCTCACGGAGGACATGGGCTTTCCTGTGTTCCCCCCAGCCCAGGAATTGGAATAGAGAACCCCACCACAAAGGGCTGAGAGGGCACCCGATTCGGGGTATCTAGAAGGACACCCCTGAGGGGACATCAGAGGGGAACATCGGGGCTTGATGGGACAGCATCGGGTTCTGGGTCTCCAGGAACTGGGCCATTCTGGAGGGCTGGCCATGGAGAGGGGCAGCTTCGGGAGGACGGGAGGGTGTGAGCAGGGCAGGCCTTACCGGAAACAGCTGCGGTGGTAGAGACGCCCGTCAGCCAGGTGCCGCTGAACCAGGTGCACGTACTTGCCACAGACCCCGCAGGTGCTGCTGACCGAGCTTCCGGCCACCACGCCCTGCAGGGAGGGTCCGCGGGCTACTGAGAACAAGCTGATGTCTCTGGGCTCCCCGCTGCAGCTCATCCCATTTTACAGACTGCAGAACTGAGGCCCCAGGGGGCCGTCAGCTCCATGTTCAGTGACCCAGCCTGACCCTTCAAGGAAGCAAGGCCTGACTTCGGTAGTCTCGAGGATGTGTTTTAGGGCTGGGGACAAACACAGCACCTTCAGGTCTCATCCCAGGTTCAGGGCTGCAGGTCAATTTCCCAGCACCCCAGGCCTGTGGAGCCTGGAGTGACAGGCCAGGGACAGCAGGGGGCGCCCACGCTCTAGCTGCAGCCCCTCCCCAGTTTCTGCCTCTGAGGCAGGGCTTCAGGTCCCAGTAGAACTGGCCTGGTAAGACAGGGAAAAAGCCCAGTGTCTCTTCCTATAGGGAAGAGGACATGACCTGCTGCCACCCCAGCATACTTACAGCCTTCGAGGGTGGCACCTCTGAGCCCTCCTCTTTCCTCTGGACCATGGGGTTTGTCCTGGCTGGAGACAGAGGCGGTGCCCGGGCTGGAGCAGGAGATGACAGCTTGGCTGGCTGGGACAGAGCTTTCTTTGCAAAAGGTTCCTTAGTTGATTCCGACGGGGGTCTCTTTACACCAGCCATGCCCCCAACTAACACCAGACATACAGGGGTCAGTCAGGAGGATCCTGCCAAACTGGACCCCCTCCCAAAAGGTCCCTTGGGGTTGTGGGCCTCCTGGAGTGACTGCTTAGGACACAGATCTGGGGAAGGGAAGCTCGAGGGCACATTCTTCCCGGCAAACCCTGGCCTGGATCTCAACCCCTCTCGGCTGACAGGCCCCTGTGGGGTCACAGAAAGGGACTTTTCTGTTTCCCCATTGCCCTGAGGCAGGCTGGCCCTGGGCCCAGGGGGATTCCAGGGATTTCTGAAGCTAAAAGAGGAATGTGGAGCAGGAGGCAGGACAGTTCTAAACATACGGGGCTGGGCAAAGCCCAGGCCTGCCCACACTGCCCCGCCCATCTCTGCCTGGGCCACTGAGACTATCAGATACCACATGGGGTCTGCCAAGCCACTCCACAAGTGGACTCTGAGCTTAGGGACTGAGATGGACGAACCAAGGCCCAGGGATGAAGAAGGGGAGTTGGCAGGAGCCCAGCTAAGTGGTCCCCAGCAAGGGCAGGGTGGGAGCTGGACGGGTCCCGGGCTCTTACTCAGCCTTTGGACAGGGAGAAGGCCCTAGTGTCTTTGCTGGCCCACACAGCTCTGAGGACGCCATGAGTGGCCTCAAAGGAGTGCCCTCTCTGCCCCACCAGGAACAGCGCTGCGTGTTCAGGATGGGGCACTGGGCATGGATGCCAAGTGGGAAGACTGAAGCAGGGGCTGGTGGCCCCATGGTGACCTTGAGTAGCACACTGTCTTGGTCATGGGTCACGCATCTCAGCCCCGCTCCTGGGTAGGGACTTACTTGGGGAGCGGCCATGGAAATAGTTGTAGTACTGGGACACGTAGGTTAGGATACTCAGCCGGTCGGGTACCTTCAGGGCCACCATATCCTCAGCATCCAGCAGGGCCGGGATGCCCAGCTGCTCCTCGGCTACCTGGAAGGCCTAGGGAGGGAGAGGCCTGGTCAGCCACCCGCCCTGGTGGGAGGGAGGGCCTGAGGATGAGCAGAGACCCCGCCTGGATGACCTCCTGAGCGTAGCAGGCCCATCTCTACAAGGATCCAGAGTCCCCACAGGATGAGACTCAGCATGCTCAGAGGACCAAGCCAGAGGACTTATTTTACTGGGAGGTTAGGTGGTTTGAACATAAAGGGTCTCCCGCAGCATCAAGTGTAGATGATTAAGTCTCATATTCAGCCCCCAGGTAGTAGTGCCTGCTGAAGGAAGTGTATGGCTGGGGTCCTTGAGGTTGATTCGCCCAGTCCCGACACTGCTTCCGCCCAGGTGATGGGATACGATGTGATGCCCGCTGTCCATTCTTGCCGTGTTTTCCCCACCGTGATGAAGCTAAAATAAACCATTTCCTCCCATCAGCTGCTTTTAATCGGGTGTTTAGTCTGGCAAGGTAACTACTACAGTTACAGCAGGTAATGAACCCAGGTCTTCAATCATACTAGGCAGGAGCCCTACAACTGAGCCATGCCCGCAGCCCCTCACTGGGGGAGTCTAGGCAGGAGCCCTACCACTGAGCCATACCCCCAGCCTCTCACTAGGGGATTCCAGGCAGGAGCTCTACCACTGAGCCACACCCCCAGCCCCTCACTGGGGGATTCTAGGCAGGAGCTCTACCACTGAGTTACGCCCCCAGCCCCTCACTGGGGGATTCTAGGCAGGAGCTCTACCACTGAGCCACACCCCCAGCCCCTCACTGGGGGATTCTAGGCAGGAGCTCTACCACTGAGCCACACCCCCAGCCCCTCACTGGAGGATTCTAGGCAGGAGTTCTACCACTGAGCCACACCCCCAGCCCCTCACTGGGGGATTCTAGGCAGGAGCTCTACCACTGAGCCACACCCCAGCCCCTCACTGGGGGATTCTAGGCAGGAACTCTATCACTGAGTTATGCCCCCAGCCCCTCACTGAAGGATTCTAGGCAAGAGCTCTACCACTGAGCCACGCCCCCAGCCCCTCACTGGAGGATTCTAGGTGGGTGCTCTACCACTGAGCCACACCCCAGCCCCTCACTGGGGGATTCTAGGCAGGAGCTCTACCACTGAGCCACGCCCCCGGCCCCTCACTGGGGATTCTAGGCAGGTGTTCTACCACTGAGCCACACCCCCAGCCCCTCACTGGATTCTAGGCAGGAGCTCTACCACTGAGCCACACCCCCAGACTCTCACTGGGGGATTCTAGGCAGGAACTCTACCACTGAGCTACAACCCCAGCCCCTCACTGGGGGATTCTAGGCAGGAGCTCTACCACTGAGCCACACCCCCAGCCCCTCACTGGGGGATTCTAGGCAGGTGCTCTACCACTGAGCCACACCCCCAGCCCCTCACTGGGGGATTCTAGGCAGGAACTCTACCACTGAGCTACAACCCCAGCCCCTCACTGGGGGATTCTAGGCAGGTGCTCTACCACTGAGCCACACCCCCAGCCCCTCACTGGGGGATTCTAGGCAGGAGCTCTCTACCACTGAGCCACGCCCCCAGCCCCTCACTGGGGATTCTAGGCAGGTGTTCTACTACTGAGCCACGCCCCCAGCCCCTCACTGGGGGATTCTAGGCAGGAGCTCTACCACTGAGCCACACCCCCAGCCCCTCACTGGGGGATTCTAGGCAGGAGCTCTACCACCGAGCCATGTCCCCAGCCCCTCACTGGGGGATTCTAGGCAGGAGCTCTACCACCGAGCCACTCCCCCAGCCCCTCACTGGGGGATTCTAGGCAGGAGCTCTACCACTGAGCCACGCCCCCAGACTCTCACTGGGGGATTCTAGGCAGGAACTCTACCACTGAGTTACACCCCCAGCCCCTCACTGGAGGATTCTAGGCAGGTGCTCTACCACTGAGCCACACCCCAGCCCCTCACTGGGGGATTCTAGGCAGGTGCTCTACCACTGAGCCACACCCCCAGCCCCTCACAGGGGGATTTCTAGGCAGGAGCTCTACCACCGAGCCACGCCCCCAGCCCCTCACTGGGGGATTCTAGGCAGGAGCTCTACCACTGAGACACACCCCAGCCCTTCACTGGGGATTCTACCACCAAACCACACCTCCAACCCTCTTTTTACTTTTTGTTTTGAGACAGAGACTCAATAAGTTGCCCTGCCCAGCCTGGGGTTTGTGATCCTCTTGCCTCAGCCTTCTACATAGCTGGGACTACAACCCTTGCCACCAGACCTAAAACCCCTCAGTGAGCACTTGCTTATGATGTGCAACTCCCTGAGTTCAATCCTCAGTACTGCAAAAATCAATAAAACTTTTTTCAAACGAAAAAATCAGTATAGCTGGGTGTTGCAGTGAGGTTCACATTGCTGGCAGAAATCACCCAACCAAGAGCAGCTTTGGGAGAAGAAAGGGTTTATTTTCTTACAGACCCGAGGGGAAGCTCCATGATGGCAGGGGAAAACGATGGCATGAGCAGAGGGTGAACATCACCCCCTGGCCAACACAAGGTGGACAATAGCAACAGGAGAGTGTGCCAAACACTGCAAGGGGACACTGGCTATAGCTATAACACCCATAAGCCCGCCCCACACAACACACTGCCTCCAGGCGGCACCAATTCCCACATCTCCATCAGCAGGGGACATAGCATTCAGAACACCTAAGTTTATGGTGGACACCTGAATCAAACCGCCACACTGGGTGTAGTAGCACATGACTTTAGTCTCAGCACTCAGGAGATTGAGGTAGGAGGATCGCTGTGAGTTCGAGGCCACCCTGAGACTACATAGTGAATTCCAGGTCAGCCTGAGCTAGAGTGAGACCCTACCTCGAAAACAACAACGACGACGACAAAAATCAGGATAAACCAGAGTCACTGGCCTCATTCTGCCCAGGGTAGGAAGCCTTGCTCTGTCCTTCACCCCCTGCCTTGCTGACCACTCCCAGAGCTCTCTGGTCTTCACACTGCCTTGCAGTCCCCGTGCAGATCCCGAGCCCACAGCCTCATGGGTCCCCTGCCATGTTTAGACCAAGCCTCCATTCTCTGACCTTCCAAACATGCTCAGAATCGAGCCCCCCAAGGCTGGCGCTCAAAGTCCGCCTCCCAGGCCAGGCCTCCCTGGGGACCTGTTTCACTGGTGTTGAAATGAAAGTCCTTCCCCTACCACTTCCTGTGCCCTATGCCCAGGCTGTGCCTCTGCCCCACCAGACCTGCCCACCCGGCCTCCCTGCTGCACGTCCAGCTGGCCACCCTGAAGCCGGTGCCCATGGGGTTGCTTCCGCCACCCAGGATGCCACCCTCAAGCATCCACAGACCCTCCAACACTGATTCCTACACCCGAATCTGTCCCCTCTGCCTCTACTCCTCCTTGTAAACAACCTCCTGTCTAGTGCCTAGTGGTGTGTCACAGAGCTCTGCACGGCGGCCACTAGCCAGGGGTGTGGTGAGTTTTTTTTTCGGTGCAGCCAGTAGTGGAGGGACTGAATGTGTACGTGTGAGACATGCATGCATGTGCACATGGTAATCAGCGACCAGTGCTCTCCACCCAGGACTTTTCTTTTTTAATTTTAATTTATTTATTTGCAAGCAGAGAGAGAAGAGAGAGAAAATGGGCACGCCAGGGCCTCCGGCCACTGCAAATGAACTCCAACACTGTGCCCCCTTGTGTATCTGGCTAATGTGGGTCCTGGGGAATCGAACCTGGATCCTTTGGCTTTGCAGTCAAACACCTGAACCGCTAAGCCATCTGTGGTGGTTTGATTCAGGTGTCCCCCACAAACTTAGGTGTTCTGAATGCTAGGTTCCCAGCTGATGGATATTTGGGAATTAATGCCTCTTGGAGGGAGTGTATTGTTGGGGGTGGGCTTATGGGTGTTATAGCCAGTTTCCCCATGCCAGTGTTTGGCACACTCTCCTGTTGCTATTGTCCACCTGATGTTGGCCAGGGGGTGATGTCCACCCTCTGCTCATGCCATCATTTTCCCCTGCCATCGTGGAGCTTCCCCTTGAACCTGTAAGCCAAAATAAATCTCTTTTTCCCAGAAGCTGCTCCTGGTTGGGTGATTTCTACCAGCAATGCGAACCGGACTGCAAGACCGTCCCTCCAGTTCTCCATGTAGGGCTTTTGAGACAAGATCTTTCACTGTACCCAGAGCTCCCACGTTGGCTGGACTAGCCAGCCAGCAAGCTCAAGGGGCCATCCTGTGTCCACCTCCTCACCACGAGGATTACCGGTAGATGCCACTGTGCCTGGTTTTTACATGGGTACTGGGAATTGTGTGACAATCATTTACCCACTGAGAATCTCCCCAGCTCAGGATATACTTTAAAAATATTTTTATTTATTTATTTTCAGACAGACAGAGAGAGAGAGAGAGAAGAGAGAGACAGAGAGAATAGGCACACCAGGGCCTGCAGCTGCTGCAAACAAACTTCAGATGCATGCACCACTTTGTGCATCTTTACATGGGTATTGGAGAATCAAACCCAGGTCATTAGGCTTTGCAGGCAAGCACCTTAACCACTAAGCCATCTCTCCAGCCCAGCCCTGGATTATTAATTAATTAATTTATTTATTTATTTATTTGACAGAGAAAGAGGGGGAGAGAGAGAGAGAATGGGCACACCAGGGCCTCCAGCCACTGTAAACAAACTCCAGATGCATGTGCCCCCTTGTGCATCTGACTAACATGGGTCCTAGGGAATCAAACCTGGGTCCTTTGTCTTTGCAGGCAAACGCCTTAGCTGCTAAGCCATCCCTTCAGCCCCAGCCCTGGATTTTTGTTTTGTTTTGTTTTTGTTTTTGTTTTTTGAGGTAGGGTCTCACTATGGTCCAGGCTGACCTGGAATTCACTCTGTAGTCTCAGGCTGGCCTCAAACTCACGATGATCTTCCTACCTCTGCCTCCCGAGTGCTGGGATTAAAGGCATGCGCCACCATGCCCGGCTTTTCCAGCCCAGGATTTTTAATTGCATCTCATTACTATTACGTTGCAGAGACCACCCTGTCCGGGTAGATCCATTGCCCCATGTCCACTGTCCCTGACCCGTGGGATGGCAGCAACAGGGGACTGTGCAGACGGTGCCTGGCTCACGGTACCAATATGTGCATATCAACCCACAAGGGAGGGTGGGGCTTATTTTGCAGCAGAGAAACTGGAGCTGTTTGACCACGATAGCAGGAAGACAAAGGTCAGCGGGGCCTGAGATCTAAGATCAAAGGCTAGCGCAGGAGACAGCTCAGTGGATAAAGGAGGAGCCAAGCAAGCTTGGTGCCCTGAGTTTGGACCCCGAGAACCCAGGGAAATCTGGACACACAAGAGTATCTGCAACCCCAATGCTCCTCCAGCAAGATGGGCGGCGGGGACAGGAGAACCCTGGAAGCTCCCGGGCCTGGTGAACATGACTCCAAACAAGACACAGAGCCCCAACCCAAGTGGAAGGTGAGACCCAACACCCAAGATCGTCCTCTGGCCTCCCCATGCGTGCCATGGCGTGCCTGTGTCCAGATACACATACCTGTGGAGAATGCTTTTAAGACATGAAGAAGGCTCACGGGTCACACAGCTCAGGATTGGCTATAGAGCTGGAGGGAAGCCAGGTCTCCGTGACAGGACTCCCCCACAGCCCAGGGGAAGACTCCCTCCACTGGGGCACAGTGGTCCCTCAGACGCAGGCTGACAGCTCAAGGCACAGGGGCCAGGAGGGGCAGGCAGGGTGGGTGTGATGAGGGGGACTCACCAATTTGTTATTCTCATAAATGTTTTCCTTCCGGAGGGCGCTGAAGTTTCTGGAAGATAAAAACACTCATGGTCCAAGGCAACTCGGATCTGAGATGACACGGCTTGCAGAGCCTCACAGGCAATTCGTGCCAAGAGGGCAAGGTGAGGCCGCCAGAGGGGCTAAGAATTCGCCAGGTCTGAGGCAGGCTGGCACCAGGCCTGGCTCCTGCCCTATACTGGCCACAGTGATGCTACCCAGCACCCAGGACACTGTCACCACAGACAGGTGACTCACATGGTCTTCCCAACTTGGCCTTCACCTCCAGCCCGAGGAAGCTGAGCCCTTCCTTGCCTGTGACTCCTGCCCCCACCGGAAGTAGCAGCAGACAGACCCAGGGAGGCGCAGCCACCAGCCCGGGGCAGCCCACCCAGAACACAGCTCAGAGTGGGACCTTCCCGTGTGAAGTTCAGGGACCCAGTGGGCCAGGGAAGCCAATGGTCTCAGAGGAGGACAATGTGGTGGTCACTAGAGACTCCAGGGCAGTGAACAGAGCTGACATCCAGAGCAAAGAAGTCCATGAAGCTGGCTGGCCATATTGCCCTCCTCGTCTGTCCTGTCATTGTATTATAGGATTTTCTGTCTCCTGAGGCCAGGGCTGTTCTGAGCTCTTCGAAAACACCTGTATCTTCAATGTTCACACCATCCTATGGCGTGAACACTGGCCAAGTGTGTTGCTCACAGATGAGGAAACTGAGGCACAGAACATTCTGGGATTGCACCCAGGCTTCACAGAAACAGGCAAGCCCTACTACTATTTGATTCACAGCATGGCATTACTCAGTGCCCACCAGGTGCCCTGCTTATCCCGAGTTAGACCCTCAGAAATGAGGCCATATGTGACCACAGGTCCCAGAAAGCCCATGAGGTGAGGCCCCAGGTAACCTTGACAGCAGCCCAGGGCGAGGCCAAGAATACACCTTGCTAAGTACCCAGCTGGCCCTAGACTCCAGGCACATGACCCAGAATGCCCCAAACACAGACAGTGCAACCCGGCACACACCCGAGCGAGGCCTCATCTGAACTCCTGGGCTCTACAGAGACAAGAGCCACCAAGCTGAAGCCTGCTCAGCACCCCTAGCAAGCCTGTTAACAGCGACCTGTCCATCTGTCCACGTTGCTGTCTATGGGTCCTGGGTGGCAGCCACTTCACTCAGTGGACTAGTTGCCCTGGAAGCTTCCTGGCACAGGGGAGGGGGACTGTGGCCAAGCACTGTGTCCTGCCCAACATCTGACTCCAGCAGTCCTTCCTCCCTTGGGGCCTCAGTTTCCCTGAACACAGAACAATGCAGCCTTTGAGACCGAATTTCTTTGTTTCTTCTTTTTTTCAAGGTAGGGTCTCACTCTAGCCCAGACTGACCTGGAACTTACTATGTAGCCCCAGGCTGGCCTCGTACTCACAGCAATCCTCCTACCTCAGCCTCCATGTCCAGCTAGAATTTTTTTTCTATTCTCTTTCTTTCCTTTCCTCAAGGACAGGACTCAGGTCTCGTGCATGCTAAGCACACCCTCCTCCACTGAGCTGCATCCCCAGCCCGAGAGCTCATTCCTGTTCAGGAAATGACTTGGCTGTATATGACAGCCATGTCCCCAGCACAGAAAGGGTGCGATGGGTGTCGTAGCACATGTCTTTCGTCGCAGCACTCTGGAGGCTGAGGTAGGAGGACGGCTGTGAGTTTGAGACCAGCCTGGGGCTGCAGAGTGAGTTCCAGATCAGTCTGGACCAGAGTGAGACCCTACTTCAAAAACAAACAACCACACCGGGCATGGTGGTGCACGCCTTTAATCCCAGCACTCGGGAGGCAGAGGTAGGAGGATTGCCGTGAGTTCGAGGCCACCCTGAGACTCCATAGTGAATTCCAGGTCAGCCTGGGCTAGAGTGAAACCCTACCTCGAAAAACCAAAAAAAAAAAAAAAAAAAAAAAAAAAAAAAAAAAAAAAAAAAAAAAAACAACCAGGGCTGGGGAGATGGCTTAGCAATTAAAGGTATTTGCCTGCAAAACTTGACAACCTAGGTTTGATGCCCTTAGTACCTACTAAAGCCAGATGCACAAAGTGGTGCATGCATCTGGAGGTCATCTGCCACAGCAGGAAGCCTTGGCATGCCCATTCATCGTCTTTCTCTCTCAAATAATTTTTTTTTTTTTCAAGAAAAGAAGGCCAGGTGTGTCTCAAACAAAACAGGGGGTCGATACAGGATACCTGCAGCCACCTGGCCCGAGATGCCGGAGCTCTCAGCCCTGCTGGCCAGCCAAAACCAGGTCTGCTGAGGCCTTTCCCACCGTGACCCTCAGAAACCTGGGCCAGTTTTTCAGAAGAGCCAAAATGAGGCTATTCTGCCACATAGGGGGCTGCACTTTGCCCACCTCTTTAGGAAGCCTCCCCCAAGGCCTCTAGCCCAGCCATCCTTCAATCTGCCCAGCTCATCAGGAAACTTCTAGAGCTTCCGGCCAGGACCACCTCCAGATAACGCATCCCAGATGCTAAGGCCACCCACACACTGCACACTCACGAGTCTGGGTTTGGGCTCCCCCCCCCCGGAATCTGGAGGGCCTCCATCATCCACCTATATGGGCACCATCCACCTAGGCCTGTCCCCAGATGTACGGTGCCCTGGGAATGCCCAAGGGCATGCGGGTGTCTGGTCTGAGCCCAATGCCCCAGGACCTTCCAGCCATACTGGCCCCACCCATCCCCCATCCCTCTCAAGCCCTTCTCCAGACCCCAGGGTCACTGACCTAAATGGCAGGGTAAAAAAAAAAAGAACTCTTGTTTTTTCTCCAAACAGAGCAGCGGAAGGAGGAGGCTACTGGCCTCCTGCATTCCCTCTGTCCACGCAGGGGAGCCCGGCAGCTCCCTGCAGTCCATCTTGTACCCTGCCTGTCCCACAGTCCAGGCACACCAAGCCTTCCAGACCCCCATGACGCAGCCACGCACACGGACAATGTACACAGGTCGGGTCTGGAAGATCAAGGCTGGCCATCCCTCAGGACCGACTAAACTCCCCTGGGCCTGTGCCACCAGACATACTCCCCTCCCCCTCCCACTACCCCACCATACCCCTCCGGTATCAGGCTCACCCTCAACCTCACCTCAACTCTTCCCTATGGCCAGAATACCCCTCCCCAGCTCTGTGGCACACTGGCCTGGGTCTCCAGAGTCACTCACAGGGGCTCTTTGTCTCTCCAGGGCCTGAGTTCCTGGCTTGAGGTACAGTGGGTAGTGCCTTCACCCCCAAGCTGCTGGGGCCTGAGGCAGCATGTTAACGGGCTTGCCCATCTGACCGCAATGCATAGAGCCTATGGAGTGGGGATGGCGGCCTACCACGGCCCGATTCCCAGTGTCGCGGGTGAACGGAGCCCTAAGCCAGGCTCTTCGAAGCTGCTTCTAGCACAGAGCACCGAGTCCTCAAAGAAAGCAGGATGAAGGCTTGGGGACGCGGCTCAGTGAACAGAGCACTGGCCTTGCACACACATCACGCAAACTGGGTGTGATGACACACATCTGTAATCCGGAAACTGGAGGCAGGAAGATGAAGAGTGCAAGATCGAGGCTGGGAGAGATGGCTTAGCGGTTAAGGCGCTTGCTAGCAAAACCAAAGGACCCAGGTTCAATTCCCCAGGACCCATGTAAGCCAGATGCAGAAGGGGGCGAATCTAAGGTGGAGTTCATTTGCAACGGCTACAGGCCCTATCACACCTATACTCTGTCTCTCCCTCTACTGCGTCTCTCTCTCTCAAATAAGTAAATAAAAATAATTTTTTTCAGCCGGGTGTGGTGGCACACGCCTTTAATCCCAGCACTCAGGAGGCAGAGGTAGGAGGATCGCCTGTGAATTCAAGGCCACCCTGAGACTCCATAGTGAATCCCAGGTCAGCCTGGACTAGAGTGAGACCCTACCTCGAAAAACCAAATAATAATAATAATAATAATAATAATAATAATAATTTTTTTAAAAAAGAGTTCAAGGTCATACTTGGGTACTAGCAAGTTCAAGGTCAGCCTGGACTATATGAAACTGCCTTTAAAAAATGATGTGTTTTTATGCTAGGGAGATAGCTCAGCAGTTAAAGAGGCTTGCTTGCAAAGACTACCAGCCCAGGGTTCAATTTCCCTAGTCACCCACATAAAGCCGGACACAAAAAGCGGCACAAGCACCTGGTATTTGTTTCCGGTAGCAAGAGACCCTGGCATGCCCCCACACACATGTGCACGTGCAAATAAATGATTTCCTTTAAAAAACAAAAAAAAAAGCAAACGAGTGCCGGGTGTGGTGGCACACACTTTTAACCCCAGCACTCAGGAGGCAGAGGTAGGAGGATCGCCGTGAGTTCGAGGCCACCCTGAGACTACATAGTGAATTCCAGGTCAGCCTGAGCTAGAGTGAGACCCTACCTGGAAAAAAAAAAAAAAAGAGCAAATGAGGCCTGGAGAGATGGCTCCGCAGTTAAGGCACTTGCCTGTGAAGCCTACGGACCACAGTTCAACTCCACCCAGGTAAGCCAGCTGCACAAGGTGACATGTATCTGGAATTTGTTTGCAGTGGCTAAGGCCTTAGCATGCCAATTCTCTCTCGCTCTCACTTTCTCTCATATATTAAAAAAAAAAGCAAATGAAAGCCACCTTTCTTGTTCACTCTGGGTGGGCCTTCACTTTGATCTCCGCTCAGCTCTGCGTGGAGATGGATCCATCACTCCAGGAGCGCCGGTCACTCCTGAGCCAGCTCACCCCCTTCAAAGCTCAGGCATTTTGTTGTTGTTCGGTGTGTACGTGTGCCCCCCTTGAGTGTGAGTGCAGAGAATGTCGAGTGTCCTCCTCTCACCCTCTTCCACTTTACTTCCTGGAGACAAATCTCTCACTGAACCTGGAGCTGCCATTTTTTGGTTACACTGGCTGACCAGTGAGCCCCAGCACTCCTCCTGTCTCCACCTGACTCAGCGCTGTGGGTACAGGCACGTGTGGTCATCCCAGCTTTTTACGTGGTGCTGGGGTCCGAGCTCACACGTACTCAGCAAGGGCTCTTACCTTCTGAGCCATCTCTCCAGCCCCCAAATGAGGCATCTAACTGTCAGCGTTCACCAAGTCCCATTCCAGACCCCAAAAGGTGCTTGAAGGTCTCGGTCATTCTCCTAAACCTGAAGTCACCTTGGGTTCCAGGATCACAAAGTCTCACAGGACGGACCCCTCCCCCACCTCTCCGATGAGATCAAGCGTCCCAGATCGTGAAGCTGCACCGACCTGGAGCAGGTGTGCTTGCCTCCTGAGACCCAGCTTGGCCCCTTGACACCAACGACTGCTTCGACCACCTTGCAGGACCACAGCAGAGACAATGATCGACAGCCCTGCCCCCTGTCTAACCTACAGCTCGTGACAGTGCCTGGAAGATGAACTGTCCCTCCTTCCAGTGTGAGCACAGATCAAATCTCTGTCTGATTTTCACCACTGCTCTCTGTACAGCTGTACTGGGACAGTGGCTATTGCCCTAAAAGTCCGGTTATACCCCCACCAAAAAGGTGACACTGGAGTTCTGACCCCTAGTATCTCCCAATGTGACCTGACTTGCTCACTGCAGATGTAACTGAGTAAACATGAGGTCCTCGAGTGGCCCAATGGCGGGGGCGCCTGTGTCCTCATACAGAGGGCACACTTGGACACTCAGGCCCAGAGACGAGAGGATGTGAGGACATGGGCGACCACATCAGTATATGAGCCCAGGGGAGATGTGGGGAAAGCTTCTTTCTGTGGGCCCGTCCACACAGCCCTCTTGGATCTCTAGCCTCACCGTTTTGGGTGTTTCTTTTCTAAGGAAGGGTCTTACTCTAGCCCCAGGCTGACCTGGATGGAACTCACTCTATATAGTTCCAGGTTGGCATCAAACTCAGCAATCTTCCCGCTGAGTGCTGGGATTAAAGTCATTCACCACCATGTCTGGCTCTGGGTGTTTTTTTTTTTTTTTTTTTTGAGGTAGGGTCTCACTCTGGCCCAGGCTGACCTGGAATTCACTATGGAGTCTCAGGGTGGCCTCGAACTCACAGCAATCCTCCTACCTCTGCCTCCCAAGTGCTGGGATTAAAGGCGTGCGCCACCACGCCCGGCTTCGGCTCTGGGTGTTTTGTTGTTGTTGTTGTTGTTTTAATTTAACTGTTTGATCTATTCAACTGATATTAGCCATACAGTTGTTTTTTAAGGGCAGATCCTGAGATTTTTTTTTTTTCCCAATGTTTTCCTTTTTTTTTTTTTTTTTTTTTTTTTTCTTTTGGTTTTTCGAGGTAGGGTTTCACTCGACCCAGGGCCCAGGCTGACCGGGAATTCATTATGTTATTCTCAGGGTGACCTCGAACTCACACCAATCCTACCACCTCTGCCTCCAGAGTGCTGGGATTAAAGGCATGCGCCACCACGCCCGGCTCTCCCATTTTTATTTAATCAGTTTTACATATGCACACATATGCCAGGGCCTCTTGTCTGTCCAGCTTTACAGGGTGGCTGGGAATTGAATTTGGGGAAGCAAGCAAGCTCCTTTAACTTCTGAGCTCCTCCCCAGCCTGAGCCTCCGTGATTTTTGAGACAGGGTCTCCCCATGCAGCCCACAGCTCAGGACGGCCAACTTTCTTTACTTCTTTCTTTTCTTTTCTTTTTTGGTTCTTTTGAGGCAGGGGCTCACTCTCTAGCCCAAGATGACCTAGAACTCACTGTGTAGCCCCAGATTATACTTGAATTTATGCCAGTTCTCCTACCTCAGCCTCCGAGGGCTGGGATTACATGTGTATGCCACCACACCTGGCCATACTTGAATTCATTTGCTCTCTGTGTGCTAAACAAGTTTTAGCATGATCATCTTCTTTTTTTTTTCTTTTCTTTCTTTTTTTTGAGAGCAACAGAGAGAAAGAGGCAGAGAGAGAGAGAGAGAGAGAGAATGGGTGCACCAGGGCCTCCAGCCACTGCAAAAGAACTCCAGACGCATGCACCCCCTTGTGCATCTGGCTTGTGTGGGTTCTGGGGAATAGAACCTCGAATCGGGGTCCTTAGGCTTCGCAGGCAAGCGCTTAACCACCAAGCCATCTCTCCAGCCCAATCTTATTCTTTTAACAGGAGTCCAATGAATGAATGAGTGAGTGAGTGAATAAATGAACGAACAAATGAATGAATCCATGGGGTCTGGAGGTCAGCTATCTGCCAGTGTGTGGCCAACCTGAGGCTCAAGCGCAGGCTACCGCCAATCCCATCCCATCGGCCACAGTGGAAATGCCCCTGGACTATGGACTTGAGCTGTGGAGGGAGCGGGCCTTCTGACCTAGCACCCCAAGAACTCCTGGGATTGGTCCTCCCCTTTGCAAAATTCCCACACGGCAGAGTACATCTTCCTTATTTCCTGGAATAAAATTACAACTCTGCAGGAGCGGGCACTGGGCCAGGAGGGGAATTCCCGGCTAAGTGGTGTTTCCAGGCACTTCTAGCACATCTGTACGTAATCCCACCAAGGAGGGAGCAGAGACAGACAGACAGACTGAGAGGCCCTGAAGTGGACAGAGAGGGGGAGGGATGGGGGTGACACACTCAGGCTGCAGAGCTTGTGAGAGCCAGGCAGAGTGATGGAAGCCAGCTTTGTGCCTGGGAATCAAGCAGGGAGACAAACCTCCAGGAGTCCAGCCTCAGGCTAGGCTGTCCTTGGGGTAGGGTGGGGCGGGCAGCACCCCCCCCACACTGTCCCGGAGAGCTCTGGCCGGAAGGCAGTCCGGGCAAGTGGACAGTGGGCCTTGGACTGGAGAACAGAGAGCCTCTGTGCCCAAGCAGCTTCCCGCTGGCCACTGCCTGCGTGGGAGGAAGGTCAGTGGGCCTCGCCTGTCCACCCTCCACTCTGCCCAGTAAGGGACTCAGTGCTGCTCCCGAGCTTCTGGATGTGGCCTCCCTTGTGCGACAACCTGACCATCAGCTGGGGAGCCAGAGGCAGCCACCCAAGGGCTCCATGCAAGCCCACCTGCTGCTTCTAGCCTTGAACTTGACTTGGGCCTTCAGAGCTGGAGGGTCCCCAACTTCACACCAGTGTGGTGGCTCACACCTGTAATCCTAGCACTTGGGAGGCGGGGTAAGATCACTGCATGAGTGTGAGGCCAGTCTGGGATACATAGTGAGTTCCAGGCCATCTGGGACTACAGTGAGATCCTGTCTCAAAACCCACAGGGCTGGGGAATGGCTCAGCAGTTAAAGGTGCTTGCTTGAAAAGCCTGCAGGTCCAGATTCAATTCCCCAGTACCCACATAAAAGCCAGATGCACAGAGTGGGGCATGCATCTGGAGTTGTCTGCTGCAGCATGAAGCCTTGGTATGCCCATTTTCGCTATCTCAAAGTAAATAGATATTTGTTTTGATTTTTCAAGATAGGGTCTCACTCTAGCCCAGGCTGACCTGGAATTCACTATGTAGTCTCAGGGTGGCCTCGAACTCACAGCAATCCTCCTACCTCTGCCTCCTGAGTGCTGGGATTAAAGGTGTGCGCCACCACGCCCGGCTAGGCAACCTGGGACTGGGGAGATAGCTCACTGGGTAGAGTGCTTGCCTGGCATGCATAAAGGCCTAGGTTCAGTCCCCAGCCCTGCATAAACCAGGCATGTTGGTGCACACCCATAATCCTTGGGAGTACTTGGGAGGTGGACCCGGGAGGATCAGGGGTTTATAAATATTTTTAAGTATTTTATTTTTATTTATTTAACAGAGAAAGAGAGGAAGAGAGAAGAGAGAATGGGTGTGCCAGGGCCTCTGGCCACTGCAAACGAACCCCAGACACATGCGCCACCTTGTGCATCTGGCTAACCTGGGTCCTGGGCAATCGAACCTGGGTCCTAGGATCAGGAGTTTAGTGTCATCTCTGACAACACAGATGGAGGACAGCCTGTGCTAAATGAGACCTGTTTTAAAGAGAGAGAGAGAGACAGAGAGATTGCTTAGTGGTTCAGGTGCTTTCCTGAAAAGCCAAAGGACCCAGGTTTGATTCCTCAGGACTTAAGTAAGCCAGATGCACAAAGTGGCACATGTGTCTGGAGTTCGTTTGCAGTGGCTGGAGGCCCTGGCATACCCATTCTCTCTATCTGCCCCTTTCTCTTTCTCTCTCTCAAATAAATAAATGAATAAATAAAATTTTTCAAGGGCTGGAGAGATGGCTTAGCAGTTAAGGTGCATGCCTGCCAAGCCTAAGAACTCATGTTTGAATCTCCAGGTCCCATGAGTTCATGGCTACCCCGAGACTACAAGGTGAATTCCAGGCCAGCCTGGGCTAAAGAGAGACCCAACCTCAGAAAAAAAAATTAGGACTGGAGAGATGGTTTAGCAGTTAAAGCACTTGCCTGCAAAGCCTAAGGATCCATGTTCTATAACCCAGATCCCATGTTAACCAGATGCACAATGTGACACATGCTCAAGGTTACCCATATGCACAAGGTGGTGCATTCATCTGGAGTTCAATAACAGTAGCTGGAGGCCCTGGCACACCAATTCCCTCTCTCTCTCTCTCTCTCTCTCTCTTGCACTCTCTCTCAAAAAAAAATAAATAAATAAAATAAAATAAAAAGGCTAGTCTGTTGGGCTTTCCTTAAATTTTTTTTTTCTTTTTGTTTTTCAAGGTAGAGGGGGTCTCACTCTAGCCCAGGCTGACCTGGAATTCACCATGTAGTCTCAGAGTGGCCTTGAACTCATGGCAATCCTCCTACCTCTGCCTCCTGAGTGCTGGGATTAAAGGTGTGTGCTGCCACACCCAGCCTTAAAAAAATATTTTAAAAAAAGACGAAAAAGGAGGAGGAGAAGGGGCTAGGGAGATGGTGCCAAAGGTGCCTGTATGAAAAGCCTGCAGCTCCTAGTTCAATTACCTAGTATGCGCGAAAGTCAGACACACAAAACAGCACATGCACCTGGAATTCATTTGTAGCAAGAGGCCCTGGCATGCCCATTTTCTCTCTGTGTCTCAAATAAATAAATGAAAATAGTTTTTAAAAAGAAGCTGGCGGGGGGAGCTGGAGAGATGGCAGAGTGGTTACGCACTTGCCTGTGAAGCCTAAGGACCCTGGTTTCGAGGCTCGATCCTCCAGGACCCACATAAGCCAGATGCACCAGGTGGCGCATGCATCTGGAGTTCGTTTGCAGTGGCTGGAGGCCCTGGCGCGCCCATTCTCTCTCCCTCTCTATCTGCCTCTTTGTCTGTCGCTCTCAAATAAATAAAAAAAATTTTAAAAAAAAGAGCTGGGGACTAGAGAGATGGCTAAGTAGTTAAGGTGCTTGCTTGCAAAGCCTGACAGCCTGGGTTCTATTCTGTAGTACCCACATAAAGCCAGATGCGCAAAGTGGCGCATGTGTCTAGTTTTTTGTTTTGTTTTGTTTTTTTTTTTTTTTTGCAGCAACAAGAGGCCCTGGCATGCCCACTCTCATTCCTCATTCTCCTCCTTCCTCGCTCTCTCTCCTTACAAAAAAAGAAGAAGAAAGGAAGAAAGAAAGAAAAGAAAGAAAGAAAGAAGATAAGGTTACTGTGGTGGCTCATGCCCTTTCATTTCAATTCCAGCACTCAGGAGGCTGAGTCAGGAGGATCACCATGAGTTCAAGGCCAGCCTAGGTTACAGAATGATTTCAGGTTAGCCTAAGCTAGAGTGAGGCCTTGCTTCAAAAACAATAACAACACCCGGCCTTTAATCCCAGCACTTGGGAGGCAGAGGTAGGAGGATTGCCATAAACTCGAAGCTACCCTGAGACTACATTGCGGATTCCAAGTCAGCCTGGGCTAGAGCAAGACCCTACCTCGAAAAACCAAATAAGTAAATAACAACAACTAAATAAGACAACAAACAATACTTCAGGAATGACAGCCTCCCTGGCCCCTACCAGTCCCGTAAAGGGCCCAGCCCTCAAGGCACAGCTGGCCTTGGAGCGGTCTTCCTCCTTGCTGGCCCGGAACCCACCGCCAGTCTCTGCCTTCCCCATGGCATCTTCCCCGGCAAGAGCACCACATGGCTGATTCCTGGTGAGGCCCAGGGGGAAGGCTGCCACAATGTGGCACTCCAGCCCTGGCAGGGCTGCTGGCCAGAAGGGATAGGCGTGGCTGCTGTGCTGGGCAGTGCCCAGGCTCACCTGGCAGCGCGGCAGGGGTGGCGTCATTGCGGAAATGTGCCCCACAGGCAGAGCGGGGGGGGGGGGGTATTCTTGAGAACCTCCTGCAGAAAACTCACGGCTCTGGGTGGAGCAGGGGTGCGTGGCAAGGGCTGGCCCTCTCGCCACCTCGCAGTGGGCGTCCCTGGTGAGCCTGTTTCCTGACCCACAAGTGGAGACACACACACACACACACACACACATGCACACAGCCACCCAGTGATGTGGGAGGGATGGGGGCCTCAGCACAGGGGCCCCCACCTGGCTGGCTAGGTGCCCGGGCTACCTCACAGCTAATGTTTCACGGGAAGTACTCTCAGCATGCAGCAGGAAGGTGTGAGGTCAGACAAAAGGAAGGACTTCCTGGTGGCAAAACTAAGGACAAGGACACAGGATGTCCACCTTCCTGTGGCCAAAGGATCTTCAGAAGAAGCGGACAGGAGTGCTGAGGGGCTTAGTCCCCGCCAACTCCCCACGTCTGCTCTCAGGACCCCCAAGAGGACAACCCCTCCATGCCTGTGTGCCATGGCTTTGCTTCCCTCCTGGTTGCTACTGGGATAGGAGGGCTGGGAGTGAGAGAGACACCTACCACCGCCTGGCCCACAGCATGGCAGAACACGGGTGGGGGCATCCAAGGCTCAGACATGGACAGCGGGCACCCCTCCTCTTGCACCCAGCCACACTCCAGTGCCTCACGAGCCGCTGCGAGCCTGCCAAAACTCACACTCACTTTTCATTGTCGCTGTGACACATGGCCACACGCTGGCGTGTCATATGTGGAAGTTTGTGTCCTCAAAGTGCGCAAGGCCAGACATCCAGAACCAAGGTGTAATAGGGTCGTTCTCCCTCCAGGGACTCCAGGGGAGGGGGGGGTCTTCTTTTCTTTCCAAGCTCTTGGAGACTTCAGGGGTCCCTTGGCTGGTGGTACTATCGCTCCATCTCTGCCTCTTTGGTTCAGTCACCTCCTCTCCCTCCAAGTGCATAGCTAGTGAACCCCCCCGGCCCCGTATGCCCTATCTGTGGAGCACAAGCTATGTGTGGATATCCACCTTTGGGGTTCCATACAGCAGGGAATACAGGGTGCCTGGCGCTCTGAGCTTGCAGCTTCCAGCAGGGACAGACAAGGAGGAAGCCAGTGGCACGTAAGATGACCCCACAGCCGGCGCCCCGTCCTGCAGCTTCCTTCCTGTCATGGCCTCTTGGTTCTCTGGCCCCACAACATTGTACCCTGCATTTGTGGGTCAAGGTGATCTCATACAGTACAGTGATAGTTAAATGAGCAAGGATGTGTGTATGCACACACCACACATGTGCACATGTCTCCTCTGCCCTGTGGGCGCTGTGTGCCAGGGCAGGTTCACACACTCCCTCAGAACAGATGAAAGAAACAATGGAAAGGTCTCAATGAGTCCATGATCAACTGAGGCTGCTGAGCCAGCAGATGAGCGCACCACCGCCCCCTCCACTTGAAGACTTGTCAGGATAGTCCCTAACTGGGCTGCCTAGGCCAGGCCACCAGCCCAGTCTCACCCTGTACACCCACTGCAACTGGCCACCAACCTCTCCATCCCAAGTCCCTCTCCTATTCTCCAAGAGTCTGGCATCTACGTATACAACCTCAGCTTCATGATGGTATACTGAGCTCACACCACCTGACTGCTTGTGGGCGACTGGGGCCCTGCCTGGGCAAGGAGCAGAGATGGCTGCCCAGGTGCCACAGGGGACTCCCCAGGCCACTCCACAGGTATATTTCACAAACTTGGGGCAAGAGTGAGGTCTCTTGCCCAAGACTCTAGCTTTCCAGACAGAAGAGCTTGGCACAGGGGAAGAACTGGGTGCCAGGCCTGGCTCTGCCTGCCGTATCATGTGACCTGAACAAGCGCTCCTTCTTCCTGTGCCTCATTTTCCCTATCTGCACAGCAAGGGACCTGACTGAGACCAGCTTCACAAGTACTGCCTAATCCCAGTCCCAAAACCACTCTAGAAAACATACTCCCTGGCCCAAGCCACCACATGTCAGGACAGTTTTCTAGAAGATTCTGGGCTTCAGGTGGCCTCGTGAAAACCTCCTTCTGGAGCTCTGGTCACCATCCTATGTTAGATCCCTGTTCTAGTCATTCAGCCAGTGTTTGTTGAGTGACTAACTAATGGAATACTCAGTTGTGAGGCAGAATCCAGGAGACAGACAGTGTCAGCTTCCAGCCTCCTAGCTTCCCATCCCAAGACCCTCCTGGAGGAGAACGCCTAGACCCCACCACTCCCTCCAGCAGCTCCCAGGGACAGTGGTCCAGCCTCCATCATCCTACATCACCCTAAGGTGCAGAGAGAGAGAGATCCAGGCTTCCTGCTCTGATCTCATTCCCAAAGGTGCCTGGAGAAGCTTGGGGGAAAAGGGCAAGCAGGACTCATACCAGAAGCCTCAAGTGACCCTGGCCTTGTGGCCAGGCCCCGGGACAGTACAGGGTCTCCGAGGTCCCCGAGGGGCTATTCCGTCACCCTTTCCCAGTGAACTGGGAGAAGGCGGATGCTGCCCTGAGTCACGACTGACTAAGGCACTGGGACAGCCCACGTCCTGGCCCTGGCCCAGCTGCACTTCGTGGACTGCACACCGGCCACTAGCCACAGCCTTGGGGGGTCACCCGGTGGGCTCTGCCCGAGGGACACGGCTCTGCCCCAGGGGCTCATCTAGGGGGCGTGTCTAGGAACTCTGACGCGGAGCTGCAAGCAGAAAGCTGGGCCTCAGTTTCCCCACTCCCCTGGGAACGTCGAGAAACCAGGTGGTGAGGTCCAAGGGCGCGAGCAAGCACTCACATGAGGTCGGGCCGGTGGCGGTGCAGGATGGCACAGAAGGCCAGGCCGTCGCGGAACGAGGTGGTCATGTTGGTGATGCTCACGTCCCGGTAACCGTCGCACTGCTGCCGGCACCACTCCTGCAACGCCTTGATGGCGGCCATGCGGGCGGCAGGGCAGACGCCGGGCTCTCGAAGCCCACCAGGCCCGACTCGGGCCGGGAAACCGGCGAAGGCCGACGAGCGGGAGGGAAGGCTGCGGACGGAGCAAGAAAAGGCGACCTCCGCCAGACGAGCGCCCGCCGCTGCAGCACAGACTGAGGCCGCAGGCCCCGCCCCCGGCAGGCCCCGCCCCCGTCCCCGCCCCCAGGGCTCAGCAAGGCTTCTGCTTCGGCCGCCCCGCCCCATCCCTGCCGGCCCCGCCCACGGCCCGGCGCAGGCCACGCCCCTATTTCCCGGGACTAGGGTAAGGGGCGGAGCGCGTGAGGCGCCCTGGGCGAGGCGAGTCCCGCCAGGGCCTGCAGCCACAGCTCCCAGCAAAGGCGTCGGGGTTTTCCTTCTTTCTTTTTTTAAATTTTGAGCCCGGTGTGGTGGCGTGCGTAAAGGTAGGAGGATCGCCGTGAGTTCCAGACCACTCTAAGACTTACAGAATGAATTCCAGGTTAGTCTGGCCTAGAGTGAGATCCTACCTCAAAAAATAAATAAATTTTAATTTTATTTAAAAAATTTTTTTTGGGGGGGGTGGTTTCAAGGTAGGGGCTTACTCTAGCCCAGGCTGACCTGGAATTCACTCTGTAGTCTCAGAGTGGCCTTGAACTCACTGTGATCCTCCTACTTCTGCCTCCTGAGTGCTGGGATTAAAGGCATGTGCCATCATGCCCGGCTAAAAATAAATAAATTTTTAAACATATTTTATTTTTATTTATTTATTTATTTGACAGAGAAAGAGGGAGAGAGAGAGAATGTGCGTGCCAGGGCCCCCAGCCACTGCAAACGAACTCCAGACGCATGCGCCCCCTTGTGCATCTGGCTAATGTGGGTCTTGGGGAATTGACCCTGGTCCTTTGGCTTTGCAGGCAAATGCCTTAACCGCTAAGCCATCCCTCCAGCCCCTAAAATAAATAAATTTTAAGACAGGATGCTGCTAAGTTGCCCAGGCTAGCCTGGAACTAGCCCCCAGGCAGACCTTGACTTTGTGATCCTTCTGCCTTAGCCTCTCAAGTAGATGGGATGACGAGCCTGTGCCGCCAATCACCAGCCTCCTACCATTACCATGCAGAAGTGCAAGAAATGGCCTCTTGAGGACTGGAGGGATGGCTTAACAGTTAAGGCTTTCGAAGCCTAAGGATCCAGGTTCAATTCCCCGGAACCCACGCAAGCGCAGATGCGCATGGTGGTTCATGCATCTGGATTTCGTTTACTTCTTTCTCTCTGTCTCATAAAGAAATAAAAAGCTGGGCGTGGTGGCGCACACCATTAGTCTCAGACTCGAGAGGCAGAGGTAGGAGGACCTCCATGGAGTCAAGGCCACCCTGAGACTACATAGTGAATTCCAGGTCAGCCTGGGCTAGAGTGAGACCTTACCTCAAAATAAATAAATTAATTAATTAATTAAAATTAAATAAAAAAAGAAAAGCTGGGCGTGGCAGCGCACGTCTTTAATCCCAGCACTCGGAGGGCAGAGGTAGGAGGATCACCATGAGTTCGAGGCCACCCTGAGACTACATAGTGAATTCCAGGTCAGCCTGGGCCACAGTGAGACCCTACCTTGAAAAAAAAAAAAAAATGAAAGAAAGAAATGAGGAAAGTGAAGCTCGGTGGGGAGATGCAGCCTTTTAGGGAACAAGAGGTTCTTGTGTTTAAAGCTGTTTGGTTTGGAGCTGGGATTGTAGCTCAGTTCATAGAGTACTTGCCTAGCATGCACGAAGGCCTGAGTTCCGTCCTCTGCACCACATAAATCAGGTGTGCACACCTGTAATTCCCAGCAGCTAGGAGGTAGAGATTGGAAGATCAGAAGTTCAAGGTCAGGTCCTATTCCATTCAAACGCAGCCTAGGCTACATGAGACCCTGTCTCCAAACTGGTTTCTCTTTACCCACAGGAGTGCCAGAAGGGCAGGGATCACTTCTTTGTATACACAGAAAGGGAAACTGAGGCTGGGGTGAGTCCTCAGAGGTCTCTGCATCTTACCCTGGGTCTCTGTGAGTGACAGGAATAATTATGGGAAGTACCTCTCAGAGGTCTTACATTATCCCGGTGGCTGCCCTCCATATCCTTCCTTGTCTGTGGCCATGTTAACTGGACTAAGTTTCCAGCAATGTCAGATGACACCCTCCCGGTGGGGCCCTAGGGCTTGTCTAGGCAGGGCCCTTAGAAAAGAAGGTGTTGTCCCAAAAGTGGCCCCTGGCAGCAAGCCAGGAGGCTTCTCTGTGCCCACGGCAAAGAGTGGAAGCAGATGCCACACATGGTAGCATTGAAGGGGCGCCTGGGGTTCGGGCAGTGTGGGACCTGAGTAGCCAGTGAGCTCCTGGCCCCCCGGAGCATGTAAGCAAATAGTCCTGGTTGTAGACCCGACCCTTGCCCAGCCAAAGCTGCTCACCTGCCTACGGGTTCTCATCAAAGGGACAAAGGACATCATGCCAATTCAGCCAGGGCTGGTCCTGGAACCGGGTTTTCCTGACCCTCGGGGCAGCGGATGAAAGAACCGGAAAAGCTGGTAAGGAGGGGACCGGCCAAGAAGGGGGGTGGGGAGTGGATAAGACAGAGCGAGCAGTGGCTGCGGTCTGATCTTGGCAGTTACAGCTGCACACAGAAACCCATCCCAGTGGGTCACCAATGTGGCCAGTCCTGGGGCCTCCTCTGGCCACAGTGGCTCAGAGGCAACATTTGTAGCAGTCACCTAGGGCCACCACCAGCATCTCCCAGATCATGTCCTTCTAGACTCCCCCGAACCAGAACACCCCAGCCTGCCCACACCGGCTTCCTGCCCACCAGTGCCAACACCCTGGGCCACCCTGCTGTCCCTGGAGCTCTCCAGCCTCTGAATAAAGTCCAGCCTCCTTATCAGGAACAGGACTTGCCAGGCCTCACTTATCAAGACTCTCTCGGCCACACCCTGCCACGCTCCCTCTAGACCCTGGTCATGCTGGTGCCTAAACCATGCACTCTCCAACCCCCCACTCCACAGCCCCATGGGACCACTGAAGCCTATTTAGTCTCCCCTCTGTTCCTCCCATCCCCCAGATCCCCATCTGATCCACAGAGTCCCCCTGCAGCCGGTGCCTCTCCTTCAGACTCAAATGCGAATCCTGGCCCTGAGAGGCTGCCTCAGCCCCAGTACCTTCCTGCATGGCCTTGCCCTCAAAAGCACAGCCCTCCCCAGCCCAGGAGCAAGCACACAGTAGGGACTCAATGCGCAAAGGGTCCTTTGCATGTAACTGAGCGGTCTTGCTCACACAGCTCTCCAGGTGGTGGGGAGGGCATATGAACACTTTTTATTAAAATTATTTTTAGGGCTGGAGAGATGGCTTAGCGGTTAGGCGCTTGCCTGTGAAGCCTAAGGACCCTGGTTTGAGGCTCGATTCCCCAGGACCCACTTTAGCCAGATGCACAAGGGGGCGCACGCGTCTGGATTTCGTTTGGAGTGGCTGGAGGCCCTGGCATGCCCATTCTCTCTCTCTCTCTCTCTCTCTCTCTACCTGCCTTTTTCTCTGTCTGTCACTTTCAAATAAGTAACTAAAAATAAACAAGATAAATATTTTTAAAAATTATTTATTTATTTGAGAGAGACAGACAGAGAGAGAAAGAGGGAGACAGAGAAAGAGAATGGGCACGACAGGGCCTCCAGCCACTGCAAACGAACTCCAGACGCGTGCACCCCCTTGTGCATCTCGCTAACGTGGGTCCTGGGGAGTCGAGCCTCGAACTGGGGTCCTCAGGCTTCACAGGCAAGCGCTTACCTGCTAAGCCATCTCTCCAGCCCATGAACACTTTTTAGAAAGTTTACTCATTCCAGCCTGAGACCAACAAAGACACAGAGACACCTTGAGAGCCAGAGATACAAGACCGAGAGAGACAGACACAAAGACAGAGACATGAAATGATGGAGACAGAGACACAGAGAGACAGACTTATGGATAGAGACACAGAGAGACAAAGTACAAAAGATGGAGTTTAGGGCCAGGCGTGCGTGGTGGCGCACGCCTTCAATCCCAGCATTCGGGAGGCAGAGGTAGGAGGATCACCGTGAGTTCGAGGCTACCCTGAGACTCCATAGTGAATTCTAGGTCAGCCTGGGCTAGAGTGAGACCGTGCCTCGAAAAACCAAAAAAAAAAAAGAAGGAGCTTATTGGGGAAAGTTGTAAGGTTTTATTTTCTCGTGAGCAAACAAGTCTTTATCTATTGTAAAGAATTAAGAAGCCAGAGAAAGCAAAAGGGAAGAGGGGACATCATGGCACACACCTGTCATCCCAGCTATCAGGAAGCTACAGCAGGAGGATCTTGAGTTCAAGGCCACCCTGAGCTACATAGGGAGAACCTGTCTCAAAACAACAAATAAAACAAAAAGGAATGCAATCTCCACTGGTCTGCTGGCTCTGTCTTTCTAAGAATGTAGTATAACCAAAAAAAAAAAGCCAGGCATGTTGGCACACACCTTTAATCCCAGCACTTGGGAGGCAGAGGTAGGAGGATCACCATGAGTTTGAGGCCACCCTGAGACTACATAGTGAATTCCAGGTCAGCCTGAGCTATAGTGAGACCCTACCTCGAAAAAACAAACAAAAGCAAAAGAATGTGGTACATGCTTTTAATCCTAGCACTTGGGAGGCAGAGGTAGGAGGATTGTTTTGAGTTCGAGGGTAGAGTGAGACCCTACCTCCGGGAAAAAAAAAAAAATGAGGAGGGCAAGCTAGACATGGTAGCTCATGTCTACAATCCCAGCATTTGGCAGGCAGAGGTAAGAAGATCACCAGGAGTTCCAGGCTAGCCTGGGCTACAGAGTGAATTCCAAGTCATCTTGGGCTACAGTGAGACTCTGTCTCAGAAAGCAAACCAACTCGGCACTCGGGAGGCAGTGGTAGGTGGGTCATCATGATTTTGAGGTCCACCTGAGACTACATAGTGAATTCCAGGTCAGCCTGGGCTAGAGAGAGAACCTACCTCAAAAAATAATAATAATAATAATAACAGGGCTGGAAAGACAGCTTGGTGTTTAAAGGCTTTTGCTTGCAAAGCCTTCTAGGTACCCACATAAAGCCAGATGTACAAAGTGGAGTTTATTTAACAGTGTCAAGAGGCCCTGGTGTGTGGTTGCGCACGCCTTTAATTCCAGCACTTGGGAGGCAGAGGTAGGAGTATGACCATGAGTTCAAGGCCACCCTGAGACTACATAGTGAATTACAGGTCAGCCTGGGCTAGAGTGAGACCCTATCTTGAAAAGTAAAATTAAAATAAAATAAAAAGAGGCCCTGCTGTGCTATTATCATTCTCACTGTCCTCACAAATAAATGTATTAAAAATCTTCAATGGGCTGGAGAGACTGCTTAGCGGTTAAGCGCTTGCCTGTGAAGCCTAAGGACCCCGGTTCGAGGCTCAATTCCCCAGGACCCACGTTAGCCAGATGCACAAGGGGCGCATGCATTTGGAGTTCGTTTACAGAGGCTGGAAGCTCTGGTGCGCCCATTCGCTCTCTCTCTCTGCCTCCTTCTGTCTGTCGCTCTCAAATAAATAAATAAACAAACAAAATTTTAAAAAATCTTCAAAATACAGTTTTAAAAAATGCAACAGACAGAGCTGGAGAGATGGCTTAGCGGTTAAGACACTTGCCTGCAAAGCCTGAGGACCCATGTTCCACTCCCCAGGTCCCAAATAAGCCAGACGTACAAAGGTGAAGCAAGTGCAAGGTTGCACATGCCCACTAGGTGGTGCAAGTGTCTGGAGTTCAATTGCAGTGGTTGAGGCCCTAGTGCACCAATTCTCTCTCTCAAAAAAAAAAAAAAAAACAAAAAACAGAAGACTGGGGATGTAGCTTAGTTGGTAAAGCACTTGCCCAGCATGCATGAGGCCCTGTTCCTCCATCCCAGCACCACATTAATTGGTCATGGTGGTGCACACCTGTAATCCCAGCACTTTGGAGGTGGAGGCAGGATATCAGAAGTTCAAGGTCATCCCCTTCTACATAGAGAGTTCAAGGCCAGCCGAGGATGGGGGGCTCAGTCCCGGGCTTTATGCTGCCAGATGTACCAGTCTTCTCGGGTGACCTGCTCCTAAGGGCCAGGGACTAGCAGGCAGGCTGAGCCTGGGAGTCAGGTGGAGACTCGCCACAGAGAGGTGCACGGAGGAGCGAAAGGGTCAACTGTGTCCTGTGCAGCCCTAGAGGTGGCACTCCCTGGACCTATGTAGTGTGTGACCTGTCCCACTGTCCAGTGGGCCACACAAGATTATGTGGCGGGGAGGCTGAGCCCAGGGCTTCATCCCGCCCCACCAGAAGTGTCTGTTCCGCTCACAAATCCAACACCTCAGGCCAGGGAGATGGTTCAGCGCATAACAGGCTTGTCACACAAACAAGAAGTTTGACCCCCAGTTCCCAGGCAGGTGGCGGCTATGATTGTGCACGCTGCGACCCAGCGGTGAGGAGGGCCAGGGAAGGGGAATCCTGGGAAATCCCTGGTCAGCCAGTCTAGGCAGGTTCAGTGAGACCCGGGGAAGCTACCTGGTGTCTTCCTGTGGTCTCCACACACTTGGGCAGAGGGTGCACACATCTGCACACACATGTGCATATATATACCACATAACCCTCACACACACACCTCAATAAAGAAAAAGAAATCTGAAGCCTCTGGGAAACCCACTCTGTCGCCCTCGTCCCTGCATGGGTCCACAGGGTTCTGTTTGCTCCCGGTGGCCACTGGCCACTCTGGGATCCGAGGCTGCCTGCCCACGCCCCTCTAAGATGGCTCCCTCAAGCCTCACAGACAACTGCCTTCCTACTCAGCCCCACTCCCTTCACAACAAATCAGAAAGCCACTCCTCCCTGTACCCATGTGTCCTACCCCTGCCACTCTGCCAAAGCAACGAGTCCACCCTGGGTCTGTCCTACCTGTGTCCCCCCCCCCCCCCGACCAACTGCCGTCCTCTTCCTTGTCACGGTCCTTCCCTCTGCAGCCTTATTCGGTTTGTCTTAGTCAAAGTCTTGTGACGTCGCCCATGCTGGTCTTGAACGGCTCATCCTCCTGCTGCAACCTCCCAGTGCTAGGCTGACTTACATTCCATCATGCCCACTCTCGGCTCACAGTCTTGCTGACCAGTCCCAAGCAACCGTCTCTGGTGGCCCGCTCTGGCACCTCTGCTGGCTCCAGTCCCCTCGAGTTGAGCGTCCCCCAAATTGAACCGCCCACCCACAGCCCCGCTGCGAGTGGTCAAGGCCACTCGCCCTTGGCTGAAGGCTCTCCCCTCACTGCCCCCTACGTGCGCTTCAGCGGGAAACCCATGAGCTTGGCTGGCAGACACAGCTGACAGGGGCCCACTGCACTCCAGACTGCCCTGGTCCGTACCACTGGCCTCTCTGGTCTGGAGCTCGGCAGGAGCTGCTGCAGGTCCCTCTTGTGCCCTACTTTGCTCAAATCAGGGCACACTGCTGACAGTGGTGGTCCTCAGCACCTTCCGGCCGACCTCCACCCTGAAGCTGTGCCAGGGACGTGTTCGTATCGCTCGGACCTCAGGACTTTTGCATTGGCCAGCATCCCTTCTCCTAGATGTCTACCTGGCTTGCCCCTTACCTCTTTTCGCTATTTGTGTAAACACCACCTTCTCCCTGAGGGCCCCCTTACCTCACTAACTCCGAACGAAGTCTCCCACCCCACCCCCACTGCTCCCCACCTGACCAGAACAGCAGCGTCGATGAGTTCCCTGCCGGATCCCCAGGCGCCAGGCGCATAGTGAACGGCTTGGTCGGACAAGCACGGCCAAGTCCAAGCGCTTCTTGTGGGCTGGCTGAGCCCTGTGTGCAGGCTACATCTCAATGGCTCAGAAAGGACCAAGGATGACTTCTCCAGGGAGAGGGTGTCAAAACTGAGAACCGCGCTGGAGAGATGGCTTAGCGGTTAAGGCGTTTGCCTGCAAAGCCAAAGGATCCCGGTTCGACTCTCCAGGACCCACGTAAGCCAGATGCGCAAGGGGGCGCATGCATCTGGAGTTCGTTTGCAGTGGCTGGAGGCTCTGGCACGGCCATTCTCTCTCTCAGTGCCTCTTTCTCTCTCTCAAATAAATAAATAATATATATACATATAAAAAGCTGAGAACTGGAAGGACACAGGAGGAGGAGGAGGAAGGGTGGAGGGACAGTGGTGCAAAGGCCCTGGGCCAGGGACAGGCAGAGACGCAACTGGGGGGGGTGTTGAGGAAGGGCTGGGAGCCCGTGTGGCAGGCAGGGGCCCTGCCCCCGTGTAACGACTGGATTTTGGGGGCTGGGTGAGTTCAGCTGGTGTTGCACCCCACGTGGCCACCCTCGGCTAGGGTAGGACTCTCAGGCCAGCCTTAGTTTCCCTACTTCCTTCTTCCTGTGTTCTCCCTTCTCAAAGAAGCAAGGGAAGAGCTGGGGATCAGGGAGGACCATTTCAATGCCAGGGTCCGCTCTGGCCTTTTTCCATTGTATTTTGTTTTTGAGGCAGGGTCTCCCTGACTGGAACCCAGGCTGGCGCCTACCTCAGCCTCCCAAGTGTTGGTATTATGGGTATGAGCCACCACATCAGGCAGGTCTGGCCTCTGAGTCCATTGTCCACCCAGGCAGAGCTGGCTGCAGGTTGCAGTGGGGGTGAGCCACCTGCTGAGTGGTAGACTTGGCCCCACAGGCTGGCTGAGTTGGCGGCTGAGGAGGGGAGACATCAGGATGGTAGGAGCAGAACATGTTCACAAAGAGCCCAGCCGGGCATGGTGGCACACGCCTTTACTCCCAGCACTCGGGAGGCAGAGGTAGGAGGATCACTGTGAGCTCAAGGCCACCCTGAGACTACATAGTGAATTCAAGGTCAGCCTGAGCTAGAGTGAGACCCTACCTTGAAAAACAAAGCAAACAAACAAAAAAGAGCCCAAGATGAGTGTCGTGGTACATGCCTTTAAATCCCAGCACTCGGGGGCTGGAGGGATAGCTTAGCGGGTAAGGCACTTACCTGCAAAGCCAGAGGACCCAGGTTCAATTCCTTAGTACCCATGTAAGCCAGATGTACAAGGGGGCACATGCATCTGGAGTTTGTTTGCAGTGGCTAGAAGCCCTGGCACACCCATTCTCTCTCTATCTCTCTCTCTCTCTTTTCTGCTTATAAATAAATAAATTAATTGATTAAATTAAATCCAGGCACTTGGGAGGCAGAGGTAGGAGGGGCACCATGAGTTCAAGGCCAACCTGAGACTACATAGTGAATTCCAGGACAGCCTGGACTAGACCGAGACCCTACCTTAGAAAAAAGAAAGAAAGAAGAGCCCAGCGAAGTGGTTCAGCCTTAAGCTGTTTGCTGCGGGTCTTGTCAGAGCCTTTACAGTGTTAATGCCGCACAGAGGCTCCCCAAAGTGGCTTGTCCACAGGGCCAGCCTCACTGCAGTGTCCACAAAATGTCCCTTCCTTCCCTGAACCTCAAGGCCACAGTCAGCAAATTGCTCACTCTGCCAGCACCCCTACGGCCCCAGGCAGGAGAGGGAGCTCAGGTCATGACACCCCAGTTTAAGAGCTACCCACTGATGAATCAGACCCAAGGCACAGGGCTGGCCATGGTGCGTATTAAGTATATTAAGAGCTCATTTCCGGGCCAGCTGTGGTGACCTCAGGACTATTCCCGCCCTGCCCCTTCCCCTCTCCTCGCAGGCTCCAGGCGACAGCGGCCCATGTTTGGGCTGTGGCTGTGAGCTGCTTCCAACAGCCAAATTTTACATTTCATTATAAATGGCTTTGCTGGGCATGTCGGTAACTTTTGCATTTCCATCCACTTTATTATTAATGGTTTTCCTGAACTGTAGCAGCCCAGCGTCGCGCACAATGCGTTATAAATATTTGATCTGGCATCTATAGTCTGCCATTTATCATTTATAACGGGTTACAAAAACATTATAAAACATTTACCGCACATTTATAGATCATTTTTGGCTACCACGACGATGTGTTATAAATACATTATTAATCCTTTTCACGCCATTTATAGGAACCCCTTGTAATGGGGCCTGGCCCACCACTCTCACGCAAACAGCGCACGGGCTGTCGAGGGAAGAAGTCGGGCCTGCGCTGGTGGCTGTGTCCTCACTGACCAGAGCCCCTCTGTTCAGACAGCACCAGGCACTGGTGTTGAGCATGTTCTGAGTGTCACACTGGTCCCCACAACCCCCTACAGTGCAGGGGAATTTTTGTTTTGTTTTTCTGAGGTAGAGTCTCACTCTGGCCCAGGCTGACCTGGAATTCACTATGTAGTCTCAGGCTGGCCTTGAACTCATGGTGATCCTCCTACCTCTGCCTCCCAAGTGCCGAGATTAAAGGCGTGAGCCACCACAGCAGCTTTTTCGGTTGTTGGTGGTGGTTTTTCGAGGTAGGGTCTCACTCTAGCCCAGGCTGAACTGGGATTCACTATGGAGTCTCAGGGTGGCCTCGAATTCACAGCAATCCTCCTACCTCTGCCTTCTGAGTGCTGGGATTAAAGGTGTGCACCACCACACCTGGCTTTTCTTTCTTTCTTTCTTTTTTAAAGATATTTATGCATTAGAGACAGAGAATAAGAATGCACGCCTGAGCACATGAGGGCTTTTTTTTGTTTGTTTGTTTTTCTGTTTTTTTGAGGTAGCGTCTCAATCTAGCCCAGGCTGACCTGGAATTTAGTACACAGTCTCAGGGTGGCCTCACAGCACTTCTCTTACCTCTGCCTACTGAATGCTGGGTTTAGAGGCATGCACCACCATGCCCAGCCTTTATGTGGCTTTTTAAAAAATATTTTTATTTGAGAGAAAGGGAGAGAGAGAGAATATGGGCGCTCCAGAGCCTCCTGCCACTACAAATGAACTCCAAATGCATGCACAACTTTGTATCTGGCTTTATGTGGGTACTGGGGAATTGAACCCAGGCTGTCAGGCTTTACAAGCAAGTGTTTTAATCATTGAGCCATCTCCCAGCCCACTTTTAACTTTTTTTTTTTTTTTCCGAGGTAGGGTCTCACTCTAGCCCAAGCTGACCTGGAATTCACTCTGTAGTCTCAGGGTGGCCTTGAACTCATGGTGATCCTCCTACCACTGCCTCCCAAATGCTGGGATTAAAGGCATGCACCACCACGCCCTGCTCTTAACTTTTTATTGACAACTTCCATAAACGTTATTTGAGAGAAAGAAGCAGAGAATGGGTGCACCAGGCCTCTAGCCACTGCAAACGAACTCCAGTCACATGTGCCACTTTGTGCATCTGGCTTTACATGGGTACTGGAGAATTGAACTTGGGTCCTTAGACTTTGCAGGCAAGTACCTTAACAGCTAAGCCATCTCTGTAGCCCCAACTTCCATACAGATAATATACCATGATCATAATCGCCCCCACCAGCCCCCTTTTCTCTCTCCCACTGAATCCCTTTTTTCCAAGTCTATTTTTTAAAAATTTTTTAAATTTATTTATTTGAGAGTGACAGACAGAGAGAGGAAGAGGCAGAGAGAGAGACAGAGGGAGAGAATGGGCACGCCAGGGCTTTCAGCCACTGCAAACGAACTCCAGATGCGTGCGCCCCCTTGTGCATCTAGCTAACGTGGGTCCTGGGGAATCGAGCCTCGAACCGGGGTCCTTAGGCTTCACAGGCAAGCACTTAACCGCTAAGCCATCTCTCCAGCCCCTTCCAAGTCTATTTTGATGTCATTTTCCCCCTCCTATTATGCAGGTTCAAGGCATATTCTTATATATATATTTTTTATCTTTAATCATTTATTTGAGATAGAAAGAGAAGCAGATAGAGAATGTGCATGCCAGGGTCTCTAGCATCTGCAAATGAACTCCAGACGCATGTGCCACCATGTGCATCTGACTTACATGGGTACTGGGGAACAGAACCTGGGTCCTTAGGCTGTGCAGACAAGTGCCTTAACCACTAAGCCATCTCCCCGGCATATTCTTTGTATTTTTTATTTGCATCTTCTGATTGCTCATAACCTATGGGTCTGAAATCTGTCATTCAGTTGTCTCCCCAGCATCCTGGTCATTGCAAAATCAAATAGGACTACCTCTTATTCTATTTTGTAGCTTATCTTTTATATTTATTTATCTATCTACTTATTTGAGAGAAAGAGGGAGGAGAGGAAAAGTGGGGGAGACAGAGACAGAGAGAGGAGGGGGAGAGGGTGAGGGAGAGGGAGAGAGACAGGGCTTCTGGCTATTGCAAATGAACTCCAGGCACATGCACCACCTTGCGCATCTGGCTTATGTGGGCATTGGGAAATTGAACCTGGGCCCTTAGATTTTGCAGGTAAGCACCTTAACTGCTAAGCCATCTCTATCCCCCCCCCCTTTTTTTTGTTTTGGTTTTTCGAGGTAGGGTCTCACTCTAGCCCAGGCTGACCTGGAATTCACTATGGAGTCTCAGGGTGGCCTTGAACTCATGGCAATCCTCCTCCCTCTGCCTCCTGAGTGCTGGGATTAAAGGTGTGTGCCGCCACACCTGCCCCCCATTTCTTCCTTTCTTTCTTTCTTTCTTCTTTTTCTTTTTTCCTTTTTTTTTCAGAAGCAGAAGCTAGCGGGAAGGAGTGATGTGCCCTAGGGACTAGCCATGGAGGTCACCCAGCTTCTCTGACCACGTGGTTCACACTAGAGACCTCTGCAGTCCCTGCTCAACCATCACAAAGGATGGGCCCGGGGACTCAGCACAGCTCCCGAACCCCAGGGCCACCCCGGGGTGCAGAGTGCTGGGGGCCTACTCAGTGCATAGCAGAGCCCTGGGCTCCAGCTCCCTGGAGGGGGAGTGGGGAGAGCTTCGTCCTGCTCTCTGGGCCTTGTCATCTCCCTACGTGAAGCTCCGTGACTTCTTCCGGGATGAATGCCACAGGATGCCTCAATGTTGAGCCCACCTTTGGGCCTTCCTCATCCCCTGAAGTCCCCTTCAGACTTGACCTCGGGCCAGGACACCAGAGCTATCAGCTCTTTATCCACCACCCAGGTGACGACGTCCAGCGAGAGCCTTGAGCCCCCGCCTGCAATTCAGCAAGCCAGCGGAGCCGCCCGGAAGACCTATGCAGTGCTCAAAGACTCGCCCAAGGGCCACTTCCTCCTCTGGCCCCTGGGCGCCCAGACTGGGAAGTTGCCTTTTTGGGTCTGCACCCAGGAAGGCTGGAAGAAAACTTGGACTTCAAGTTCAGCCTGCTTGTCTTCCCCAGAGCTTCTAGCAGGTCCCTTCCCAGGAGGCCTTCAGCCATGACCTCCCTCGCAGACGCTCTGGAAACGACCTCAGCCTGCCCCACCAGCTAACTGGGTCGGGGTTCCATGCTGCGCTCTGGCAGGAATAGCGAGGGGTCCCCAGTGCACCCACCCCTCCTGTGACCCTGGACCTCCTTGTCGTTGCAAGGCAGAGCCAACGACTGGGCTGCCTGAGCCTGCCAGGGTGAGCTCTGTGGGCCTCCACCTGCCCGGTGTGAAGGTCACGGCCGCCCATACCCAGGGTTGAAAATGAAACCCAGGCCACCGGTCTGTAGCTGGGAGGGTGCAGGTGAGCTCATCACCATGGCAACACCCCGCCTGGTGGAGGAAGCACAGGGAAGGGCCAGCAGCCACTGAGCGGGCTGCTCTCTGACCCGGCTCCCCACTCCTGAATAAAGGGTGCTGCTACAGGGCTGGCAGGACCCAGCCAGGCTGCTCTCTGTGGGCTGTGCCCAGTGTTCTAACCACAGGCAGTGGCGTCCAGACACATTCCATCCCAGAATAGACCACTGCCCTGTGCCTTGGGGTCAGTCAAGCGACTAAAGGCGGTTCCTTGGGGGCCTTTGGTGTGTGCTGGGGGTGGTGGTGGTGACATCAGGGTCAGGAGCTGGGTTTTGTACTTCATTGGATCCCCAGTGGAACCCTGTGAGTTGGTCCTGTCACCTCTATCCAGTCCCTTCCCGTCAGGGCAGGCGCCCTGCCCTGGTCTTGCTCATTCCGCCTGGGCCACCCTATGGTTGTGAGCTGGAAACACACTAGGCTGTCATTCTGCAGGGGCAGTAGAATTTATCAACTGGGTGTGTGTGTGTGTGTGGTACCAGAGAGCAGCCTTTGTACAGCACCCAGGGGCAAGGACTAACGTCCTGTCTTAACACACCTGGCTCATCATCCCTGGTCCAGGCAGAGACTAGCGAGTTATAACCTCAGCTTTCTGCCCTCACTGTGCCTGACACCAGCAGCCCTCTGGGCTAAAGATGAAGGCCTGGCCATAGCACCACTCCAGCAGCCTGCCACCCAGCTGAGCTCTCACCTCCAAGCTGGACCTCCTTCTGCCTTGAGGACAGCATTTGGGGCAGGCAGGCCCTGGTTGCCACAGCTCCCACCCATGTAGTCACTAGAGAACACAGGATCTGAGGCTGTTAGAAGCCCCTATGGAGGAGGGTTTGGGTTTTAGAGGCAATACTGCTGGGTGAGAAGATCAGCACCTGGGAGGTTCTACCCGCAGTGGGCACTCCAGGACACCCTGGGTCTCTTTGGAGCTACCCTCTGGTCCGCAGGACAAAGGCCCAGGCTCAGGTCTGCGGGAAGCAATCTGGCCTCGAGCTAGAGTGGGTGCAGGGCACGCAGTGGGGCCCAAGCACCCCTGTGGCATGGGAGTGGGGCACGCACCAGCCTGAGCCCTTGGACGTCTACCTTGGGACCAGACAAGCACAGGGGCAGAGGGTCACTTGGCCCTTCTACTGCCCATACAGCCTCCACGCACCTGCCCTTATCTGTGACACAGGAGACCAGAAAGGTGGACAGTGGTGACACATGGTGTGTGTGGGGGCTTCCAGCCAGGTAGGACAGCTACTGCCATCCTCACCTTTGGTAACAGAGCAACTCTGACACGAATGTGCACGTGGGATCACTGTGGATGAGCAAGTCTGTATGCTGGGCGTGGAGGCCCCGAGGCTCTGACCATCTGGGCTCAGTTCCTGCCCCATTCCTCAGCAAACTTGGGCCTCCAAGCCATCCCCCCAGGGTAGCCTCCTGCTGCTCACAGGTAGTAGGGACAAAGCTAGCACAGGCCCACTGGGGTTTTGGTCACCAGACCCATATTGCCAGGGAAGATGTGCTGGGCAGGCGCAGTAGCAGCTAGCAAGGGTGCTTGGGTCTGAGCCTGCAAGGTCTACCCAGGACACCTCCAGAGGCAATGGCAATGAAGCTGGCCCTGGGCTGGTTTCCTAGGCCATGCTGCCCTCTGGTGGCCACAGCCAAACCCCAGGGCACACTGCCAAGGTAGTGCTGGGGAGAAAAAGGCCGCACAAGCAAGTGTCCTTGCTCTCTTGCACACTCCAAGGGGAAAGACACGAGCTACAAGAATGCCAGGCACAGCTCTGCAGTCAGGGAGCCCCAACCTGTGCCCACTGGGAAAGGGCCACAAGCCACCGCACTAGCCCCTCACTGGAGGGCCTCCCAGGGCTCGCTGTTGCCCCCTGGTGGATCAGGACTGGTGGCTCCCTACAGAGGCTGCCTAGTAGGGGTCCATGGGCTACCAGGACTGTTTCCATGCCAACACCCAAGCTCAGCTCTCCAGGATAGATCTCAGGACCCCACTGTCTATACTGAGGTGAGACCACACAGCCTAGCTAGCCTCATGCACAGATCGCACAGCCAGTCAGGGATAGGTCACAGAAGGCTGTGACTCGTGTGAAGAGCCCAGTGGCCAGGAGCAGGGGGGAGTTTTCATGGGAAACTCCGCGCTCCATCTCTCTGGCCTCTGTCCAATGCCCTGGCATCTCAGCAGTGGACTACCAAGCCCAGGGACAACACAGGACAGGCCAGCACGCAATGAGTATTTCATTGACAACAGTCTCACTGTGCCCACCAGCACAAGGGTCTGTCCTCTCCTCGCACTGGGCCATGTCCCCCACCATTCTACTGTGACCCAGGGCATCGCGAAGCCGCAGAGGACAGCCACCAGTGCCACCAGGTCCAGGGTAGTGTTGTTCTTAGCTCCTGCCCAGCCTTGGTGGCTCAGGGATGAGATGCTGTGGAATGGAACAGGCTTATCAGACATGGTCCTAGAGTGATGGCAGCCTCATGGTTCACATTACGGCCTCCATATGCAAGATCTTCAGGGCCTCGGAGATCTGGGCACTGGTGTCCATCTGGCCATACATGCCCACCAGGAAGGCGCGGTGGAGCAGCACGGCAGCATGCTCTGTGGAAGAAGCGTCGTCAGGACGTATCAGGCAGCGCCAGGACACACTTCCCAGGGCAGGCAGACAGGTGCTGGCTGGGCAACTCACCTTGACAGAGGAGGGTATACTCGGGCAGATTCCTGAGGGCTGTCTGCACCACCTCGAGGTCCCGGCTGCCCAGGCAATACATAAAGGTGGGCAGGAAGTCAGCAGCAATGCTACAAGAGACATGTTCAAGTGGGCACAACTCTGGGCCAAAGGTGTCCAGGAGATCCTAGCCAGGCCCCAGGGTACACAGGCCCCACTGACCTCCCACTGCCCAGCCCAGCCCAGCCACCAAGCTGTGCCCTAGCCCTGGCTTTGCTCCCTGTCGGCTGGGCACTGCCTCACCTGGGGTTGTTCTGGATGGCGCGCAGAGCCAGGCTGAAGGCCAGGTTGCGGCAGGACTCCTCGGCAGAGCTCATCAGCCGCTGCAAGTTGGTCTGCTCAGGTGGAGGGGGGTCACAGGTGACCACAGGCACTACGAGGTCGGAGGGCTGGTCCGCCTGGCCTCATGCTGCCTGCGCCCAGCGCCCAGCGCCCAGCGCCCGCCTGAGGCCATCCCCAGAGCCCCACCTGCGCCCACAGCCCTGCTCACCGAGAAAAAATTCAGGACCTCAGGCCTCCGCCGGGACATCTCATCTATGTCGCTCAGAGCCTCTAGCAGATCTGAGGGGCAGAGGGGCAGGCTGGGAGCTAGGGACCTCTTGCCCACTCTGAACCACCCAGAGGCAGGCAAGAATATGTCCCCAGGCACCCCGTCCCCCAGAAGCTCCCTAAGGTACACCCAGGATCTGAGCAGTTCCAGGGACTATTAGAGCCACACTCAGCAGTCGCCCTCCCTCATACCTCCCTGAGGGCTACGCAGCCATCAACTGGTCTCCAGGTAGGACCTGATCTACACCCACCCGTGGCTGAGCAGCCCTCTCTGGCCCACCTTCAATGACCACACTGTCCTTCCAGCCATGCCTGCCAGGTCTTCCTTAGAAACCCTGAAGCTTTGGAGGCCACCCAAGCAAACAGCCTCCACTGCCACGGGCCCCGGGCACCCAGGGCTGGGTGGGGGAGGCTGGCCCCACTCACCCTCAACAGCCTGGCCCCGCGACAGCCTCTTCATATGTGGGGCCACATCGGCCACAGTCAGTGGGGTACAAAGGGAGACGCTGACAAGTGGCAGTGAACCGGCCGAGTGCTCGTCTGCAAGGGGCAGTGAGGGATGGGGGACGGCTAGGAATGGGGGATGGCTAGGCATGGGGGCCTGGCCAGCCCCACAGGCCCTGTGGGAACCAGATGTCCTTCCCAGGAGCACACTGGACACTGCCTGGGACCGAGCTTTGTGCACTCAGGGCGGTGGCACCATGAGGCTGCTGGGAGCCATCCCAGAGACTTCTGCTTCCTCACAGTGCCCAGAGCCAGCCAGGCAGGACAGCACGGCACATCTCCCTCCTCCGCCCACAAGGTGCCTCAAGGGCGCCTCTGCCGCAGAGGGGCTCTGTGTCTTCACTTTGTCTCCACACATTCACACATGGCCCGAGAGCCACACTCACAGCAACCTGGCCAAACCCAGGACACAAACGGACTTGGGTCGCCCAGCCTCAACCACCGGCCTCTGGAGGGAGAGTCTACGCTCTCTGACCTGTCCCCCAACCCCCTAGTGACCACATCAGCAAAAGACAGAGCCCCAAATGTGGGATGTGCACCGCTGGCAAGCGGGCAAGGAGACGGAGACAGGCATGCACGGAGATCTGAGGAGAGCCTTCCCGGTGGCAACATCTGAGACGGTGCAGTGGGACCCCAACACTCCCAAGAGGCTTAGTCAGCTTGGCCATGATGTTAGAGATGGTCAGGGCTGCCAGGATCTCCCCAGAGATGCTCAGGAGCCTGGCTGCCCCCACTCACCCTCGCCTTCATCATCCAGGCCTTGGTCAGCTCTGCCATCCCGGCTGGGCAGGCTGAGTCCTGCCAGGAGGGACTTTAGCATCGCCAGGTCACTGTTGTCGAAGGACAGGTCGCTAGGAGACAGCAGTTTCCCTTTGAGCCTCGAGGGGCTGGTGAGGCGTGGGAGGCCAGGTGCTCGGAGGCAGAGCGGGTAGGGAAGAGTAATGGGTGGGGAGGAGCAGGCAGGAGGCCGTCGACGGTTCCAAGGACAATGCTCAGAGTGGCCACCTACTGCCATGAGGACAGTCTTCACTGCCCCGCTGAGTGTCCCAGACAGCATGTACCCTTAACTGCACTCCCTGCCCTTGAATGCCCACCCTGATGTGGATGTACTCCCTGGCCCACGGACACTCACTGGAGGGGTTCCGCATGCTTTTGCAGGAAGGACACGGCCGCCGGAGCACTGCAGGCCACATACTTGTGGATAAACTGCACGAACTTGCTGATGAAGGGTGCCAGGTGACGTGAGGACTTCCGGTAGTTCTGCAGAGGACGCAGAACCACTCAGAGCCCTGTGGCCCAGCACCAGAAGCTTCCCCAGGCCCTCCACACTCCACCCAGCTGAGCACCAGGCCACTGTGCAGTGGCTACATGGACCAGGCCAGGATGACTTGCTTTGTGGGCTTGTTTGGCCTTTTTGAGACAGGGTCTCATACGGCTAAGCCTAGCCTAGAACCTGTACTCCTCCTGCCTCAACCTCCCTAGTGCTGGGATCACAGGTGTGTGTCACACACACGTGACAACATGGTCACAGGCTCGGGATAGCACAAATGACAAGTTGAAGGGCTAGGCACGCACTAAGGGCTGCCCAGGCATAGGAGGTGCTGGAGGCCTCTTAGGACAGAGCTGGTCTCTGGCCAGTGGAGAGAGAAGGCACTGGGCAGGTGGCCTGGCTTTACCCCTGGTGCCAGGCTTAGGGGTTCAGTGTCCCCATGGGAGCAGGTCAGGGTCCCAACAGCTTGGTTAGAAAAGGCTGAGGAAGCAAAGGGGAGGTGAGCCAAAACAAGAGGGGGATGGGAGGGCCTGTGGACGGAAGCCAAGCCCCGTCAGCACCCACCAGCAGCAGGCGGATGAAGGAGATCAGGCAGTCCCACAGCGCCCCCTGGTGCTCGCTCTGGAAGACGCGCGGCTGCAGCAGCTCCAGAATGCCCAGCACGTGCAGGAAGAAGGCCAAGTGGTTCTGCTGCCGGAACTCCTGGAAGTTCAGGTGTGTGCGGCCGTGCAGGAGGGCCGCGATCATAGGCAGGTGCCTGGAGGCAGACAGAAGGGTGCCTGTGGTCACAGCTCTATCCAGAGCCAGCTGTGCCCTACTGGGAAAGTGGCTCCACACCCCACTTTGTACCTCAGGAGCAGGATGGGGTGGGCCACAGCCAGCTTTCGACAGGCCATGTTGGCATCAGCCACTCGGCTCTCGGAGGAGCGGGAGTCGCTGGTGTCCGCGAGCAGGGTGATGAACCGGTGGATGAGTCCGTCCAGCTGGGAGGAAGGACGGCGTGAGGGGGGAGCACGGCTATCCACACACCCATCGGAGCCCTCCGCCAGGGAAGAACTACTGGAATCTGTCCACACAGTGGGCCACACGGGAGGTGGAAGGAATGGAGGAACCGTGCACGCTCAGTGCAGACCAGTGGCGATGGTGCCACAGGCAGGGGCTCATGTGACCCCACACAAAGCTCTAGAGACACATGCTGAACCTCCTGCTGTGGTGAAGGCAGGGAGGAGGGCCTGGGGTGCTCTAGGGGTGCTGGTGATGGCTTCACAGTGCATGCGTGTTACATGTCACACACATACAACCTCCTTCCTATCCATCACCCAAGCGGCTCTTCGGGGAGGAAGAGGGCAGGACAGGAGGGTGCAGGGCAGTCCCCCGCGTCCTCACAGGGCACTCTTGTTTCAAAGGTAGCCTCCAGCTCCAGACTGCCGGCTCTGCCCTCCCTCTCCCAGCTCTGGCAGCCCCCTCACCTTGCAGATGCTGCTGCCGGTGGCACCTTCGCGAGGCAGCAGGACCTCAGGCACAGGCACCCGGAGCTCTGGTCGCTGCAGGTAGAGCTGCAACAGCAGGTCTCGTGAGCGCTGGCCCAGCAAGCTGCAAGAACCAGACAGGCCAGGTTACTAGGGTGAATGTGGCTGGGGATGAGGAAAGTACTGGCCCATCACTGGGGAACAAAGCGGCCCCAGGCACCTGTCTCCCCACTGCTGGATGCAGCCAGTCAGGTATTCAGTCACTTTCCCAACACTCTCATTGTTGCCACGGCAGCAGCTGAGCAGCAGGGGCAGCCGGGTCTGGATGAGGGTGCAAGCCGTGCTGTCCCCATCCTGGCTTCGGGTCTCCGCCTCAGCCAAGATCAGCTCCACTAGGCTGAGCAGCTCTGGGCCCTGGACACGGAGAACCAGCTCCTCCCGCCGCTTCTGTAAGGAGGTCACCAGTCAGTCTCAGGACATGGCACCACCACCCATGGGCCAGGACACTCCCAGAGACCTGCCTGTGGGGTGCGCTGGTCCCTGCCCTGCCAGATCCGCGGGACATGGATGCAGGCCCACAGGAAATCCAAGGAGGCTGAGGGGTCGAGCCTGGAAGGGAGGCAGGCTAGCTGAGCACAGGGACACCCCCAGAGCGCAGGGTCAGCTTCCTGAGGAGAGGCCACCACAGCCCTTCTGAGGGATTCCCTAGCTGAGCATGGAGGCCAGAGGATCGGTGCTCCCGGACTCATGCCCTCCTGTGCTTCACGAGAGCTGCTTGCTCAACTGCATCCCAGAGGAAAATCAAGCACTGGAACTGCCCCACACTGTGGACTTATCAAGCCAAGAGAGCGGATATGGTGGGAGTTAGCACCATGCCATGCTTCTTCACACCCCCTGCCATGCCAGTGAGCACATGCCGGATTCTCCACAGATCGAGACCTCAGCAAGGGTGAGATCTGAGCAACTGGACTGCCCTGTCCCCTGGCTGGGCAGCCACAGCTGGACACTCATGCCCTGGACACACTGGGGCCTGGCTGCCAGAAGACACTGTTCTCAAGTGAGATATGGGGACCCCAGCATGACCGCTATGGCTGCCAGCACAGAGCAGGGACGTACCCCAGGCTCACAGGTGACTGCACCCAGCTGGGTCACCAAGGCTACCTGCTGGCTAGGTCTCACCTCTGCTCCCGGCTTTTGCCCAGCAGCACGCGGATACAGCGGTGCAGTGTGGACCAACTGGACTGGTGCGTGAGAAGAGCCAGGAGGTAGGGGCGGAAGGACAGCACCTGGGCACCAACGTGACCTTTGCCCTGGGGAAGGAGGAAGTTGAGCTGTCCCCACTGGACCTAGGGAGGCCAGCTGACCACATCCTGAGGGAGGTGCACAGGAAGTGGGTGTAGGGCATTCCCTGGCTCTGCACACCCCTCTCCTCCACATAGGGTGGCCTCGTGCAATGAGGAGAAGCCAGCTTTTCCCACTCTCCCTGGAGAGCCTGAACCCCACTGGGCAGACGCTGGACAGCCCTCACCTGCTCCCCTTCTGCTGCCTGTAGCTCCTCGTTCTCCTGTACGCAGACTTGGGACCCTCAGAGCACAGGGTTTGGGCTACTCCACTCCACCCTAAGCCTAGAGCCAGATTTGCAGCGTCAACCAGAGAGGCATGCAATCTAGACTGGGGCAGGGAAGCAGGGCTGCCTAGCTGACCGCACCTCTCCTTGGGGGCTAAGGGACACAAAGTCTCAAGCGGCCCTGTGGGCATGCCCCCGTCACCTTCCTCCGTGAGAAGAGCAGCCGGCGCTGCAGGTCGGGGCAGCTGTTGACCACCTCTGGGTCCAACGTCTCCAGCCAGTCCACCAGCAGCCCAGACGCGGGTCCCAAGCGTGTGGCCTCCACACTGCAGGAGGGAGGGGTCAGGGCAGGGCCGCGGGGCTGCCTGCCAGCCAGCGCACCCCAGTCACACTCCCAGCCCGGGCTCACCCGCCACTCTCTGCGTCCTGCTTGCCGGGGCCTGGGGCCTCGTCCTCCTGCAGCAGCACGGAGCTCACCACCACAATGGGCCCCGAGGCTGGGCTCGGGCAGGCGGTGTCCACAGTGGCCGAGAAGAGGGCCTGTCAGCAGCTCCTCCAAGTGCGGGGAGCGCACCTCGATGAGGCCGCGGAGGACTGCAGGGGTCAGGGCGCCAGCTGAGCGGGGCCAGCCGAGGCTGGGCACATACAGGCTGTGCCAAAACTCCCTAGGGCAGGGACATGCTCTACCCTCACGAAGCCCATGGGACACTGGGGGGAGGGGGCAGCACTGGACGTCTCCAGACAGGGCCCTGGTGGTACCTTTGCCGATGAGCTCAGGCTCCACGTTGCACTTCTCCCCTGACCTCAGCGTGGCGATGACAGGCCCTCACAGTGGAGCTGACCACTTCCGGGTCCTGGTGGAAGCCCAGAGCCTCCACCAGGTGCAGGAGCCCACTGCGCACTGAAGACGGGCAGGAGAGCCAGGTGATGCCACCTCAGCCTGGGCTTCTGCGCTCGCCTCTCTACCCAGCCCGGCTGGTCTCCCTCCAGCAGACTGCACTGCTTCCCACGGCTCGGCCCCACCACTCCAGCACTACCCCGGCCTGCCCGACTGCCGCGCTCTCACCGTCACTGATCCTGCGCCTTGCTGAGTAGCGGGTGGCAAACATCTTGAGCTGGGCCTGCAGGGGCCCGTCTTCCACGCCAGGGCCATCGAGCCACTGCAGGATCTGCATGAGTACTTTGAGCAGGAGGGAGGAGAAGCCGGTGTCTTGGGGCACAGAGCGCTGTGGAGACAGCCAGACACGTGTGAGCCTGCTGACCCAGGCCTGCAAAGCCCTTCCTAGGGAGAGGCCTACAACCCAGAACCCCTCTTCCACTCAGGCCAGTGTGTCCCTTATGCACCCCAGCAGTGAGGGCCCTCTGTTGGCAACTTACATTCTTTGGTCCAGGGAAGAACGGAGCACGGGAGCTGACTGACACAGGAAGGCAGACCCAGCAAGGCCAGAGCCAGACAGGGACAGCGGGAGACCTACCTCTCCACCCTCCAGGAGAACTGAGGCTTCCGGCCCTGCTTTGGGAGCAGCTGGCCTACACTTAGGAACTGGGAACCCAGGCTCTCTGCGTACCTCAGGTGTGCTGGGGACATGAGGCCTCTGGGTGGATTTGGGAGATGCCAGGACGTTCTGCACTAGACACCTGGCATGTTCTAGGACACTGCTTCCCTGCATCCCTACGTCCCTCCGTCCCACCAGGCCAGCTCCTCACCTGGTACTGGTACAGCTGGCGCATCAGCGGGCAAGAGAGGAAGTGGCTGCGGTGCATGGCCAGGGCCAGGGCACAGCCATGCGGGGAGCCCAGCAGAGTGGCCATGGCCTGCAGGAGGCGCACCGTGATGCCCTGTACATCGGGGTTCCCCTGGCGGACTCGGGCCAGCTCCTGGCCCAGAGCCTGCTGCAGTGCGAGGGCGAGGGGGCGTGGGCTGGAGCTCTGCCACCGAGGATCGGGGCTTAGTGGGAAGATCTGCAATCACAGGACGAGGGCAGGAGGAATGCAGCTCTGCCTCCTCTCACCCTGCCCACGCCAGATCTGGGACCCTCCCCTCACCAGGGCCCTATGTGACCTCTACTGCATGGACTTAGGGACTGAGAGTAGTGAGGGACCCCTATCTCCCCCAGAGCTACACTGGGGACAGTGGTGCCTACAGCCTCTCTGCAGGGCCTGTGTGGGGATGCAGCACCAGGAGACCTCAGGTAAACCCTGAAACCCAGCTGGGAGTGGGGTGTGGAGCACTGGTTGGACACGTGTGTGTGTGTGGGGGGGGTGTGGGCTCACAGGTGCGGGGACTACAGGCAGAGTCCTGGCCCCGCAGCATCAGTACCTGCAGGAATATACTGGCTAAGTCATCCTCAGGGCCAAGCACTGGGACCTGGGTCCCAGCTCGTGTCCTGCCCTGGCCTGAAGGGGGCTCAGGGCTGCTTTTTGGCTTCGGAGCCTCTGTACTATCTGCAGAGAAATGGGCATGTCACAAACTGAGAATGCTGACCGGCTGCTGGCCCAGTCCTGCTGAGCAACTGGGTCACCAGGCCCACAAGGAGGACAGACCTGAAACAGGGGCCCTACTGGCTAGAGGCAAGGGCCAGCCAGGGAACAGCAAGGGGCCTGGAAGCAGCCTGGCTGCACGGTGGCAAGGGAGGGAGGGAGGCCGGTACCTCGCCGGGGCGGCAGTGAGGCCGTGAGCAGCGAGTGGAAGGTCTGGCCTCCCGAGGCGCCTCTCTCGTGCTGCACCTCCACCAGGTGGGCCATGTAATCTACAAAACAGGGAGGGACACTGTGGTAGGTGGAACCAGTCTGACTTTCCAGAGAACGCAGGGCTGAGGAATCTCATGCCCAGCAGTGTCCAACAGGACCTGCTGCCGGCCTTCGGACCCTTGGGGCTTACTCTTGTCCATGATGTTCTGCTCCAGAGTCTGGGGGTCCTGGGCTACCGCCTGGTCCAAGTACTGAAGGAGCTTGCTCATACTGGACACAGGGATGCCAAAGGACTGCACGAAGAGCAGCAGTTGCTGGGGCTCCAAGTCCTGCAGGGCTGTGGGTGAGGCTCGCTCAGGACCCTGGGAAGCCCTAGACCATCTCCTAACCTAGAAGGGTGGTCCTTAGATTCTCTCAGGGCTGGCAGCACCATCTCAGAGCCTGGTACCTCCATCCTCCAGTGCAAACAGGCTACTGTGGCTCCGGCCAAGTGGCAGCAATGATGTCAGCAACCCCCCACGGCTGACAGGTGTCTAGACTTGTTCGTCCTTCACTGGGCTCACAAGCTCATCCTCTCACTCACCTTTGCCAACCCACACCAGGGGCCAGCCCAATGGACCCATGCTGGCCAGGCATTGTGTGCCAGCTCCTGGGACCCTCCTCACGACAGCTTGCCTTTAGAAAGCCCACACATCCTCTAAGGACCAACCCCGAGGCCTCACACCCTCCCCTGAGCCCTCCATGTCCCCGCCTTTTATTCTCATTCCTTCTCTAGCCCATCTCTGAGCCTCAGGGATTCTAGTACAACTAGAACTCAGTGAGCCCCCGCAGGACATGGACCGCCTCGGAGCCTGTTAGAGTGGCCATACCGGCGTCCACCAGCCGAGGGACCTCAGAGCGGATCATGCGCAGCTTCAGCCAGTCCGGCAGCAGCAGCGCCTCCTCAGATGTGTCTACCAGGAAAGCCGTGGGCAGCGGCTTCTTCTCCGGAAACCAGATATCCAGCAGTTCATGAAATTCACCATCGCCAGCTGTGGGAAGGACACCAGCCGGGGGATGGCCACGTCATATGGGAAGTCCCACCCCAAGGAGGACCACAGGCCAAGCTGGGAGAACTGGAGGCACCTCGGGTGCACCTTGCACAGTGGGGAAACTGAGGCTTCAGGGACCCAAGAAAGACTCAAGTGGAGGTGCACTGGGCACGTCACTTCATGTGACCTGCAGCATCCCGTTATGGGGACAAAGAGGGCGACCTGCTCAAGGCCGTGTGTCTGGGTCTCACATGACCACTAGAGCCTGATGCAAGCTCCCTTGGACATCAGACTCCACAGAGCCCAGGGGACCCAACAGGCTGGGACAGCATGAGGCCAACCTTCCTGCTGTCCTTTCCAAGGGTACTACAGTGACAGTTCATCAGAGCAACATCTCCACCCGCGCCCTATGGGCCCCGTAACTGCAGTGTCCCCACACACTCCATAGTGCCTGGCCAGGAGGTGCCATGCTCGTCCCTCTCACAGATGGAGATGGGCAGCTGACAGAGGAAACATAGGAAGGACAAGAGAAAGGCTGCTGGCCAGAGAGGGCTCAATTCAGCCAGAGGCCACCAGACTCTGGATATAGCCAGCTAGTCTCCAGGCCAACCCACAGGACTGTGGGGGAGGGCAGGGAATGTGACGCGGGCTTGTCTGGGCGGCTCCATGCTCAAACTTCCATACCTCAAAACCCAGGTGCACTGGCTTGAGGCTGGGGACTCTGACAGCAGGCCCTCACGCCCAGGAACTTCAGTTTACGTGTTCCTGCCACACACAGGCCTCAGTTGCCCACAGGAGACGCAGCAAGCAGCGTACAAATGCTCACTGCAGAGCAGCAGCCCGAACGCAGCACAGAGCCCACCCAAGCCAGACGTGCGGGCTCTTCCAGGCGCCTGCCCGGCCCCCCAGGAGAAGGGCCAAAGGCAAGGCTAGAACGGCTACTTACTGCGGGGCGGGCCTAGTGTCAGCAGGATGACCATGGCGTGGACTATGAGGATGTGCATGGTGGCCGTCTCCCCGCTGGCCCAGCGCAGGAAGACCTGGTCTTGGGACTCAGACTATAAGGAGATGGATGAGAAGTGCTCAGGGCAATGGGCTAAGAATGGCTGAGGACCACCTTATTCCTCAGGACTCCCTCACTGCCCTATGGGTCTCCTCTCTAAGCTGGAGAGCCCTTTATATGACAGAGTCACTTTTGTCCCCTGCCCACTAAAGCTCTTCTTGCCTGGCTGTGTACCCCACTGGCCCCTTCCACCCTCTTCCCCAGCTGAGTGTCTTCTTGGCCCCTTGCCCCACTGTAGATACCCTTGCCTGGTCTCAGACTCCATCTCTCCCTTGCAGAGCACTTTCACCCCTTTACTCAGTTGAAGGCCTGGCCCCTCGTCCCACCTGTCCAGCTGCAACATCACCTTCATGGCGAGCTCCTTTGCCCTCTCACCCACCCAAGGCCTTCTTGCCCACCCTGCCTTACTGCAGATGTCCTAGGCTGGCTATAAACCTCAGCGACCCCCTGCAGACCCTCACCTCACCCTGCAACCTGCTCAGCCCCTGCTGATCCCCTTCCCCAGCTGCGGAGCTGTGCCCCACTCACCGCTGTGCAGACCCTACCCCCACCTGCACACCCGCTCAGCCCCTGCAGGCCCCTTGGCCCTCACCCAGCTGTAGACCTCCTCGCCCTCCTTGCTCTTGCGCATGCGCCGCACGTAGCGGGAGAAGACGGACAGCAGGGCCGCAAGCACGGCGTCCGCGGCGGAGCTGCAGGCGGACTTGGAGAAGAGGTGTGCCATGATGGTGGAGCGCTCCACCACAAGCCGGGCCACGTCCTAGGTGGGACAAGGGCCTTCAGAGGCTGCCAGGACTCTGCTCCCTAGTGGCCCCACCTCCTGGCCTCTCTGAACATCAGCCGCAGAGCTGGCCACAACGCTGGGGGATGCAGGGCCAACCCCGACAGAAGCTCCTCACCAGGGCCAGGTCGCTGTGAGGGCCCTGCTCCTCCACGGGGGTGTGCTGGGACAGGTAGACCAGGTAGGCACTGATGGTCTGGGGGTCCGTCTCCATGTGGATGGCCTGGGGAAGGCAGGTGCGTGGCTGAGCCAGCCCCCAGGGCAGTGCTGTGGCCGCCTAGCCCTCCGAGGTCCCAGCCCGTCCTATCTCGTACCTGCTGCAGCGCCAGGGCAGTGGTGGTCCTGACACTGTCGAAAAGGGGCAGCCTGGGCAGGTCTCGCAACAGCCACTGGTAGCCTTGAAGCGCATCTGCCTCCCCTGTATCCTCCTCCATGGGGGGCTCCTTCTCCTCCTTGTCCCTAAGGCTGCCCTCTGAGAGCACCAGCGACAAGCCCTGAGGGCACATACATGGGGCTGAGCCTGCCTGCTCCAGCAGGCCACCTAACTCTCAAGGAGCCCCTAAGTATCCCCCAAGCTCCCCTCCTCACAAAAATACAGAACCTCTCAGACAAAGAAGTCTGGCTATTGTTGTTACGGTTAAAAAAAAAAAAAAAGCCAGTTCTTCAAAACACTTTCTTTTCTGAGTCAGGGTCTCGCTTGCGGCCACCGTGCCCCAGCCTCCTGAGTGCTGGGGTTAGAAGCACAGGTCACTACACCTGGATTTAGAGACTTTTGTGCGGCTGGGGACAGAAGGCAGGGCCTCTGGGCCACACCTGCCCCACCCTGCTCCTGCTCCCCACCTTGTCCAGAGATGGCAAGTTTCGTATTACTCAATTACAACAGCTCACGTCACCCCTAAGAGGACCATCAGACAGGGCTCAGATTCTCCCAAACCAGAGGCACTGTCCTTTTTTGTTTACAAATTAGGAAGCCAGTATGGGAAGGCCAAGTGGTCACCATACATGTGAGGAGCTAGATGGCGCAGGGTCACAGTGACTCACGTCACTGTGTGTGAGTGCGCACGGACCGAGGCAGCGCTCACCTTCATGGCCAGCACACGGGAAGCGGCCTGCGAGGAGCCCAGGCGCCTCAGGAAGTAGTCAAGCACCTCGCATGTGGTCTGCTCATCGGCCTTGGGGCCCAGCAACAGGTCCTGCAGGCGGCCCAGAAGCTGCCTCTGCTTCTGCTGCCTCTGTGGGTCGAGAGGGGCTCTCAGGAGACCTGGGGAGCCACTGGAGATGGCTCAGGGAGGGTGATGCAGGACAAGCACCCACCTGCCGCTTCTTGGCCTTCTGCTCCCGGCTCTCACCCTCCTCCTCCTCCTCCCCTGAGGTGGCAGCATCCGCGGCATCGTGCAGCAGAAACTCACACAAGCACTGCACGGGCAGCACATCCAGCGAGCCTTCACTGGACTGCACCAGGTCGGCCAGCCAGGGCATGGACTGTGAGGAGGCCTGGTGGGCAGCAGGGGAGGCCACACTAAGTGCCAAGAGCCACCCCAAGCCTTCCCTCTGGTGCCTGGATGCTCAGGCTTGCCCTACAAGGGCCCACAAGCATCTCTGAGGCACCCAGGAGCTCATGTGGGTGTGCCCGGTACATCCTGACGCTCCGTCCATTCATAACGAAGCTCCTCCGAGCCAGAGCCTCTGGAACATTCTCAGTGTGCTCCAGCTCGCCACCCCTCCCACAGCCTTACTCTTCCCTTCTGGCAGGGCGCACCTGGCGCTGGATGATGTGTAAGAGGAAGTCAGGGGCTGCGGCTGCGGCACAGAAGGTGACCTAGGCGCAGGGACTGATTGAGGGCCTTCACCTGGTCCAGGATATGAGGGGGTGGCCTCCGCGGAGGCCCTCTGCAGGGCAAGGAACGGGATATCAGAAGGCTACACACAGTACTCCCCAGCACAGGGAAATCTCTGCCCCATCCCAGCCCTGCTGCAGAGGGGCAGTGGAACCCCTGGGGCCAACACTGCAGCCTGACACAGCATGCGTGGGCCTAACCAGAGAGCCATGCCAAGGATGTGGGCCCTGGCAGAGGCCTGCCCCTGCCCTGGGCTGCGTACTGGGGGTCCAGGCTGGTGAGCTGCGAGAGGAGCAGGCTGCTGCTCTCAGTGATGGTCTGCTTGGTGGAGGCAGCAGCAAGGTGCCCTTCAAAGGCCAGGATCTCCTGCTTCTCCCGTTGCGAGATCTGTAGCTCCCGGTTGATCATCTCCGTCCTGGTCTCCTCGTCCGTCAGCGTACAGGGGGGGTACGAGTAGTTACTGGGGACCAAACATGCAGGAACTGGTATTTGCCCATGCCCAGGGCACCCAGCAGTCCATGCTCAGTCAGGGAGGGACAAGCCTCGCAAGGCTGCCGCCAGCCTGAGCCGCAGGGGAAGCGGTGTCCAGCAACAAGGCTGTCCAGCTGAGCCAGGCCAGCGGCTCCTCGGAGGAGGAGTCAGCATTGAATACCTGGTGTCCAACTGACACGCACTCTGCCACAGTACATCACACCACACAAAACAGACCTCCCCGCACCCCCAGGGACTGCCGGGGGGTGACACCTGCAACTTCCAGAGACACAGCAGCTCTACGCAGAGCCGTAGAGCTTCGCCTCCTTTCACATGCTCCAAAGTCTATCTCCCAAGGGAGTCCCTTCTGAGCCCTGTCCCTATGGCCTCATGTCCAGCCTGCTACTCAGGCACCTGAAAGCTAACGCCTCCAACCACAGACCACACATATCCCGTCCACCATGGACAGCCACACCCACACAGGGCCACAATGACAGGGCCCATCCAAATGGCCACAGCCACACATCTGTTCTTCACAAAACCACACCACACTCACGGTCCTCCACGTCACAGCTACAGACACCCAGCCCACAACGTCACAGCCGCAAGCACCTGGCCCCGATTCCACGGCCACATATGGGCCTGGTCCAAGGAATGTCATGGGCGCAGGCTGTCCCATCACTGCCACTGCCGTGTGGTGCCCGCCCTGGGAAGAAGGGCGCTCGCGTGTCCCGGCTCGAGTGAACACCAATGCGATGCATACCTGCACTGTGCTGTGCTCACAGCACTCACCCTCCACTCCGGCCGCGCTCACCACTGCAGGTCACCATGGTCACGCGCCTGCTGAAGCACACGTGCGCCGGCCCACCCCCACTGTGTCCCCTCTGGCTACACCCCGTACCGCATCATCCACTCTGCTGTCCTCTCCCTAGCTGGCCGCACCGCGCTGGCCACCACACTCCCCGTGGGCTCCCCCAGGAAAAGAGCAGAGACCAGCGTGCAACAGACCTGGGCTGCAAAACCGCAGCCAGGAGGCGGGGACCCAGGAAGGAGGGGTGCATGGGCCAGGCAGAGCCCCACTCAGGGATGAGGGCCCCCTTTCCCCGCTTACTTGGTCATAACCATCTCCATGAGCATCTTCAGAGTGGGGTACTCCTCCCAAGCAGCCAGTCCTAGGACGGAGAACAGACGCTGGCCACAGTGCTCCTTCTGGACCCCTGTGCCCTGGCTAGACCACTGCTGGGCTCCCGGCTCGCGTCCTCACACTCAAGTCTCCCTGAAGGCGAGTTTGCAGCATGGCCAGGAAGGCTCACCAATATTCTCTGGGTTGAAGGCAGCAACAACCAGTAACAGGGGCCAGGCCTTCCAGTAGAGCGTGGAGATGGCAAGGTTCGGGGGCTGATACCTGCACGGCAGGAGGGTTGACAGTGTCCTCAACTTGGGCCAGGCAGCGATATCATGGCACATAGCCATGATGACTGGCCAACTAGGCTACTGCTCTGGGCTGTGTATGGGGTGGAGGGTAGGGCCTCAAACCTACACCCCACCCCACACTGAATCTACCCTCTGGCAACACCTGACTGCTCCATGTCACCAAGTCACAGACAGAAACACGTGTCACCACTGAGCCCACACTGAGCTTCCTGCGAGAAACCCCAGCATCCCTAGTGCTAAGACCCAGCTTCCTAGGTCTCGGCCAGGAGCAATGGTAGGGAAGGCTAAAGTGCTCACAGACGCCACCCATCACGTCCTTTGTCCTGCGTGCTCACAGGCGTTAGTGCCCCAGCACATGAGTGGAGGTCAGAGGACAGCCTTGGGTATAGGTCCTTGCCTGTCACCTCGTTTCCAGACAGAGTCTCTCACTGTTCATGACTGTTTGGCAGCCCGCGAACTATCCAGGAGACGCTCCTGCCTCTACCTCCCTTCTTGCCATAGGGACGCTGGGATTACAGCCTCCCGCTATAGCACTCGGCCAGGCAGTCACACTTTACTGGGATTACAGCCTCCTGCTATAGCACTCGGCCAGGCAGTCACACCTTAGTGGCAAGTGCTCTACCCACGGAGCCAGCTCTCCAGCCTCATCCTCATTCTTATTGAAAAAAATTTTTTTGTTTATTTGAGAGTGACAGAGAGAAAGAGGCAGATAGAGAGAGAAAATGGACGCACCAGGGCCTCCAGCCACTGCAAACGAACTCGATGCATGCGCCCCCTTGTGCATCTGGCTAACGTGGGCCCTGGGGAACCGAGCCTCGAACTGGGGTCCTTAGGCTTCACAGGCAAGCGCTTAACTGCTAAGCCATCTCTCCAGCCCTCATTCTTATTCTTTACATCAGAAAACTAGAAAGCTAGGTATTGGTAGCTCAGCCTATGACCCCATTTAGTCAGGATGTCGAGGCAGGAGGATTGCTGTGAGGTCAAGACCTGCCTGAGCTACAAAGAGAGTATTAAGCCAGCCTAGGCAATTTAGCGAAACCCTGTCTCAAAACAAAAAGAAAGGGTTGGGGGGCTGGAGAGATGGCTTAGCAGTTAAGGCACTTGTCTGGGACACCCAAGGACCCAGGTTCGATTCCCAGTACCCATGTAAGTCAAGTGCACAAGGTGGTGCACGTGTCTGGAGTTCGTTTGCAGTGGCTGGAGGTCCTGGACACCCATTCTCTCTCTCCTCTCTTTCTCTATCCATCTCTTTCTCTCTAATATAAATTAAAATTTTTAAAAAGGGCTGGAGGGATAGCTTAGCAGCTGAAGTACTTGCCTGTGAAGCCTAAGGACCCAGGTTTGATTCCCCAATACCCATGTAAGCCAGATGCACAAGGTGGCACATGCATCTAGAGTTCATTTGCAGTGGCATGAGGCCGCGACATACCCATTCTTTCTCTCTCTCAAATAAATAAATTAATTTTTTTTAAAGGGCTGGAAATATAGCTCAGTGGCAGGATGTTTGCCTATCATGCACAAGGCCCTAGGTTCAAATCTCCAGTGCTGCAAAGAATTTTAAAAATAGAGAGGAAAAAGCCAGCTGTGGTGGCACACGCCTTTAATACTAGCACTTGGGAGGCAGAGGTAGGAGGACCATAGTGAGTTCGAGACCATCTTCAGACTACATAGTGAATTCCAAGTCAGCCTGGAAGAGCAAGACCTTACTTTGAAAAACCAAAAAAGAAAAAAAAAAAAAGAAGAAAGAAAGAAAGAAAATAGAGAGGAAAAGTAAAGTACAAACAAAAGCAACAGAAAGGAACCTCGCACTGTGCTAACAGTGGGAGAGAGGGCAGGCTACAGACATGGCCTTACCCTGGTGGCAGCTGGATATTCTCTGGGTGGTGGTAGGTGCACAGGTTCAAAACTGCATCTATCAGCTGGATCCGCTCCACCTTCAGTACTTCCACATCTGAAAGCCAGAGGCACTCGGCATCAGAGCCACTCCAGTCCGACAGGCCTTGTCCCAGGTGACGGGAGAGAGACAGGGGCCTTGCTCCAAGGTAGAGGGACAGAGATGGGGACCTGCTCCAGAAGGGAGGAGAGACAGACAGGGACCTTGTTCCAGGTCAGGCGAGAGGGCTGACAGGCACGGACAGCAGGATGCATGGGGAGACTGGGGCCTTGTTGCTGGCTCTGCAGGGTGTATGGACTACCTGGAGGACAGTCCCATTTGGGTTCTGAGAAGGAGGGATGTGAGAGCCATGGAGGATCAGGAATGGCATGTTCAAGATCATTCTACTACTGTCCTTGAGAACAGAGGACAGGTTAAGGGCCTGCCGAGGCTCTACCATGTGACAATGTGTGAACTGCAGATCCAGGGCAGAGATGAGACAGATGCTGAAGGCACAAGGGAACACGTAAGCCCTCAATCCAAGTCTGCAGCCCCCCACCTCCCTCCAGGAAACAGCAACAGCCGAGCAAACAGAGGATATGAAATCCAGCTGGAATTGTACACACGCACGCACACGCTTGAGTAGGGTGACGTGGGCTGTTACCATCGGCCTGGACCGCAGCAGCTCGCTTCACCAGGTGGTCAGCAAGTTCCATGGCGTCCGCAGGGGCCGAGAGGGAGCTCACGGGATAGTCCGATGACCAAAATGCGCATGAGGGTGTCCTCCAGTATGGGCACCTCAGAGCACAGGCGCAAGAAGAAGCTGTGCACAGCACCATGAGTCAGAGGTAGCAGGGGAAAAGGCAAATCTGCCAGGGAGCAAAGTGGGGCTGGGGCCGGCAGCCAGACTCCCCATGCCGCCTCTCCGTGGTCTGCTCCCTCTCCAATCTCAGGCACCCTCTGTGGGGAAGGGTCTGACTCGCAGTCTCCAACAGACAGGGAGAGACTGGGACCGCCGCTCTCTCCTGCGGCTCCGGTCACTCATTCCCAATGCTCTAGCACACAAGACTCTGACACCCTGGGGCCTGGCAGGTGGCAGAGTGCACGCACCTTCCTGGCAGGCCTGTAAGGTGTGGCAGTGAGGTGGGTGCAGAGCTTGGAGCACAGTGGCTTGCAAACTGGACTTAGTAGGACGTGGGGAGGGGTAAGCTAGAACACACGGACGACCAGTGGGCTCGGAGGGGCACTGGGGCGAGTCCATTGAGGAAGGGCACTGCCTGTAGCTCTGTGAAGCATGGAGGGTAGAGAGCCTGGCACATGGGAAGAGGCAGCAGCTTGGGGTCCTGTGGCCACAGGGGCTGGCTAATCCTCAGGGGACAGTGACTACAGACATCACTGCAGGGGGACAGCATGGGTTTGCAGGTAGTCCCCAGTCCGCATGGCTCCCACTGGGCAGAGCCCCACGCACAGACAGTGCTCCCATCACCCCCTGCCCCAGCATACTGCTCACTTGCGGTCGCTCTCCGGAGGCCAGTTGTCCCACTTGTAGTAGGTCTCCGGCTGCTCGGTGAAGAGCACCTTGTGAAGGCTGTGGGGGACAGAGCTGGCATCAGCTTGGGACACAGCTGCAGGGCCTGTGGGGGCGCCACGGACCAAAGCTGATAATGGCCAAGTTCTCGGGACTGTACTCCAGGTCGCAGGACCACCAGCCATGTCCCAAATGACAGACTCCTGTCTGGTGACCCTACTATTGGCCTGGAACCAGTGGCTTGAGAGGTGGCACTGCAAAGACAGAGGGCCAGGGAAATGGCCTCAGGATGGCCTGATACTCACCAGTGCACGTAGTCCTTGGGGGCGAGTTTGCTGATGGAGGGGACAACAGTGTGAAGCCACCAGACAGCGTCACGCTGGATGGCAGCTATCTGGTTCTGAAATGTCCGCAGCACCTCGAGGTCTGGGGGTGGGGAGAGTGGGCTGTCACCCTGCAGCATGGCCTCAAATGCCACCTCCTGACCCCTGCTCTCCCCTGAGTCAGGCCCCACAGCTCAAGAGGACACCCGCAGCAGATCCTGGGCCCGGACGGTCCTCTTTGCCAGACGGAGGACAGCTGCTTCCTCCAGAAGGCCAGCCTCCCCTGGCTCTGTGCCGAGGAAGTCTCTGCCCTCCACAGCCACCCGTGGAAGAGCCAAATGCTACCAGGCCTGTCCCAAGAGCCATGGCCAAGCAGAGCCTTACTCCTCTTCTCTCCTTTGTCCCAGGCGATGCCAGCCTCCTTCACCTGAGCCGTGATGCCCAGCATCATGGACACGGCCAGCACGTCTGTGATGTGAACCACAAAGCGCTCCTGCAGGCGGAGAGGGCAGCTCAATCCCACGGAGGGCCCGCACGTGCACCCACACGCACGCACACGCACCCACACGCACGCACGCAAAGCATTCTTGCAGACAGACAGCATGGTGGCTCAGCTCCACAGAGAGCCTGTAACTGGGAGCTCCATGCCACACACAGACATGTGTGTCGACATATGTGTGCACAAACAACTGAGAGAGGCCAGTGATTCCCTACAACCAATGACCACTGTAACAGTAGAGCAGCTGGCAGGGGCAGGGCTTGGGACCTAGTAGCTGCCGGACTGACCAGGCCACGGGGAGGAGGCTCAGGCAACAAGCTTGGCAAAGTGCCTGGCCAAAGGGTGGACTCCTCCCAAGTGGACTGCCAACCTGCCGCGGATGACAGAGGTCCTCTCGCGGCCACCCATTTCATTCTGTTTGGCAATAGCTTGCTGCACCTGCACTCGAGCCGGGCAGAGCCTGCTCCTCTCACTCAGCTGGGCCCTGTCTGCTCAGTCACTGCTCAGCTTGCCAGCAGTGGTGCCCACACAGCTCTGGGTCTTGAACTCCTCGTCTCTTTAGGGAACAGACACTACATGTCCCCTGAACTCACTGCTGTGACCTCACATATGCTATGCTGACAGGCCTGGCACGTGGCTGTCCCTGTGAGGGCAGGGGCACGGGCACCTTGAACTCCATGTCCAGGTACTGGGGCTCCTTGCGCTCCTGCATGAGCCCCAGGCAGAAGGCCTGGAAGTTGATCTCATGCTTGGTCTGCTTGATGATCTCGCGAAGCAGGGCCCGTGAGGCCCGGAGGTAGTCATCTTTGTTGGTCAGAAGGTCCTGGAACACCATGGCCAGGAACTGGGGGAGAGAAAGTCATGGAGCACTGGGTTGGCAGCCGTGTTGGCCAAACCACGAGTGCTCTCTGGGCTGTGTAGAAACACGCCCAGCACCCACCTTGGGCGCCAGCTCGGAGCTGTGCTGCAGCACGGTGTACAGGACCTGCATGTTGTTGGGGTTGCGAGCGTTCGAGAGCTCGTTGAAGATCACGAACTTGATGGTGGTGCCCAGGTTGTCCTTGTGTGCGTTCAGCAGCTCCCTGGATGTGAATCAAGCATGCGGACATGGGCACAGGCCACCCTGCTGCCCACTGCCCACTGCCCGCCTCACAGCCCGCAGCCCCGGCCAGCTGCACACCTGACGCAGAGCATGTAGTGGTTGAGGAGGACCTTGGGCTTCAGGCGGATCTTGATCAGGTGGGAGATGACATCCATGTCCTCTGGGCCGTGTGAGTTACAGTTCATGCACACGGACATCAGCAGGTCCTGGGCCGGCCGAGTCAGCTGTGCAGAGAGACCATCAAGTGCATAACCAGAGCTGGCAGGAAGGCATCCCCACTTGAGCTCTGCCCTGTGCATGCCCCATGTGCCACCCACCACCACAGCATACCTTGGGGTTCTGCAGCCACATCTCCAGGCGCTGTACAGCCAATAGCCGCACCTCCTTGTAGCCACAGGTGGCGGTGAGCAGCCGCAGGAGGTTCCTGGACACGTTGTCGATGGGCTGTCGCCGGTTCAGCTGGTCACGCAGCATGTCCAGGACATACTCCTCCACGCTCTCTGTGAGGTCATCGTACCTAGGCCAGAGGGGGGAAGGAGGCCAGGAAGGATACTGCCCCAGGCGCCCTCCTGCCCACCTCCCAAGAGTGGGGCTGCTGGTCCACCTACCTGGGCATGAGCTGGCCCTCCTGCTCTGGGCTCAGCTTCTCCTCAGCAATCAGCAGCTCTGTCTGGCTGTCCTCTTCCTCCGTGAGTGAGGGGTGGGGGCTGCTGCCTGCAGGGACCACGTGAACTCCTGAGTGCCCAACCACAGGGCTGTGGACAGCAGGACCCTCAGCCCCCACTACACCCCAACCACACCTCTCACCTGCTCCAAGCTCACCCCCGCTGCGCACCCCCTCCCCCTGCAGCAGCACGCTCTTGGGGGGCATCCTAGTGTTGAAGGCCGTCTGGATGTTGTCCACAAAAGTCCTGCAGTGCGGGCTGTCCACCCAGATCCGCTCCCCCAGTGAGTCCTCAATGTACACCTGCAACAAGCCACATGCTTGGGCCTTTCCTTGGGCCTGCCGGTTGCCCAGTGGGCGGGCAGGCTTTTGGGAGGCCCTTACCAACTGCAGTGCAGGACACCAGGGCCCTGATCCCTTCTCTGAAGGGCTCTCCAGCGCCCCGCGCCTGCAATTCCACACCGAGCAGTGACGTAAGTGAGGGAGGTCCCGGACACGGCCTCACCTTGACAAAGATCTCGGGCCAGTTCTCGTCCTCCTCGTAGGCGGCCATGAGGAGGTTGCAGGCCAGCACAGACACCAGGCTATTCCCCTTGGCTTTGAAGTTGATCGAGGCGTCCCGCCGCAGGAGGCTGCACAGGGCCTGTAAAGGTAGGTGCATGCCATGGGTCACCAGGGGACAGGGAGGAACAAGAGAAAGAGACGAGCAGCCCAAGCTGCCGAGGCCCACCTCGATGACCCCCTCCGTGGCGAAGATGTTGGGCTTGATCTTGGCCAGGTACATGAGGCTCAGGTACAGCGCGCTGTCGGGCTTGGCCCGCGTCATCTTCAGCTGCTTCGCAGCCCCGCACAGCACGCCCTCAATCCTGTCGTCATTGCCCTCCAACTCGGCGGCCTCGATCTCGTCCAGCAGCACTGTGGGCAAAACTGACCGTGCAAGGGACCTGGGTTAGAGCGGGGGAAGGAAGCAGAGGTCACCCTGGAGCTGTGGGAACAAGGCTGTTCTGGTTACATTCTTGTGGCTGGCACAAAACACCCAGCCAAAGCACTCAACGGGAGGAAAGGTGTTTTTTACTTTGGCTTACAGTCTTGAGGGGAAGCTCCACGAAAGCAGGGAACAGGCTAGCATGAGCAGAGGCTGAACATTCCCTCCGCCACAGTGGGCAGTAGCGGCAGGATGAGAATTAACACTGGAAGGCTAACAAACCTCAGGGGCCATCACACCTCCTCCAGCAAGGCTCCACCTCCAAACTGCCACTAGCTTGGGAGCAAACACTCAGAACACCTAAGTCCACCGGGGGGGGGGAGGCACCACCAAAGACAGACCATGGCATGTGCCCACAGGCAGCTCTGACTGGCATTTGGAGGCTCTGAGCACCCAGAGACCAAACTCCTTACCCTCCAGACTTCCTGTTTTTTTCTGGTGCTGGAGAATAAACTCAAGACCTCACATAGATGAGCAAGTGCTTTACCACTGAGCCACGGCCCCAGCCCCTCACTGGGGGGTTCTAGGCAGGTGTTCTACCACTGAGCCACGGCCCCAGCCCCTCACTGGGGGGTTCTAGGCAGGAGCTCTACCACTGAGCCACACCCCAGTCCCTCACTGGGGGATTCTAGGCAGAAACTCTACCACTGAGCCACACCCACAGGCCTTCACTGGGGGATTCTAGGCAGGAGCTCTACCACTGAGCCACACCCCCAGCCCCTCACTGGGGGATTTTAGGCAGGTGTTCTACCACTGAGCCACACCCCCAGCCCCTCACTGGGGATTCTAGGCAGGAGCTCTACCACTGAGCCACACCCCCAGCCCCTCACTGGGGGATTCTAGGCAGGAGCTCTACCACTGAGCCACACCCCCAGCCCCTCACTGGGGGATTCTAGGCAGGAGCTCTACCACTGAGCCACAGCCCCCAGCCCCTCACTGGGGGATTCTAGGCAGGAGCTCTACCACTGAGCCACACCCCCAGCCCCTCACTGGGGGGTTCTAGGCAGGAGCTCTACCACTGAGCCACACCCCCAGCCCCTCACTGGGGGGTTCTAGGCAGGAGCTCTACCACTGAGCCACACCCCCAGCCCCTCACTGGGGGATTCTAGGCAGGAGCTCTACCACTGAGCCACACCCCCAGCCCCTCACTGGGGGGATTCTAGGCAGGAGCTCTACCACTGAGCCACACCCCCAGCCCCTCACTGGGGGATTCTAGGCAGGAGCTCTACCACTGAGCCACACCCCCAGCCCCTCACTGGGGATTCTAGGCAGGAGCTCTACCACTGAGCCACACCCCCAGCCCCTCACTGGGGGATTCTAGGCAGGAGCTCTACCACTGAGCCACACCCCCAGCCCCTCACTGGGGGATTCTAGGCAGGAGCTCTACCACTGAGCCACGCCCCCAGCCCCTCACTGGGGGGTCTAGGCAGGAGCTCTACCACTGAGCCACACCCCCAGCCCCTCACTGGGGGGGTTCTAGGCAGGAGCTCTACCACTGAGCCACGCCCCCAGCCCCTCACTGGGGGGTCTAGGCAGGAGCTCTACCACTGAGCCACACCCCCAGCCCCTCACTGGGGGATTCTAGGCAGGAGCTCTGCCACTGAGCCACACCCCCAGCCCCTCACTGGGGATTCTAGGCAGGAGCTCTACCACTGAGCCACACCCACAGGCCCTCACTGGGAGATTCTAGGCAGGTGCTCTACCACTGAGCCACACCCCCAGCCCCTCACTGGGGGATTCTAGGCAGGTGCTCTACCACTGAGCCACATCCCCAGCCCCTCACTGGGGATTCTAGGCAGGTGCTCTACCACTGAGCCACACCCCCAGACCCTCACTGGGGGATTCTAGGCAGGTGCTCTACCACTGAGCCACACACCCAGCTCCTCACTGGGGGATTCTAGGCAGGCGTACTCACACAGCAGGTTCTTACTGGCAGACTCTAGGCAAGGACCCTATCTTATTCTCCCAGTCCATGTCACCGTCTGAGACAGGGTCTTACTAAGTTGCTCAGGCTAGTGTTGAACTTTCCACCTCCCTGCCTCAGCCTCCCAAACAAGGACAGGCCGATATCAAAGGCCATGGTGCCCTTTGGGCCTTTCATATGACAACTCACAGCAAGGGATGGCAGGACTTTAAAGACAAACAAAGCATCATTAAAGTCAGCAGCTCGCTTGTTCTTTCTTGCTTCTACATAGATTTCACCCGTGGAAAAATACTCCAACAAGAGCAAACACACAGGCAGCAACGTCCACTGCTCGAGCGCCCATGTGCTCCGCAGCTGGCAGTGACCTGATATCGGGCAGAGCTATGCTATGGGCACCACTGGGATAAGTGACACAAAAAGCAGGGCATGTTAAATACATTCGACATGAAAGCAGCTGTGGGCAGTGAAACGGAGGGTGAGGTTTATCTTCCCTCTAGGCCCTAGAGACTTGATGCTGGGAAACGTCACATGAACTTGCTGTCCTGGAGAGAAACAGAGCGCACAAGGCCTTCTCCAGCTTGGGCAGCACAGCGTAACCACAACAGCCGTGTCCACCCGGTGCACCTCCCCTGCGAGGGCTTGGGAGGGGGCTATCACCAAGGAGACTCCACAGACAGGTGATGAGCCCAGAGCAGTGACGGAGGGCTGAGGCGCAGCTGCACCCAGTGTCTGCAGAACAAGCCCGCAGGGAGCCAAGCACCCTGCTCACAGCCATGCGGCCTAGCCCCCAACCTTGCAGAGGAAGGACCTGCTGTGCCGACAGAGGCAGGCCTCTTGGAAGCGGCCCCAGCAGACACCTGGCAGATGGATCGGGGATGCTGTCAGAGGAAGTCCATGGCCTCACGTTACCTTCAATGGGCACCACGGACGGCTCTTTAATGGAGGGAGAAATGGCTCGTTTTTCCGCAACAGCAGCCTCAGCCAGGCGCCCCAGGGCACTCAGTGGGGGAGTAGAGGACAGCTTGGGACGTTTGGTGAGGCCAGTTAGCGCCGAGGCCCCAGACAGAGAGGCCGCAGCATCCCGCTTGCGCTCCGAAGGCAAGCCGGAAGGGGCCGGCTTCAACAGGGTGGACGTGGTCTTTGATTCATTGGCCTGACCCTTCGAGCCTAATGCAATGAAGTCCCCAGGGGGAGGGTGCCCTGCAGAGAAGAGACAGAGGACATACACACTTTCATCACAGTCTTGAGGTGGAAGAGCTTGACTGAATAGGAGCCAGAGGAAACAGGTCAATTAGCAATCCCGACCCCCCCCCCACACACACACACAACTGGTGTGACAGCAGTGGTGACTGACTGCAAACCTGGCCACCTTAGACTTCCGAGTACCCATCTACTTAACCCTTGAGTTTCTCCACTTCACAGATGTAGGCAGCGTCTGTCCCATCATGTGCCTAGCATCACATACTGAGGAACCTCCAGGACTTCAGTATAGACCATTCAGCCCAAGACTGGTGTTAGTCCTGGTGGCGAGTGCCCCCCAAATGCTCAGCTGGGCTGGATGACTGTGTCCTGTTCCCCTAAACCCCAGATATGACTGTGCCTTGCAGGAGCCCCAGAGCACCCAAGGTGACTCTGTCTTGCAGAAACCCCCAGGTGATTATACCCCAGGTGACTGTACTATGCAGGAATACCCTAGATGTCCCCAGTGTGACCATGGACTACAGGTGACCATGCCCCGCACAAACTCCAGAGGGGTGACAGGGTCCTACAGTGATTCCCCAGGGGGCCGTGTCCTGCAGAGCTCTGCCCTACAGGAACTCCCTGGGTGACCCTATTCTTCAGGAGCAAGAAGCCCCGATGTGTCCAAGCCCTGCAGGAGTCCCCGAGGTGCCCGTACCCAGCCCCCAGCCGCAGCTCCCCGGTCCCCGGCGCTGCGCGCAGGACGCACCTGAGGGCTTGGCGGCCGCGCTCGGCCTCCGCACGGTGGTGGGCTTGGCTCGGTTCATCCTGCCCGGGGCCCTCGCGCTCCTCGCTGGCGCGGCGTCACCTGGGAGGAGGCGGCGGGAGTCACTCGCCCGCTCACTCATTCATCCCTTGTGCCGTGCAGAACGGCAGGGCCGCCCGCCGGGGACGCGGGGAAGAGGGCGCGCGCGGCGGGGCGCAAAGCGGGGGTCGCCGCGGGGACTGCTGAGCACCGCGGGGACCACTCACCCGCCGCGTACCACCCCAGACACCCGCCGCCACGGCCTCCCCGGAAGTCGGAACGATCCAGGCAGTGCAGAGCACTGACTTCCGGGAAAATCGGAAGTACAGTGGTTCTGGAGGAGGCCGGCCAAGAGGGTCTCCGCGCGCGTGCGCAGTGCTGCAGCGCCATCTTGCGGCGGGAGGCTGGATGAACCTCGCTGCGCCGGCCTCCGAGGGCTCCACCTGCTGGGGGCGTGCTGTTCCGCCTCTTAAAAAAAAATTATTTATGCCGGGTGTGGTGGCGCACGCCTTTAATCCCAGCACTCGGGAGGCAGAGGTAGGAGGATCACCGAGAGTTCGAGGCCTCCCTGAGACTACATTGTAAATTCCAGGTCAGCCTGGATCAGAGTGAGACCCTACCTTGTAAAACCAAAAAAATATATATTTATTATTTTATTTATTTATTTATTTATTTGAGGGAAAGAGGCAGAGGGAGGGAGAGAGAGAGAGAGAGGGAGAGAACGGGCTCACTAGGGCCTCCAGCCCCTGCATATGAACTCCAGATGCGTGCTCTCCCTTGTGCATCTGGCTTACGTGGGTCCTGGGGAATTGAACCTGGGTCCCTTTGCTTTGCAGGCAAACGCCTTAACCACTAAGACATCCGTCCAGTCCCTGTTCCCGCCTCTTTCTGCAGACAAGGCAGAGGTTATTTAAGTGACATTCCCAAGGTGGAGAAGGTGTCGTCTTGGGGTGGGAGTCTTGCTTTCTTACCAATCCTTCAACCACAGGCTCTGAAGTCGTGAAAGCAGCAGGGCGGTGGACACTTGATTTGGGCACCGAGCTCTGTATCCATCCGTGGAATGGGCTTCCTCAGTACCAGCTGGCACCATCCTATCCCCACCACAGCTCCAGGCTCTGACCAGGTTTTCTCGTTCCTGGGCCCAGGACAAAATTCCAGATATTTCCTTGGAATCAATATGGTGGCCCTGCCAGCTTCACAAGAGGTAACCACCACCTACTACTCCCTCCCAGTCCCAAGAGGAAAACAGCTATGAGTTCAAATCCAGCTTGGACCACATAATGACTAACAGGCCAGCCTGCACTACATGGTGAGACCCTGTCTCAAAAATACAAATGAGACCCAGGCATGGTGGCACATGCCTTTAATCCCAGCACTTGGGAGGCAGAGGCAGGAGGGTCACTGTGAGTTCGAGGGCCACCCTGAGACTACAGAGTGAATTCCAGGTCAGCCTGAGCTAGAGTGAGACCCTACCTAAAAAAAAAAAAGAAAAAAAAAAAGAGAGAGAGAGAGAGAGAGCCGGGCACGGTGGTACACACCTTTAATCCCAGCACTCAGGAGGCCGAGGTAGGAAGACTACCATGAGTTTGAAGCCACCCTGAGACTATGTAGTGTATTCCAGGTCAGCCTGGGTTAGAGTAAGAACCTACCTCAAAAACAAAATATACAAATGTGGAGCGAGGAAGACGGCTCAGCAGTTAAAGATGCTTACCTGCAATGCCTTGCGGTCCAAGTTCAATTTCCAATAGACACACATAAGCTGGATGCAAAATGTAGCACAAGCATCTTGTGCTCATTTGCAGTGGCAAGAGGCCTTGGCACACTCATCTCACACGTGTGTGCAAAAAATTAACAATTTATATGTAAGTGTGTGTATATATATGTATGTATATATATACAGTTTTGTACATATTTGTGTTTATACCCAACAGAGATTTCTTCTTGCGATGAGCAGAGGGAATGCAGAGACGTGCAGCTGAAGAAAATACTGAGAATATGTGAATATTGTGTGCTCAGCCCTAAACGGGGCATCTATACTCACCACCTTCTTCAAGGTTCAGGAAACAAGGTAGAAGAGACGGCACAAGGAACTTGCTGGACACAGGGACATGCACCTGTAATCCCAGCACCCAGAGTTTAATATTATAGCTTGTTTTGAGGTTTTGTTTGTTTAGTAGGTTGGTCAGTTGATTTTTTTTATGTGAGAGAGAGAGAGAAAGAGGCATAGAGAGAGAGAGAGAGAGAGAGAGAGACAATGGACACGCCAGGACCTTCAGCTGCTGCAAACAAACTCCAGATGCATGCGCCCCCTTGTGCACATGTGTGACATTGCGTGCTTACGTCACCATGCATCTGGCTTATGTGGGACCTGGAGATTTGAATATGAGTTCTTAGGCTTCGCAGGCAAGCACCTTAACTGCCGAGCCATCTTTGCAGCTTAGTTGATGTTTTTGTTGTTTGTTTGTTTTTTACACAGGGTCACATGTAACCCTGGGGGTCCTTGAACTTGATATGTGGCTGAGCCTGGCTTTGAACTCCTGAACTACTATTATAGGTTGTACCACCACACCCAGCTGACCATTATGCTTTCCTTTTTTTTTTTTTTTTTTTTTTTTTGAGGTAGGGTCTCACTCTAGCCCAGGCTGACCTGGAATTCACTATGGATTCTCAGGGTGGCCTCGAACTCATGGCAATCCTCCTACCTCTGCCTCCCGAGTGCTGGGATTAAAGGTGTGCGCCACCACACCCGGCTCTGCTTTTCTTTTTTATTGTTGAGGTAGGATCTTGTGCTAGCTGAGGCTGACCTGGAATTCACTATGTAGTCTCAGGCTGGCCTTGAACTCATGGCAATCCTCCTACCTCTGCCTCCTGAGTGCTGGGATTAAAGGCGTGCACCACCATGCCTGGCTCTCTCTCTCTCTTTTATGAGAGAGAGAGAGAATTGGTGCACCAGGGCCTCCAGCCATTGCAATTGAACTCCAGATGTGTGCGCCCCCTTGTGCACATGTGCAACCTTTGCGCTTGTGTCACCTTGTGTGCCAGGCTTACGTGGGACCTGGGGAGTCAAACATGGGTTCTTAGGCTTCACAGGCAAGCACTTTAACTACTAAGCCATCGCTCCAGCCCTCTCTCTTTTTAAAGTATGGTCTTTGCATTTCTTTTAAAATGTATTTTTTGGGGCTGGAGATATGGCTTAGCGGTTAAGCGCTTGCCTGTGAAGCCTAAGGACCCCGGTTCGAAGCTGGAATCTCCAGGACCCACGTTAGCCAGATGCACAAGGGGGCACACGTGTCTGGAGTTCGTTTGCAGTGGCTGGAAGCCCTGGCGTGCCCACTCTCTCTCACTATCTGCCTCTTTCTCTCTCTGTTACTCTCAAATAAACAAATAAAAATGAACAAAAAATAAATAAATAAAATGTATTTTTTTTTTTTTTTGTTAGAGAGAGAGAGCAATAGAGAGAGAGAGGGAGTTGGCATGCTAGGGCCTCCAGCCACTGTAATCAAACTCCAGACACGAGCACTATCTTGAAGTGTGACCTTGCACTTGCATTACCCTGTGTGTCTAGCGTATGTGGGATCTGGAGAGTTGAACATGGGTCCTTAGGCTTTGCAGGCAAAGCGTTTTAACTGCTAAGCCATCTTTCCAGCCTGAACATACTGTTTTTATTTATTTTACTTCATTGGTTTTTCAAGGTTGGGTCTTGCTCTAGCCCAGGCTGACCTAGAATTCACTATGTAGTGTCAGGGTGGCCTCACAAACTCATGGCAATCCTCCTACCTGTGCCTCCTAAGTGCTGGGACTAAAGGCATACACCACCACACCTGGCAAAAATACTGCTTTTTAAAAGCAGAATTTTGGGCTGGAGAGATGACTTAGTGGGTAAGGAGCTTGCCTGCAAAGCCAAAGAACCCAAGTTTGAGTCCCCAGTATGCACATAAAAGACAGATGCACAAGGTGGCGCATGAATCTGGAGTTCTGTTTGCAGTGGCTAGAGGCCCTAGTGTGCCCATCTTCTTTCTTTCTTTCTTCTTTCCCTCCTTCCTTCCTTCCTTCCTTCCTTCCTTCCTTCTTTCCTTTCTCTCTCTCTTTCTCTCTTTCTGTATCTGTCTCTCTTTTCCAAATAAATAAAGAAATAATGACCAGGCATGGTGGCGCACACCTTTAATCCCAGTACTTAGGAGGCAGAGGTAAGAGGATTGCTGTGAGTTCGAGGCCATTTTGAGACTACAGAATGAGATCCAGGTCACCCTGAACTAGAGTGAGACCCTACCTTGAAAAACAAAAACAAACAAGCAAACAAAAAAAAAAAAAACAAGAGAGAGAGAAAGAAAGAAAATAAAAACCATAAGACCAGCTTCACCTTCCTGTGCCCACCATACGGGATCCTTCTAGATGTGACCGCAGTGTTACACTGAAGACCAGAGGTCAGGGGCTGGGGAGATGGCTCAGTGGAATTGTCACACAAGTGCTTGTCACACAAGCGTGAAGACCTGGGCATAGTGGTGAGTGGCTGTGATCCCAGCACTGGGTAGGCAGAAACAAGCTTTCCAGTGCAGGCTGCCTAGGTAACGTATTCAAATCAGTGAGTTCTGGGTTTTGTGAGAGACTCTGCCTCAAAAAATAAGGTGAAAGCCAGGCGTGGTGGTGCATGCCTTTAATCCCAGCACTCGGGAGGCAGAGGTAGGAGGATCACTGTGAGTCTAGGCCACCCTGAGACTCCATAGTGAATTCCAGGTCAGCCTGAGCCAGAGTGAGACCCTGCCTTGGAGAAAAAGTAAATAAATAAAAAGAAAAGATAAAAAGGTGAAAGCTAGCTGTGGTGGCACACATTTTTCATCCCAGCACTTAGGAAGTTGAGGTAGGATGACTGTTGTGAGTTCGAGGCTAGCCTGAGTTAACAGAAAGAGTTCGAGGTCAGCCTGGGCTAGAGTGTGACAAATAAATAAATAAATAAATAAATAAAAGTGAAGAGCTACTGAGGAAGATACAAGATATTGACCTCTGGCCTCCACATGCGCACGCATATACACATGTACCTCACACATATACATACCACATGCGGAAAGGGAAAGAAGTTCAAAGGTCAGCTTATCCCAGCAGGCCCTGATGTGGTGATAGTGAGACCAAGCTGAGGCCCTGCTCAGGGGAGGTCAGAGCCCACCCAAGCCACAGGCAGGACAGGTAACAGCGCTAGGCAGGCTGGCAGTTGTGGTCTAACTGTCTGGGTGACAGGAAGCAGCTGCCCGTCCTGCCAGCCAGGGCCTGGTACTGCTGGGCCTGGTGTGTGTGTGTGGGGGGGGGCAGTGTCTCCAGGCTCAGTGGCTCTGGGCCTTGGGCCTTACACCCAGCTCAGCCCCCACCTGGCACCTTCTCAAGGTCTCCCTGCAGGGGCTCCTCTTAGAACCTTCCTCTCCTCCTACCCCTGAAAGAATTCCTTGTCATGTGGGGATCCACGTGGCAAACCAAAATGTTCCTTACCCAAGGCACCACCCACCACGGGGCTGGTGTACCTGAGGTGCCTTAGGCTATAGAGCACAGAGGATGCCCACCCAGCTACTCGGGGACATGGGAAGCTGGGGCACCTGGGAAAGAGGAACGAAGGTGGGAGGCCCAGAGAGAGAAGTGGGGAGGCTCAACATCAGCCTGAGGACCTGAGGCCCAGCCAGCGTCCTTCACTCCCAGGATGGAGCAGCCTTCCTGTTGGCCACTGTTGTTCTCCAACCTCTTGCACATAGCTCTCCCCTTCGTGACAAAGCTGGACCCCTCTGTGGGTCCCTGGCCAGCTGGATTATCTCCCCCAGTGCAGACCCGCCTCCCCTATGAACCTGTAACCATCCTGGCAGAGAGGAAGATTGAAGAGACATTTGTGCCCCTCCTCTTAGCTATCACACTGTTGAGACAATGGACCCTGAAGAATGAAAACTTCCCCAGGAATCCCACACTGCAGGAAAAAGAAAGCTAAAGCCTGGGGCTACCCACAGGAGGAACTGGTCTCCTGACAAGCAATTTCATACTTTTTTTTTGTTTTGTTTTTTTGAGGTGGGGTTTCACTGTAGCCCAGGATGACCTGGAATTCACTATGTAGTCTCAGGCTGGCCTCGACTCACAGTTGATCATCCTACCTCTGCCTCCTGAATGCTAGGATTAAAGATGTGTGCCACCACATATGAGAGAGAAAGAGAGAGAGGGAGGGAGAGAGAATATGGGCAGATTAGGACCTCTAGTTACTGCAGACGAACTCTAAGTGCATGTGCCACTTTGTGCAGCTGCCTCTACAGCAGTTCTGGGGAATTGAACTCGGGTTGTTAGGCTTTGCAGGCAAATACCTTAACCGCTGAGCCATCTCTCCAGCCCCATACAGTTTTTTTTTTTTTTTTTTTTTTTTTTTTTGGTTTTTCGTGGTAGGGTCTCACTCTAGCCCAGGCTGACCTGCAATTCATTATGGAGTCTCAGGGTGGCCTTGAACTCATAGCAATCCTCCTACCTCTGCCTCCCGAGTGCTGGGATTAAAGACGTGTGCCACCACACCCGGCCCCATACAGTTCTAATAACTTGTCAGATCACCTTGGACGCCAGAGCCTCCAGCTGCTATAAACAAACTCCAAATACATGCGCCATTTTGCACATCTGGTTTTACCTGGGTGCTGGGGAATCAAACCAAGGCTGGCAAGCTTTGCAAGCAAGGGCCTTTAACCACTGAACCATATCTGCAGCCCTGTTTATATACATATGAGTTATTGTGTTTTAAAATACTTTACTTATTATTTATTTGCAAGTAGAGACAGATAGAGAGAGAATGGGTGAGATGAGTGAGATGGGTGATCCAGGGTCTCTTGCTGCTTCCTGCAAATGAACTCTAGCTACGTGCACCACTTGGTGCATCTGGCTTTATGTAGGGAATCAAAAACATGGAAGATGGGGCTGGAGAGATGGCTTAGTGGTTAAGCGCTTGCCTGTAAAGCCTAAGGACCCCTGTTCAAGGCTCGATTCCCCAGGACCCACGTTAGCCAGATGCACAAGGGGGCACACACATCTGTAGTTCGTTTGCAGTGGCTGGAGGCCCTGGCGTGCCCATTCTCTCTCTCTCTCTCTCTCTCTCTCTCTATCTGCCTCTCTCTCTGTCACTCTCAAATGAATAAATAAAAATGAACAAAAAAATTTAAAAAAAAATAATGTTAAAAAAAACATGGAAGAGAGACTGATTGAGAGGGGGAGGAGATATGATGGAGAGTGGAGTTTCACAGGGAAAAGTTGGGGGAGGGAGGGAATTACCATGGGATATTGTTTACAATCATGGAAATTGTCAATAAAAAAAAAAAAACATGGGCCACCAGGTTTTGCGAGCAAGCACCTTTAACTGCTGAACCATTTCTCTCTATTTATTTTATTTTATTATTATTTTTTTTTTCTGAGACAGTGTTTCCTGTATCTAGGGCTGGCCTCAAGCTTGCTGGATGGCCTTGCTTTTTTACCTCCTGAGTGCTGGAGGTTCATGCGTGCTGGGGACAAAACCCAGGGTTTTGTGCATGCTAGGCAAAGCATGTCCCCAGCACCTACTTCCTCCTATGTAAGGCAGTCTAGCTCTGTAGCCCAGGCTAGCCTTGAACTCATAATCCTGCCTCACCCTCCAGAGTGCTGGTGTGACTCAAATGGGACATCATGATCGGTTTGAAACGGCTGGGGCACGGCGTTGTAGGCAGTTCCACACGGCTGGGATGAGCATCTGACCAGACACAGTTTATGTGAGGAATGGGTTTATTTCAGGCTCGCAGGTCCGGGAGACGGTCCATCACTGGCAGAAGAAGCTGATGCCCTTTCCCAGATCCAAGCAGGGAGAAACCACCAAACAGCCAGCACCACCAGCAAGCTTGCTCCGCATAGCTCTGTGTTGGAATTCAGGTCCGCCCCCCAGTGACCCCCCCCTCCCCCAGCAGGAGTCTGCCTGCTCAGTGCTCGGTGCTGAAGCTGAAAGCTCAATTTTCTTTAAAGATTATTCATTTATTTATTTATTGAAAAGAGAGAGAGAGAGAGAGAGAGAGAGAGAAGCAGGCAGATAGAGGGAGAGAATGGGTGCGCCAGGGCCTCTAGCCACTGCAAACAAACTCTAGATGTGTTGTCACCTTGTGCATCTGGCTTATGAGGGCTACTGGGAAATTGAACCTGGATCCCTAGGCTTCACAGGCAAGCACTTTAACCACTAAGCAATTTTTCCAGCCCCTGCAAACTCAATTTTATAATATATTTTTATTTATGTATTTTTTACAAACTCGATTTAATGAAAACACCTGGGTCTATGCGGTCATACATTTTAAGCTATCACATTCAAACTACCACCCAAGGGGAGTGAGACTAACTGGTAGGGGAGGGTGTTCCACCTAAGGGTGCATCCCTTCCTTCTGCACCAGAGCACCCTTCAGCTCCCCACTACCCTCCGGGATCAGCAATCAATAATGGGCAGGTTAGCTATCCGCCACTGACATCCAGGGAAGGGAGGCAGTTGAAACGGCCTGGAGGTAGCTTCACTCCTGTGGTGAATGCTGCCTGGAGCTGCCTCCCCTCCAGCCTTCTCCAGCCTCCCCTCATGGCTGCACCCAATGCCCTTACCCACTCCAGATGGCCTGATGCTCAGGAGCTGGTGTAATATGCCAGCAAGCTCAGGATGTCTATCACTGAGTTGTGGATCAGTTTACTGGTATGTAGCAGTATTAAGTGAGTTTCCTCTCTGTCCTCAGCTTACTTACCTGACAAATCAATGCTTGGACAGTGGAAGTGACTGGGTGTGGCTTGTGTTGGGACCCTGAGCTATGGCACCTAGTGAGGAACGCCTGGCTGACCTGGGTGCTGTTCCTTCGGCAGCCTTCCTGCCCATGAAGTTTAGGGTCTCTGTTCCCATGCAGAAAGCCTCATGGTGGCTGGGTCTCAGAGCTATGAGCCAGCACGTGAGGACATGGGTGCTTATGACCCTGAGGGGCCAGTTGGGTGCCAATCTACACTCCAAGAGGTTTCTAGAATTTCCTGTGCTGAAGAATGTTTCTGAACAAAGGGCCGAAGATGGATCATGTGAACGACATTCCCTCAGCAACATCCCAGCCTACAGTTCTGGGGGACAATGTTGCTAGGCATAGTGGTGCAGGCTTGTCATCGCAGAACTCAGGTTGGGGTGTGGCTCAGTGGTTGGTAGAGCTCCTGCCTAGAATCCCCCAGTGATGGGGCTGGGGTGTGGCTCAGTGGTAGAGCTCCTGCCTAGAATCCCCCAGTGAGGGGCTGGGGGTGTGGCTCAGTGGTAGAAATCCTGCCTAGAATCCCCAGTGAGGGGCTGGGGTTGTGGGTCAATGGTAGAGCTCCTGCCTAGAATCCCCCAGTGAGGGGCTGGGGCGTGGATCAGCGGGTAGAGCTCCTGCCGTAGAATCCCCTAGTGGTAGAGCCTGCTGATCTCCAGTGATAGGTTGGGGGTGTAGCTCAGTGGTAGAGCTCCTGCCTAGAATCCCCCAGTGAGGGGCTGGGAGTGTGGCTCAGTGGTAGAGCTCCTGCCTAGAATGCCCCAGTGAGGGGCTGGGGGTGTGGCTCAGTGGTAGAGCTCCTGCCTAGAATCCCCCAGTGAGGGGCTGGGGTGTGGCTCAGTGGTAGAGCTCCTGCCTAGAATCCCCCAGTGATGGGCTGGGCATGGATCAGTGGTAGAGCACCTGCCTAGAATCTCCCAGTGATGGGTTGGGGGTGTCGTGTAGTGCCTCATGAGTGGGGTGGTAGGAAGCTCCTGCCTAGAATCCCCAGTGAGGGGCTGGGGGTGGCTCAGTGGTAGAGCTCCTGCCTAGAATCCCCATGAGGGGTGGAGGGTGGGGCGTGTGGTCAGTGGTAGAGCTCCTGCCTAGAATCCCCCAGTGAGGGCTGGGTGGTCAGTGGTAGAGCCCTGCCTAGAATCCCCAGTGAGGGGTGGGGGTGTAGGCTCAGTGGTAGAGCTCCTGCCTAGAATCCCCCAGTGAGGGGCTGGGGTGTGGCTCAGTGGTAGAGCTCCTGCCTAGAATCCCCCAGTGAGGGGCTGGGGTGTGGCTCAGTGGTAGAGCTCCTGCCTAGAATCCCCCAGTGAGGGGCTGGGGTGTGGCTCAGTGGTAGAGCTCCTGCCTAGAATCCCCCAGTGAGGGGCTGGGGGCGTGGCTCAGTGGTAGAGCACCTGCCTAGAATCCCCAGTGAGGGGCTGGGGGCCGTGGCTCAGTGGTAGAGCACCTGCCTAGAATCCCCCAGTGAGGGGCTGGGGGTGCTGGCTCAGTGGTAGAGCACCTGCCTAGAATCCCCCAGTGAGGGGCTGGGGTGTGGCTCAGTGGTAGAGCACCTGCCTAGAATCCCCCAGTGAGGGGCTGGGGGTGTGGCTCAGTGGTAGAGCTCCTGCCTAGAATCCCCCAGTGAGGGGCTGGGGTGTGGCTCAGTGGTAGAGCTCCTGCCTAGAATCCCCCAGTGAGGGGCTGGGGTGTGGCTCAGTGGTAGAGCTCCTGCCTAGAATCCCCCAGTGAGGGGCTGGGGGCGTGGCTCAGTGGTAGAGTGTTTACCTAACAAATACAAAGCCCTAGGCTTGATCCTCAGCAACAAGGAGTTGGGAGAGTCAAAGGTGTCTATTAGCCAGTGGCCTACAGAAGCCAGGACCTGCAGCCATTACCCAGAACCTCTGCATCTGATACTTGAGACCAGCTGTGGTGTTAACCCTGACCAGGAGCGCATGCCCAGGAGGCAGCCCTGGCTGGGGGACTGGGACTCGCTTTCGAACAATTGTCTGAAAATAGCCTGGTGGCTCACGAGGAAATGAGTCTCCATCACAATCATGGGGAAGGCAACAGGGCAGGAAACCTTCTCTGTAAGGGGTGCAAGTGAGCCAGCCTCTTGACCTCAAGAGGCCCTGGCCTGCCACTTTCTCTGCCACAGAACCCCAGATGTCTGGGAAACACAGCGAGGAAGCAGCAGGGGTGCAGTGGTCACCCTGGAAGCCTCTGGGAGGGAAAGCCAGTGTGTGGCGACAGGATCTTCTCCTTAGGTCAGGCTTGCTGGTGAGGAACTGACCAAGGGTGGAGGAAGACATTCATTCCCATGGACTGACTGCATGTACTCTTGGTTAGGCTGCCATGTCTGCCTACCTGCCTTCTTTCCTTCCTTCCTTCCCTCCTCTTGCTTGCTCTCTTTTTCCTTTTCTTTTTCCTTTTCTTTCCTTCCTTCCTTTCTTCCTTCCTCTCTTTCTTTCTTGCTCTATCTTACTTCTTTCTTTCTTTTCTTCCTTCCTTGCTCTCTTCCTTCCTTCTTTCCTCTCTTTCTTTTTGCTCTGTCTCTCTGTCTTTCTTTTTCTTTCCTTCCTTCTCTTCCGTCCTTCCTTCCTTCCTCTCTTTCTTTCTTTCTTTCTCTCTCTCTTTTTCCTTCCTCCCTTCCTCTCTTCTTTCCTTCCTCCTTTCTTTCTCTTCCTTCTTTCCTTCCTCCTTTCTTTCTCTCTCTTTCTTTCCTTCCTTCCTTCCTTCGTCCCTTGCTCTCTTCCTTCCTTCTTTCTTTCTTTTTATTCTCTCTCTCTTTGTTTTTGACAAGGGCTCACTTTGTAACCCTGGCTGGCCTTGAATTCTCAATCCTCCTGCCTTAGCTTCTTGAGTGCTGGAATGATAGGTCTGTGTCACCATGCCAGTTTCTCTCTCTTTCTTTCTTTCTTTCTTTCTTTCTTTCTTTCTTTCTTTCTTTCTTTCTTTTTGTTTTGTTTTGTTTTTGTTTTGCGAAGGAGGGTTTTGCTCTAGCCCAGATTGATCTGCAATTCACTAGGTAATCTCAGGGTGGCCTTGAACTCATGGCGATCCTCCTACCACTGCCTCCCGAGTGCTGGGATTAAAGGTGTGCGCCACCACACCTGGTCCATTTCTTTTTCTTTCTGTCTGTCTGTCCCCCCCTTTCTTTTTTCTTACTTTCTTTTTTTTTTCCATTAGGGTCTCACTCTTGCCCAGGCTGACCTGGAATTCACTATGTATTCTCAGGGGGTGGCCTCAAACTCAGGGCAATCCTCCTACCTCTGCCTCCTGAGCACTGGGATTAAAGGTGTGCACCACCACTCCCGGCCTTATCTCTTTTTGAGGCTAGACCTCACTGTAGCCCAGACTGATCTGGAAATCATTCTGTAGCCCCAGGGTAGCTTCAAACTCACTGCAACCTTCCTTCCTCAGCCTCCTGGGATTAAAGGAGTACACCACCGTGCCCAGGGTTTTTTTTTTTTTTTTTTAATGTGTGGTTTGTGGTTGGGAGGGTGTATACCCCGTGTGCATGCGCACAGGTGCCACAGAACTTGGACTTGGGTGTCTTCCTCGTACGTCTACCTTATGTCCTTGACACAGGGGCTCTCCCTGAGCCTGGAGCTGCCACTTTTCAGTTAGGCTGGCTGACCAGTGGGCCCCACAATCCCGTTTCTGTCCCCCCTCATTGCTAGAGTTACAGGTACATGCAGCCATGCCTGGCTTTTTTTTCCATGGGTGCTTGGGATCAAGCTCAGATAATCTTGGCCTACTTCATAAGAGCGCTAATCCTTCATAGCTCAAGGGCCCACCACTTAGTTCGGTGGGAATGTTCCGGTGCCAACATGGGAATCTGGGTGCTGGAGTGCTCTGACTCCAGTGACCCCCAAGTCTAGTTTGAAGACACTGACATAAGGTTTAGGTTAAATAGAGGGCAAGAGGGTTGCATAGCTAAGCAGTTCTGGTTGAGGTATGTCCCACCCATCGTTGTCTTGACTCCAGTCCCTCCTGAAAGATGGCCTGGCAAGTATCCGACTGCTGGAGAGCTCTTTCCACGTTTCCACGTTTCTCTTCTAGCCGGCACCGGGCTTTCCCACTCCTGGTACAGACCAGGGCTCAGGGGAGCTTCCCTGAGAGAGGAGCATGAGGTTCCTGGGAGAATTTTAATGCGTTGGGGTCCATTGTCTCAGTAGTCTGATGGCCAAAGGGAGGGGCCCAAGCGTCTCTTTAGAACAATCTCCTTCTTCTTGCCGGGACGGCTCCAGGTTCACACAGAAGGTGGGTCTGTACTGGGGGAAGATGCTTTGGGTGGTCAGGGGCCCCCAGCAGTGCAAGGAAGGGGACAGCTGTTTGGTACTAAGAGCCAGGCAGATGGCTGCACACCTGTCGTCGCAGCATTCCGGAGGCTGAGGCAGGAGGATCTCAAGTTCCAGATCTGCCTGGGCCACACAGTGACATCCTAGTCACCCGCCCGGTTTGTGACAAGCATAGGTACAGGAAAGGTGTCAGTTTCCCCAAATGCCCCACAGGGTCCCCCATCATCCCTGGGCAAGACTCACTGTCCTCTAACTTTCTAGGTCTTTGGGCCTTTGCAGAAGAGACACCATTGGCAGCTTCCTACATCCCCTGGGTCATGGAATGTGGTCGAGAAACAGGCACCTACCCCAGAGGCAAGGTCCTTGGGTAGAGAAGTGTGCCCCTGAGCTCGGCCCTCTCCACACAAGTCCCCTGTCACTCACAACAGTTAGGCCGCCCACTCCTTGAAACAATGCATTTGGACACTTTCAGCCCAGCCACCAAGATCCTGGACACTCTGAGAAAATGACTTTGCCATTGAGACACTGTTCAGTTTCAGTGGGGCTAAAGAGATGGCTTAAGTGGTTAAGAAGCTTGCCTGAAAAGCCTAAGGACCCAGGTTTGATTCCCCAGTACCCACATAAAGCCAAGGTGGCGCACGTGTCTGGAGTTCGTTTGCAGTGGCTGGAGGCCCTGGCGTGCCTATTCTCTCCTCTGCCCCAAATAAATAATTTTTTTTTTCTTTTTTGGTTTTCCAAGGTAGGGTCTCACTGTAGCTCAGGCTGACCTGGAATTCAGTATGTAGTCTCAGGGTGGCTTCAAACTCATGGCGATCCTCCTACCTCTGCCTAGGCATGTGCCACCATGCCTGGCTAAATAAATATATTTTTAAAAGACACTATCAGTGTAGGGTGAGGCACAAGTCTGTCATCCTAGCCCTCAGAAGGCTTAGGCAGGAGGATTACTGTGAGTTCGGGTCAGCCTGGGCTACAGAAGGAGACACTTTCAAAAACAAAACAAGGAAGCCGGGCGTGGTGGCACACGCCTTTAATCCCAGCACTTGGGAGGCAGAGGTAGGAGGATTGCCATGAGTTCGAGGCCACCCTGAGACTACATAGTGAATTCCAGGTCAGCCTGGACTACAGTGAAACCCTACCTCAAAAATTAAAAAAAACAAAAACAAGGGCTGGAGCGATGGCCCAGCAGTTAAGGCACTTGCCCACAAAGCCTAAAAACCCAGGTTCAATTCCCCAGTACTTATATAAGCCAGATGCGCATGCATCTGGAGTTCATTTGCAATGGCAGGAGGCCCTGGCACATCCATTCTCTCTCTCCCTCTATTTTTCTCTCAGCACTTGCAGAAAAATAAATTAGTTAAAAACAAAAACCAGCCGGGCGTGGTGGCGCACGCCTTTAATCCCAGCACCTGGGAGGCAGAGGTAAGAGGATCGCCATGAGTTCAAGGCCACCCTGAGACTACATAGTGAATTCCAGGTCAGCCTGGACTAGAGTGAGACCTTACCTCGAAAAACTAAAAAAAAAAAAAAAAAAAAAAAAAACAAAAACAAAAACCTAAAACAAGCAACTTGCTGGTCATGTCTGAGTGACTGGTAGGTGTAGCCTCCACTCTGGGACACTGGCTTTGGGCAGGGACTCTCCTCTGAACAGGTCCTGCTCCCTGGACTGGAGACCCCTGCCCTGTGATCAGCAGTGAGCCATGGGCCCTGGCCTGAGCTGCTGAGAGAGGAGGATGTGACTGTGATTATATGGGATGGGGAGGACTCCTGTTGGAACCCGTCTCAAGTTGGGACACTGTTACCTGATGCTGCAGTCAGGTTCTCATTGCTGGTAGAAATCACCCAACCAAGAGCAGATTGTGGGAAAAAGAGGCTTATTTTGGCTTACAGGTTTGAGGGGACGCTCCACAATGGCAGGGGAAAACGATGGCATGAGCAGAGTGTGGACATCACCCCCTGGCCAACATAAGGTGGACAATAGCAACAGGAGAGTGTGCCAAATACTAGCAAGGGGAAGCTGGTTATAACACCCATAAGCTTGACCCCAACAATAATACACTGCCTCCAGGAGGCTTTCATTTCCAATTGCCATCATCTAGGGAGACTAGCATTCAGAATACCTAAGTTTATGGACGACACCTGAATCAAACCACCACACCTGACAAATAAAGACGTAATAGTGGGGTCTGGGGAGATGGCTCAGTGGATAAAGTGTTTGCCACATAAGCATGAGGACCTCAGTTAGGATCCCAACACACACACAATGCCTGACGTGCTGGCGCATACCTGTCATCACTGCGCTGGGGAGGTGAAGGCAGGGGAATCCCTGGGACTCACTGACCAGTTAGTCTAGCCAAATCAGTGAGTTCCAGGTTCCTCCTTCCTCTGCTTCTCCAGTGCTGGGATCACAGACATGTGATGTCACGCTTGGATTTTTATGTGGGTTCTGGGGATCCAAACTCGGGTCCTCATGCTTACAAGGCAGGCACATTACCCACTGAGCCATCCCCTCCTCTCAGCACCACAGCTGAAAACCAGCAGGGACAAGGCACAGAGAGGGTCCTGGCTAGGCCCCCCAAAGCCCTTTCTGTGGTTCTTTTGCTACCTTGCAGGGCTCAGGGAAATTTCCCTGAGAGAACAGCTGTGGCCAGGCTGGTGGCTGATCTCTGCCCCTGCTGTTGAGTTCCCCAACCTCTGTCCATCCATCCATCTAGCAAGCCAGTGTCCCCTTGTTCAGGTGAGTGGGAAGTATTGGCCTACCCGGCCATGCCCTGGAGGTGATGTCCACCCTCTGCTCATGCCATCGTTTTCCCCTGTCATCATGGAGCTTCCCCTCGAGTCTGAAAGCCAAAATCAACCCTTTCTTTTTTTCTAAAATATATTTTATTATTTATTTATTTATTTATTTGACAGAGCCTGGGAGAGGGTGATAGTGCTATCTCACTTGGTGCTGCCGTCCACTGAAATTGTGACTGTGGGGACTGATACATAGTCAGCTTCTCCAGCGGCTGCATCCACAGCAGAGACAGGACGCTGCTTGCCTCAGGGAGAGAGCGACAGACAGAGAGAGAAAGAGGGGGAGAGAGAGAGAGAATGGGCGCTCCAGGGCCTCCAGCCACTGCAAATGAACTCCAGACACGTGCGCCCCCTTGTACATCTGGCTAACATGGGTCCTGGGGAATTGAACCTGGGTCCTTTGCCCAAACTCTTTCTTTTCTTTCTTTTCTTTTCTTTTCTTTTCTTTTTCCCACAAGCTGCTCTTGATCCGGTGTTTTCTGCTAGCAATGTGAACCTGACTGCAACACCCCCACTCTCTGCTTGGTCCTCCCAGAATTCTCAGCTTCTTGGTATAAGTGGATTCCTCCCCCACCCTCACCCCCGAGGACCAGTTGGCATGAAGGGCAGGTCTTGCTAGGCCCCAGGTCCTGGCAGTCATAGGCAGTCCAGGGCAAAGAGGAATAGCTTCTGAGGGTGTAACCAGTATCACCTCTGTCATAAAGTCTATCGTAAAAGGGAGCATGCAACGAGGCAAGGCAAGCCACGGCGACAGCTCTTCACTTGCCATTCAGCAACCGAGCCCACGCGAGCTGAGTGGGGCAGCGCGTGGCTGCAGTCCCAGCACTCGGGAGGCACAGGCTGAAGAGCTGAGTCTTCTGACATAGCCCAGGCGGGCTTGGAACTCACAGCTTCCTGCTCGAGCCTATGTCTGCTGTGGTGTTGTTTATGACGGTTTGGATTTCCTGCTTTGAAGAAGGGAAGGAAGTAATGTTGTAGTTACCTTCGTATTGCTGGGACAAACCACTGACCAACAGCAGCTGATGGAGGAAAGGGTTTATTTTTATTTATTTATTTTTATTAATATTTTCCATGATTATAAAAAAGTCCCATGGTAGTACCCTCCCCCCCCCCCACTTTCCCCTTTGAAATTCCATTCTCCATCATATCCCCTCCCCATCTCAATCGGAAAGGGTTTATTTTGGCTTACACTCTAGAGGGGAAACTTCATGATGGCAGGAGAAATATGGTGGCCCAGAGGCTGGGCATCGCTCCTTGCCACACCAGATGAAACCAGCCAGAGAATGACCTGAGCCGGGCATGGTGGCCACGCCTTTAATCCCAGCACTCAGGAGGCAGAGGTAGGAGGATCGCCGTGAGTTCGAGGCCACCCTGAGACTACATAGTGAATTCCAGGTCAGCCTGAACTACAGTGTGACCCTACCTTGAAAAACCAAAGGAAAAAAATAATAACATAAGCTTATATGGGACATCTGATTCAAATTACCACAACAACTGTGCCACTGTAACAAAAAGTCAATATATTTCTGGGCATGGTGGCACATGCCTTTAGTCCCAACACTCCTGGAGGCTGAGGCAGGAGGATCACCATGAGTTCAAGGTTGGTTTGGGGCTACAGAGTGATGTACAGGTTAGCCTGGGCTAGAGTGAAACCCTGTTTTTTTTTTTTTTTTTTGAGGTAGGGTCTCACTCTAGTTCAGGCTGACCTGGAATTCACTATGTTGTCTCAGGGTGGCCTCGAACTCATGGCAATCCTCTTACCTCTGCCTCCCGAGTGCTGGGATTAAAGGCGTGCGCCACCACACCCGGCTTGAAACCCTGTTTTGAACAAAAAACAAAAACAAGTCAATGTGAAGGAGTGGGGGGATTGCTCAGTGGTTAAACACACTTGCTGTACAAACCTGATGACCATAGTGTGGGTCCCTAGAATCCACATAAAGCCAGATCACCCATAGTGCACAAGTCTGCAGTCCCCACACTTCAGTAGCAATGGGAGAATCCTGAAGCTTGCAGGACAGCTAGTCTGGGGTTCACAGAAGCAAAACAAGAAGAGATCCTGTATCAAATAAGGTAGAAGGTGAGGAGAGACACCTTAAGCGTGTCCCCTGACCTCCATGTGCATGTCACAGCATGGTCTCTCTCTCTCTCTCTCATACACACACACACACACACACACACACACACACCACAAGTCAATATGAAGAACATGAGATAGTCACATGTAGTTGGTCACACCTATAATCCCAGCACTTTGGAGATGCACCATGAGTTCAAGGCCAGCCTGGATTACAAAGTGAGTTCCAGGTCTGGGCTAGAGTAAGACCTTGCTTTAAAACAAACAAACAGGGCTGGAGAGATGGCTTAGCGGTTAAGCACTTGCCTGTGAAGCCTAAGGACCCTGGTTTGAGGCTCGATTCCCCAGGACCCACATTAGCCAGATGCACAAGGGGGCGCACACGTCTGGAGTTTGTTTGCAGTGGCTGGAGGCCCTGATGCGCCCACTCTCCTCTCTCTCTCTCTGACTCTTTCTCTCTCTGTCTGTTGCTCTCAAATAAATAAATAAAAACAAAAAAATAAACAACAACAAAAACCCCCAAGCCGGGCATGGTGGCGCACGCCTTTAATCCCAGCCCTCAGGAGGCAGAGGTAGGAGGATCGCAGTGAGTTCAAGGCCACCCTGAGACTACATAGTGAATTCCAGGTCAGCCTGGACTAGAGTGAAACCCCACCTTGACAAAACAACAACAACAAAAAAAAAAAAAAAAAGAAAGGAAGAAAGGAAGAAAGAAAGAAAGAAAGAAAGGAAGGAAGGAAGAAAGAAAGAAAGAAAGAAAGAAAGGAAGGGCTGGAGAGATGGCTTACTGGTTAAGGTGCTTGCCTGCCAAGCCTAAGGACTCATGTTTGACTCTCCAGGTCCCACATAACACAGACGCACAGTGATGCAGGCACACAGTGACGCATATGCACACAAGGGTGCGCACACATCTGGAGTTTGATCACAGTGGCTGGAAGCTCTGGAGTGCCAATTCTCCTCTCCCCCTTTCTCTCTCGCATAAAAATAAAGGCTAGGGCTGGAGAGATGGCTTAGCAGGTAAGGCGCTTACCTGCAAAGTCAAAGGACCCAGGTTTGATTCCCCAGGACCCATGTAAGCCAGATGCGCAAGGTGGTGCATGTGTCTGGGGTCAGTTTGCAGTGGCTAGAGGCCGTGGTGCACCCATTCTCTCACTCTATCTCTATCTGCTCCCTTCTAATAAATAAATAAATAAATAAATAAATAAATAAATAAATAAATTCCTTTTTTTCTCTTTTCAAAAATTTTTTTATTAACAACTTCCATGATTATAAAAAAATATCCCATGGTAATGCTCTCCCTCCCCCCACTTTCCCCTTTGAAACTCCATTCTCCATCATATCCCCTCCCCCTCTCAATCAGTCTCTCTTTTGAATAAATAATTTTCTTAAAAGGCCAGTCTGTTGGGCTTTCCTTAAAAAACACAAGATAAAACCCAAAACAAACAAACAAACATACCTACAGAGCAGGGGGCTAGGCTCCATTGGTAAAGTGCTTACCACATAAGAGTGAGGACCACATCTCATATTCCCAGCACCCACATAAATGCAGGAATGGCCTGGTGGCCCACCTATGATCCCAGCACTTGAGCAGCAGTGATGGGAGACTCCAGGGGTCAAGCTGACTAGCTAGGCTAGCTGAACCAGTGATCTCAGGATTCAAGAAAGACTCTGCCTCCGTGACTAAGATGGAGAGTGATCTACGATTCACCCCACAGGAACCTCCAGCCTCCACATGCATGCACACACAAGTACATGCTTACCTGTGCACACACATTCATCCACACAATACACCATGCACACCCAACTGGTTGTACACACACACACACACACACACACACACATAATGAGGAAAAGTAAAACATGAGGCAGCAAGTCAGATTTGGAGATGCACCATGAGTTCAAGGCCAGCCTGGATTACAAAGTGAGTTCCAGGTCTGGGCTAGAGTAAGACCTTGCTTTAAAACAAACAAACAGGGCTGGAGAGATGGCTTAGCGGTTAAGCACTTGCCTGTGAAGCCTAAGGACCCTGGTTTGAGGCTCGATTCCCCAGGACCCACATTAGCCAGATGCACAAGGGGGCGCACGCATCTGGAGTTCCTTTGCAGCGACTAGAGGCCCTGATGCGCTCATTCTCTCTGCCTCCCTCTCTCAAATAAATAAATAAAAACAAAAAAATAAACAACAACAAAAACCCCCAAGCCGGGCATGGTGGCGCACGCCTTTAATCCCAGCCCTCAGGAGGCAGAGGTAGGAGGATCGCAGTGAGTTCAAGGCCACCCTGAGACTACATAGTGAATTCCAGGTCAGCCTGGACTAGAGTGAAACCCCACCTTGACAAAACAACAACAACAAAAAAAAAAAAAAAGAAAGGAAGAAAGAAAGAAAGGAAGGGCTGGAGAGATGGCTTAGCGGTTAAGCACTTGCCTGTGAAGCCTAAGGACCCTGGTTTGAGGCTCGATTCCCCAGGACCCACATTAGCCAGATGCACAAGGGGGCGCACACGTCTGGAGTTTGTTTGCAGTGGCTGGAGGCCCTGATGCGCTCATTCTCTCTGCCTCCCTCTCTCAAATAAATAAATAAAAACAAAAAAATAAACAACAACAAAAACCCCCAAGCCGGGCATGGTGGCGCACGCCTTTAATCCCAGCCCTCAGGAGGCAGAGGTAGGAGGATCGCAGTGAGTTCAAGGCCACCCTGAGACTACATAGTGAATTCCAGGTCAGCCTGGACTAGAGTGAAACCCCACCTTGACAAAACAACAACAACAAAAAAAAAAAAAAAGAAAGGAAGAAAGAAAGAAAGGAAGGGCTGGAGAGATGGCTTAGCGGTTAAGCACTTGCCTGTGAAGCCTAAGGACCCTGGTTTGAGGCTCGATTCCCCAGGACCCACGTAAGCCAGATGCACAAGGGGGCGCACACGTCTGGAGTTTGTTTGCAGTGGCTGGAGGCCCTGATGCGCTCATTCTCTCTGCCTCCCTCTCTCAAATAAATAAATAAATTCCTTTTTTTCTCTTTTCAAAAATTTTTTTATTAACAACTTCCATGATTATAAAAAAATATCCCATGGTAATGCTCTCCCTCCCCCCCACTTTCCCCTTTGAAACTCCATTCTCCATCATATCCCCTCCCCCTCTCAATCAGTCTCTCTTTTGAATAAATAATTTTCTTAAAAGGCCAGTCTGTTGGGCTTTCCTTAAAAAACACAAGATAAAACCCAAAACAAACAAACAAACATACCTACAGAGCAGGGGGCTAGGCTCCATTGGTAAAGTGCTTACCACATAAGAGTGAGGACCACATCTCATATTCCCAGCACCCACATAAATGCAGGAACGGCCTGGTGGCCCACCTATGATCCCAGCACTTGAGCAGCAGTGATGTGTGTGTGTGTGTGTGTATGTGCGAGCGCGCGCCTTGCCAAGAAATCAGAAGCAATCTACAAAACCCGAGGTGGCAGAAAGTCTCGTGGTGCTTGGCGCCCGGAGTAGGACCTCCTCTTTTGGCATTCTCACTCACTCTGGGAGATGGCAGTCACTTCAAGCCGCACAGAACTTATTCGGGGTTTGGGAGGCCCCCACAGCTTCTTGTCCTCCTGTCTCAAGTGAACCGTTTTTGCCTGCCGTGCCTTGTCGCAGGTCTTGTAACAGCTAAAGCAGGAATTGGGTGCACCTAGCCGTTCACTCACTGCTTAACCACGAGGCACCCACCTTTCCCTTGTCCGGTTGCCTGCCCACTCCCACCGCCACCCCTGGCTCTGAAAACCCAGCCCATGCCACACGACACCTAGAGCTAGCTCCTTGGTTCAGCCCTTCCCGTTGATTGTCCATACTAAGCTCTAGGACCCACCTGATTGGCGCTGACGAAGTCTTGCTGTGACGACTACATTGTGAAGGGCATTTGGTACAGTGTAGGCAGGTGCTCTGATGCCTTAGTTCCCTTGTCGGGTTGCCTGCCCCCCCCCTGGACAACGTGGCCTGACCAGCACGACCTAGAGCTAGCCCTTGGTTCAGCCCTTCCCGTTGATTGTCCATACTAAGACTCTAGGACCCACCTGATTGGCGCTGACGAAGTCTTGCTGTGACGACTACATTGTGAAGGGCATTTGGTACAGTGTAGGCAGGTGCTCTGATGCCTTAGAGCTGGCCTTTCCAATCCTGATGTTCTTAGGGCTTAAAGAGCTTTCAAAAAGGCGTTCATCTGAAGCTGGTGTGGCACGCGCTTGTAATCCCAGCATTTTGAAGGTGAGGCAAGAAGATCTTGAGTTCAGGGCCAGCCTAAGCTACATAGTGAGACCCTGTTTCAGAAAACTCCAAAGCAAAGCAAAGCAAAGCAAAACAAAACAAAATGTGTTAATCTAGACAAGAAAGTGGGCTGTGTGGGTAGATTGGATGAACCTACAGCCTGTTGTACTGTGGGCAGCCCAAGCTGACAAGAATTTTCCTCCTTAAACAACCCAACAGGAATGTCTTGAGTTTGACCTTGGTGGAGGGAGTCTACAGTTCTAACTTAAAACTAGACCTCTTGCAATTCCAAAATAAAGCGTCCATTTGAGCAGAAGGCCCAATCAGGCCTCTCCTCCAGAACACACGTGTCTCTTGACTTGAACCGAGCCCTGGCTTGGAGGGCCGTGTTCCAAGTTCAATGCTGCGTACTTTCCAGGTGGTGGCTAAAAATGGGAGTTGGACAGAGGGTTCTCGGAGGCCTTTATGTGTCAGCCCTTTTGCCAGCACCAGCAAGGCTGCCCCGCAGCCTTTTAAGATCTTTCCAGCCACTCTGTCCGGGACAAAGTCTGTCCTGCTGGCGGGTTTGTTTACAGCCTTGGGCTGAGCTGCTTGCTGTCTAGAGCTGGAAGCCGTGCCTGTTCCTGCCCCGGCTGTTTCTGAGTCTAAAGGTTTCTTGGAGTGGACTTTCTGGATGTCGGGTCCAGTCCACAGGGGAAGTGGAAATCCGGCCAGCTGGGAGAATTCTCTGTGTGGCCGATCCCGGGAGCTGTAAACAGTGACTCACGCCCGCCCCACCCTCCCTGTTCTCTGCTCATGGAAGATGTGTTGTTGCTCTTGTATTTACTTTTGCTTTTTATAAGTCACCGAAGCATTGTATTTCCTCTTTCTTACAGTTTCAGGAAACTGAAAGTGTTATCTGAAAATTATAGAATTTCACGGCAGGTAGACATGAACCTGGGCGATCACATAGCCCCACCGCCCAGCCAGTATAGGGCAGGGAACTGCTGCAGCTTGAAGGTTCTAAGGTTTACTGCTGGGTCTGGCCTGAGGTCAGAGAGTTTAGGGTCAGGAGCTGGGGAGACAAGTCTGGTGTGGCACCAGCCTTCTCTTCGAAGAGGCCATCTTCCAAGCTTTCCTCCCTGCCTAACCCCATCCCTCTTTCTCAGTACCTTGATGGTACCAAGGAAAGCTACTGTAGCTAACACAAGTTCCTTGCCTGGCGGGAGTGCATGGTGCAATGAGGAAGTTGGAAGAAAGTTCTCGAGCTAGGTCTAGGTCAAGAGTGGATGCTTACTCCAAAGAGGACATCTAGGAGGGCTTTCTGGAAGAAGCAGGAGTTGGGGGAGAGGTGGAGGGAGACCTCTATATCCACTGCAGACAGGGGCTTTCAGGAGCCATAGGAAGGGCCGGAGATGGTGACCAAGTCAGGGAGTGGAGGTCTCAGAAAGGACCCCAAGACCCGTGGTGCCTGTGAAGCTGTGTGTTTGAGGCACCAAGGTCAGAGTTGAGGACCTGTTGTGCCAAAGCTGGGGACTAGAGAGAAACTGGGCTTGCATAGGGTTCAGCAAGAGACCCTTGGAGTGACAGTAAGACTGGATCATGAGCTGAGCATGATGTCCCTGCACTTGAAAAACTGAGGCAGGAGGATCTCCAGTCTGAGGCCAACCTCAGGTCTAGGTTAGCCTGGGCTATGGGCCCTATCTTCACAGACAAGTAAATGGGGGTGGAGAGGTGAGGACTAGGTCACAGGGCCAAGGAGATGGCTCTGCCATTACAGACACCATGCAAGTCCCCAGTCACCCACACCCACATAACACTGCACTGGCACTTTGCACACGGACATACACACATTAAATAATAAATAAATAAATTGCTGGGCTTGGTGGCACACGCCTTTAATCCCTGCACTTGGGAGGCAGAGGTAGGAGGATGGCTGTGAGTTCAAGGCCACCCTGAGACTCCATAGTGAATTCCAGGTCAGCCTGGGCTAGAGTGAAACCCTACCTCGAAAAGAACGCAGAACTAGGTCATAGAGCAGATGAGGAAGAGGGATAAGGGGCTGGCGGTGATTCTGTCTGAGTGGTGGGGGCTGTTAGGCTGTTCCCAGGGACATCCTCAACTAAGTGTTAGGAGCTGGCCGAAGTCCCCACTAGGGACAAAACAGAATCGTACAGGGAAGCTAGTGGCAGAGGGATCACCTAGCAAGCTGTGGGCGAGGAGACCTGGACGAGGGGCACCCTGCATGGCAGTGGCTGTTGACGGGGCTGTGCCATGCAGCCTGTTGTCTGCCTCGCAGCCACTGCCTGAGTCACCTCTGAACGGAGCCAGGATGACACAGCTTCCTCAGACTGAAAATGCAAGGTGACCAGACGTCCTCTAGTACTGGGCAGACAGTTTCAGCTTATGGGCCGGTGGCCAACCAGAGCTGGGCTGAGGGGTGCCCAGCCATGAAGCCTTCTTGGTCGGTAATGAGAGGTTCTGTCATTCATCCAGCCGGGGAGCAGCTGTGGCTACACTTCACTGGCACGTGCCTTCTGGGTGCTTGCCCTGTGTGTGCCCCACAGACCCATGTGGAAAGGGTGCTCCACTCTGAGCCAGGCATTTGGTGGCTCACACCTATAGTCCTGGCCCTCAGAAGGCTGAGGTGGGAGGATTGCCATGAGTTTGAGGCCAGCCTGGGCTAGAGTGAGACACTGTCTCAAAAAAAAAAAAACACAAACAAAGTAAAGGCTCCCAAGCAGGCTGAGCATCCTCGATGTTTCCAGCTCTGTAGACTTGTAGCATCAGGGTGTTGTCGAGTGACACATTTTGCCGCTTGCTGCCTAGAGTTTGAACCTATTCCTCTCGATGGAATGTGTCTCCCATCTTCATCCTCCTCCATCCTTCCTCTCTTGCCAGTCTTGGGAGACTAGTGATGAGAAGGGCACATCCATCTTTGTAGAAGACAGGCCATGGGGATGGGAGGCCTGCCTGTACCTGGCTCACCCTCTGAAAGAGCCACTCTCAGCTGGGCCTGGGTTACCTGCTGCCACCAGATGTTCAGGCTGAATTTCTATCCTCTTTTTTAAAAATTATTATTATTATTATTATTGGTTTTTCGAGGTAGAGTCTCACTCTGGCCCAGGCTGACCTGGAATTCACTCTGTAGTCTCAGGGTGGCCTCGAACTCACGGCAATCCTCCTACCTCTGCCTCCCAAGTGCTGGGATTAAAGGCGTGCACCACCACGCCCAGCTTTTTTAAAAAAAAAATTATTAATTAGAGAGAGAGAGAAAGAAAGAATATGGGAATGCTAGGACCCCTGATGCAAATGAACTCCAGGTGCATGAGCCACTTTGTACATCTGGTTTTATGTGTCTACTGAGGAATTGAACCCTGGGTTGTCAGGCTTTCTAAGCAAGTGCCTTTAACCACTGAGCAATTTCACCAGCCCCTGTTTATCTATCTATCTTTCTTTCTTTCTTTTATTGTTTGTTTTTTTTTCAGGTAGGGTCTCACTCTAGCCCAGACTGACCTGGAATTCACTATGGAGTCTCAGGGTGGCCTTGAACTCACGGCCATCCTCCTGTCTCTGCCTCCCAAGTGCTGGGATTAAAGGCTTGTGCCACCATATCTGCTTTTTCTTTATTTTTGAGAGAGAGATGGGTGCGCTAGGGCCCTTTCAGCTGCTGCAAATGAACTCCAGACATATGTGACCCTTGTGCACATGTGCGACATGGTGCATTTGCATCACTGTGCATCTGGATACATGGGACTTGGAGATTTGAACACGAATTCTTAGGCTTCGCAGGCAAGCACCTTAACAGCTAAGCCATCTCTCCAACCCTGTTTTTGTTTTTTTGAGACAGGGTCTCACTCTAGCCCAGGCTAACCTGGAATTCACTATGTAGTCTCAGGGTGCCCTCGAACTCATGGTGATCCTCCTACCTCTCCCTGTCAAGTGCTGGTATTAAAGGCAGATTAAATTATTTAATTGTTTTGTTTTCTTTCTTTCTTTCTTTCTTTTGGTTTTTTGAGGTAGGGTCTCACTCTGGCCCAGGCTGACCTGGAATTCAATATGTAGTCTCAGGGTGGCCTCGAACTCATGGCGATCCTCCTTACCTCTGCCTCCTGAGTGCTGGGATTAAAGGCGTGTGCCACCATGCCCGGCTTCTTCTTTCTTTCTTTCTTTCTTTCTTTCTTTCTTTCTTTCTTTTTTTTTTTTTTTTTGAGGTAGGGTTTCACCTTAGCCCAGGCTGACCTGGAATTCACTTTGTAGTCTCAGGGTGGCCTTGAACTCATGGCAATCCTCCTACCTCTGCCTCCCAAGTGCTGGGACTAAAGGCATGTGTCACCACGCCTGGCTCGATTATTATTTTTATTTTTATTTTTTGAGATATGCCCAAAAGACTGGCCTTTCTTTTCTTTTTTGTTTTTTGAGGTAGAGTCTCACTCTGGCTCAGGCTGACCTGGAATTTGCTCTGTAGTCTCAGGGTGGCCTCAAACTCACGCTGATTCTCCTACCTCTGCCTCCTGAGTGCTGAGCTTAAATGCATGCGCCACCACACCCAGCTGGCCTTTCTTTTTATGAGAGACAGAGAGTGAGTTGGCACACCTGGGCCTTCAACCACCGTTACTGAAATCCAGATATGTGTGCCATCTTGTGCACATGTGCAGCGTTACGCGAGTGTGATCTTGTGCATATGGCTCACATGGGTTCTGGGAAGTTGAACCTGGGTCCTTAGGCTTCGCAGGCAAGTGCTGGGCTGGATCTTGTTGATGTGTACTCCAGGCTAGCAAGCTTCCAAGGATTCTGCGATCTCTGCCTCCCATCATTAGAGATGTTGACTGTTGCATGTGGCTCTATGTGGGTTGTAGGGATCTGAACTGAGGGTGTACTTTACCCAACAAGCCACTCCTCCAGGCCCATGTTCCCACGCTCTGCAAAGTTCCTCCTTGCTCTCATGGGCTACCTCAGTCTGTCCTAGAATACAAGGGCTTGTCTGCCTCGTGCCCTGAGTGTGTGGTGTGGGCAGCTGCCACCTCCCTTTCTTCAGAGGAGACTGGACAGAGCCTCCTGATCGCCTCCCGGTTTGATACACCTTGCTTGGGTCAGTGCAGTAGCACCGACTCAGAGCTCTGCCCCGGGACTCTAGCTTTGGCACTGACTGCTAAAACTTCTCCATGATTTTTCTGAACTTCCAGAAGGCTTGGGGGTCCACGTGTTCGTGGTTGAAGGCCATTAGACATAAGACCCTTAGTATCTGGGTCAGAAACTGCCAGAAAGGCGTCTTTATAATGCTGACAAGCTGCTAGTGCTGGGCACTGCCTTGGGCCCTGGTGGGAGGGAAGCCAGCTTCTCCGTGTCTTCCTGTGGTGTGATGTGGGGCCTTAGCGCACCCTCCTGTGTGGCATGGCCATCGCTTCCGTGTCTCTAAGCCTGGGCTCAGGAAGGAGGCTGCTGGGCTCAGTGGCTTACAGAGCCCTTTCAGAGTGACTTACTTCCTTCCCTTTTAAAAATTTATTTGCTTGCCTGTGTGCACGCATGCATGTGTGCTGTGCATTTGCCACTGCAGATGAACGCCTGTCTAGCTTTACATGGCTGAGTGGCTGGGGATTCGACCTGAACCTGCAGACTTTGCACACAAGTGCCTTTAACCACTGAGCCATCTCCCCAGCCCGCTCCTTCCTTTTCTTTTGACAAGGCCTCTAGTCCATGGTGGCCTTGAACTTACTATGTAGTGAGGATGACCTTGAACTCCTGCCTTCTCTTGAAAGTACTAGACTTACAAGTGTGTACTAGCACACCCAGCATTTTTTATTTTATTTTATTTTTGTTTTTTTGAGGTAGGGTCTCACTCTAGTCCAAGTTGACCTGGAACTCACTATGTAGTCTCAGGGTGGCCTCGAACTCACGGCAATCCACCTACCTCTGCCTCCCAAGTGCTTGAATTAAAGGTGTGCACCACCACGCCCGGCTATTTTTTTTTCTTTTTTTTTTAAATGTGGGGTCTCACTCTAGCCTGGGCTGACCTAGAATTTACTGTGTAGTTTCAGGCTGGGATTAAAGGTGTGTGCTACCACACCCCAGTTTTTTGTTTGTTTGTTTGTTTTAGACAAGATCTTGCTATGTGTAGTCCAGGCTGTCCTTGAATTTGTGGTAATCCTCTTGCTTCTGCCTCCCAAGTGTGGGATTATGGAGTCTGATGCCACATTGGTTCAGTTTTTTTGGGGGGGGGGTTTCCGAGGTAGGCTCTCTAGCCCACGCTGACCTGGAATTCACTATGGAGTCTCAGGGTGGCCTCGAACTCACAGCAATCCTCCTACCTCTGCCTCCTGAGTGCTGGGATTAAAGGCATGTGCCACCATGCCCGGCGGTTCAGTGTTTTGAAATTTCTTTTCTTACAGACTTTTCACTTTTAGCAATCTCTCTGGGGCTGGGGTGTAGCCCAATTGTAGAGACATAGATAGCTGCGTGAGGCCCTGGTTCCATCCCCAGCACCACAAGAAGACCTCAAAACAATAAAGCTTCCTTCTGGACCTCCTTCCCATGGTCTACTGCCATTTTGCTTGACTGATATTGTGTGCGTGCACGAGCAGTGCATGTGTATGACAGTCAGAGATCAACATCAAGTGCCTTCCTTAGTCACTCTTCACTTTACATTTTGAGACAGAGTCTCTCGTCAATGTGGCATTCACCCATTCAGCTAGACTAGCTGGCCAGCGAGCCCTAGGGATTCTCCTATCTCTGAAATTACAGGCATGCACTGCCCCACCCAGCATTTACATGGGTGCTGGGGTCCAACTTCAGGTCCTCATGCTTCCATGGCAAGCACTTTACCCACTGAGCCTTCTCTCCAGCCTATGATTTTTTTTTTTTTTTTTTTGAGGTAGGGTTTTGCTCTAGCCCAGGCTGACCTGGAATTCACTATGTAGTCTCAGGGTGGCCTCAAACTCACAGTGATCTTCCTGTCTCTGCCTCCCAAGTGCTGGGATTAAAGGCGTGCACCACCACACCTAGCTTTTTTTTTTTTTTTTTTTTTTTTAAGGGTACTAGGGGTAGAACCCACGGTCTCCTCGTACATGCTAGGCAAGCACTGTACACTGAGTTACCTCCCCAGCCATCTCTTTGTTTATTATTTTGAGACAGAGACTAACTAAATTGCCCAGGCTGGCTTTGGACTCACTCTGTAGCTCAGACTAGCCTTGACTTTGTGTTCCTCTTGAGCAGCTGGCATGACAGGCAAGGTTTGCCTTGGATGTGTAAAGTATTTTAAAAAGTCAAGATGGTACTTGATGTGTTTGGGGGCAGAGGTACATTCTGGCACCAACCTACCACATACTAAGTTGGTGAAAATCGCCATGCCCAGGCTGTTCCCGGAGACTGAAAGGCAGGGCCCTAACCCATGGCCCATGTTGGCCTCCCCTTTCAGCTTTGAAGGTTGCCACCATGCTGGCTATACAGGGTGGAGGCTGAACTGCCCTGACATAGGGTTCAGGCCACCCGCAGCACAGGGACTCTTAGGTCACAAGCTGAGCTGGGGCAGTGGGTGATGGTGCTAGGAGGCCCTGTCTTCAGTTCCACCCCAGGCCTGGCTGAGACTCAGGCCTTTGAGACCTGTTGCAGGTGTGTGTCCAGGTACCAGGTGGGAGCTTGGTAGGCTTGCAGGTGTGGTCTGAGACCCCCCCCCCCAAGTGGGTATTTTTCTCTCAGCATCACGTACAAGGCTCAACCCTGAAATCTTTTTAAAAATACTTTTTATTTACTTGCAAGCAGAGAGAGACAGAGAATGGGTGGGCCAGGGCCTCTAGCCACTGAAAACAAACTCCAGATGCATGCGCCACTTTGTGCATCTGGCTTTATGTGGGTACTGGGGAATCAAACCCTGTCATTAGATATTGCAGACAAGTGCCTTAACAGCTAAACCATCTCTCCAGTCCCTCCCCTTTAAAAAATATATTTATTTGAGAGAGAGAGAGAGAGAGAATGGGTGCACCAGGGCCTCTTGCCTGTGCAAATAAACTCTACATGAATGTGCCACTTTGTACATCTGGCTTTACCTGGGTGCTGGGGAATCGAACCCAGGCTTGTGGGCTTTGAAGCAAGTATCTTTAACTACTGAGCCATTTCTCTAGCCCCAGCCCTGGGATTTTTGTGAGGAGCTAGGTCCCTGGGGCTCTTTCTTTTTTTCCTAGGCAGTGACCCCAGCTGGAGAGCAGAGGGCTTATCCGTGAACAAATCTTGGGGGGGGGGTGGCATTTGTCCATGTCCACTTGGCTGTCACGTGCCATACCTATGCTAGCTAAGGGCTGAAGGAAGGGCACTGGTGCAACCCTGGCAGGGATTGCTTTTGTCTCTGGCGTCCTGGGAGAAGCCCAGATGCCCAGTGAGGTGGGTGTAGAGGGGGAGAGCCTGAGAGGGGCCCATCCTGCTGTCCAGGTGACCTCTATCAGTTGACCTCTATGGGGTCACCTGGGGGCTAGCTCAGTCCCGTGAGCATCCTGGCCACCTGGATGTCCCAGCACTGACGTCATGGGAGTGGAAAGATTCTTGCCCTGAGCTGAGCTGTGGTGTTTGGTGCCCGGCGCCTCATGGCACCCCTGGGTCTGACCTGAGGCCCCTTCTTCCCAGGAACCTTCCTTTTCCGCTGCTGGCGGCAGCCCCAGGGGCCCATGAGCATGCGGGTAGGAGGGGCGTCCTTGTGTGGGAATGTGAGCGGCTCTGTAAACAGCCAGTGACTCACCACATAGCTATGCCACTCACGCCGCCCAGCCTCCTCCCTCCACGGAAAAGTTTCTCATGGTTCCTGGGCTCCCAGGCGCCTGATGTGCGGGTCCCTCCCAGGGTGAGGAGCCCCTGGCTTCTTTAATGGTGGGGCAGGGGGGGGCCGTGGACACCCCTCGGGCCTCCTATGTGTGTGATCTGCTGCAGTCACCCCACCCCGCTGCTGCTTTCTTCATCGGTCTCCGCAAGCGCACTTTGCCCCTTTCCACCTGCCCACCAGAGCTCCCCGCATCAGGACTGGCCACTGCCAGTGTCCACGGGAGTGGCTGATGGTGTCACCAGGGTGCTGACTGTGCAGCCCAGAGCCAAGACCCTGGCACCCTTTGGCAGTAGAGGGTGAGAGGCTGTGGAGACTGTTCCCCATCGGAGCTGTGGCCACAGGGTGGAGGGCTTCAGGCCCGAGGGTCCTTGGTCTGCAGGGAGGGGACAGTGGAGGTCACCCAGGGTCTCACTCACTTGTCCCCTGCACCATCCTTGGAGTGTTTTCCCTCATATCTTTTGTGGGTGCTCATCTTGTTGGGGTTTGGAATATAGGAGCTGGGGTTGCAGTCCCCCCTGCCCCTTCCCCAGTTGGGGGGGTGGTGGAATGAATGGGTTTGTTTACTGTCTGACAACCGTGTGATGTCTTTTGCACAGGCCTGACCTGAAGTCCTGATGATTGCTTTTGGGCTTCTCCGTTGCCATGGCGACCATCAGGGGCTGGCTACTTCCCAAGGTCGCCATGGCAACTATCAGAGGGGAATCATGCTTTGGATGCTTTGGCTGGGTTTTTCATGAATGATTAGGATGTGTGACACAATGCAGGCTCGCAAATGAGAAGGGCGGGCAAGGGGGCTGGCGGGTGGTGGCGGGGCCAGGTCCGGCCAGACAGACGATTAGGTCTCGGAGACCGAGGCTCCATGCCCAGGTCTCTGGCCTCAGCCTCCGAACCTGCTGCCCATCTGGGAGCCCCTGCTCACTCTTGGGGCCCCAGGGTCGCCGGGACAGCCTAGGCAGAGGTGGTGATGTCACAGCTGCAGTGCCCTCGGCTGCGGTAGGTGTCCCACGGGCTGCAAGGAGGGCGGGGCAGGGGCACAGTGGTGGGTGCTCTGCACTGGTACGTCTCTGGGGTGAGATCCCTGGCAAGGGCAGGGCTCCCCAAAAGGACCCTCCTCCTCCCCAGAAGCCAGACGATGGCTGTGCTCCTTTGGGGCTGTGTACTGTTAACTCCCAGAGGTGTGGCTTTGTGAGCCGTCCATCCCTTTGCTCTGTAGGATGCAGCGCCTCTGTGGGGCTAGATATCTTATCTGAGTTCAGGAGGAAAGTGAGAACAGGAAGCAACTGGCAGTTACCCCATAGCGCCAGTGGCTCAAGCAGATGCTAGCTTGGGGACAAGGGACTGTGTGTGACTGCTGGGGCCATGGGGTCTTGACAGCCCTGGGGGCTGGTCTCAGAGCTGAAGGTGTGCTTAGGTCTCCCCTGAGTCTGCTGGGAAGATGCAGCAGGCTGGCTGGGACACTCACCCCTGTACTCCCTGAGGACAGTCCCATCCTGTCACCATGATTGGGTCGTGTGAGTGGAGAGCTGAGCCTCCTCCCTCCTCACAGTGGCGAGGCAGCACTGTCCCGTAGCCCACCAGGGCCTATAACCCACATTACCGCTGTGCCTCTGCAGCTGCCGTTTCCACGTGGTTCTGTCCTGGTGACCGGGCCCAGGTTATGACGACGAATCCCAAGCCGAACAAGGCATTGAAGGTAAGGTGGGCGGGGCCTTCTTGTCCAGTGCTGCCCTTGGGGAATGAGAATGGCCTTGTCCTCAGGACAGGGGCCCTCGGCTGGGTAGTGTGCAGGAGGACAGATCGGGGATCAGCTAAGAACAGTGAGTGGCCCAGAAGAATAGCCCGGCCTTGCCACCCGGGGGGGAGGCACATGCAGCCAGCTGAGGCTGCATCCAGAGGTCTTCTGCCCGAGTTTGTCGCCCCCGTGCCAGGGTGTGGACATAGTGGTCTCTGGCGAGCGGGTGTTCCAGCCTGGCCCTCCTCCTCAAGCAGCCCTGCTGCCTGCTGGGGCCTTGTCACTTCCGTGACCATGGGAGCTCATGGATTGGCTGTCTTGTCTCAGGGGCTTCTCAGAGCTGTCTGTAGACTTGGGGTCCTCTGGGTGACCTGGCCAAGGCCCTGAGTACTCTCCAGAGTTTCCACTCCCTCGAGGTCACCCCGTCCAGCCAGACCCTGGCTTTGCCTCAGTGGGTGAATGGTAGGTAGGGAAGGGTGTGCTGCTGTGCCTCCCCTGGAGGGGCCCGGTTGAGCTCCCGTCCATATCTGGCCCAAGGTGCCGGAGCATCTCTGGCCAGACTCCCATTTCGTGCGACCCTGTGGTTAGTGATGTCACCACTTCCTGAGGGGCACTACCTGTTCAAAGCAAGCCATGGCAGCAGTAGTCTCTGTGAGCCCTGTGGCGCGAGGGCCACTGCTGGGTCTGTGTACCTGGCTTTTGGCCGCGGCGGGCTGGTCGTAGCATGGACATCCGCATCCCCCCGCGCTAAGGACACTGTTCCCTGCAGGTCAAGAAGGAGGCGGGCGAGAACGCCCCAGTGCTCGGCGATGATGAGCTGGTGTCCATGTCAGTGCGGGAGCTGAACCAGCACCTGCGGGGGCTCACCAAAGAGGAGGTCACCCGGCTCAAGCAGCGCAGGCGCACGCTCAAGAACCGCGGGTACGCCGCCAGCTGCCGCATCAAGCGCGTGACGCAGAAGGAGGAGCTGGAGCGGCAGCGCGTGGAGCTGCAGCAGGAGGTGGAGAAGCTGGCCCGGGAGAACAGCAGCATGCGGCTGGAGCTCGATGCCCTGCGCTCCAAGTATGAGGCCCTGCAGACCTTCGCACGCACTGTGGCCCGCGGGCCTGTCACGCCCACCAAGGTGGCCACCACCAGCGTCATCACCATCGTGAAGTCCGCCGAGCTCTCCTCCACCTCCGTGCCCTTCTCGGCTGCCTCCTAGTGCCCGCTGGGGCCGGGCGGGGGGGTGGGCATCCGCGCGGCCCTCGTGCCTGTCCTGGGCTCCCTGGCACTGACTCCTCATGTCCATCTGCCCACTGAGGACTTTGTGGGGCCAAGGGCAGGGGCAGCAGGGACAGGTGGTAGCTGCAAGGTGAAGGGAAGGCTCCCACGAGCCGGTGCTGTACACTGCCCCCGTGCACACACTCACACCCCTCCTTTTCCTACATGTGTGTTTTCAGGAGCTGGTGGGAGCCACGTGAGCTGCCAAGATGAGTGGCTTCAGGAGCCAGGTCCCTGTGGCAGTGTGTGGGGACACATCTTCCACTCCGCCCATGACCTGGGCCCCAGCCAGGACAGACACCATGTTGCCCTTGCTGACCTCTGGCCTGGGAATACTAGTGGTGGAGAAGGAGGCCTGTTGGCAGCTCTGGCACTCTCGTTGTCTGTCAAAGGGCACTAACCCGCTTTAGGTCCTGGGAGGCAGTTATTGGTGGGGTCGCCTGCAGGGTCAGGTCTGTGCCTATGGCCCACCGTCGTGGGCCCTGTGGACTCGGAGGAGCTGGCCAGATGGTCACGTGGGAGGGCCTGTCCAGTACACGTGCACAGGCTTGCGCTGTCATGGGGTGTCCCTGTGCTCTGCCACCAGAGGATGCTGTCCCCCCCCCCCCCGTGGTGCCAGAGCAAGCAGCCATCCCAGGTCTTGGTGAGGTGGGCTCAGGAGTGGACCACGGGCCTCCAGTTACTGGGGTTGCCTCTTGTTTGCTGTCGTCTGGGGAAGAGCAGGTGAGGTCAGAGGGATGTGGAGGTGGCAGTTGAGGGTATTGTGTGGAGTGCACTGGCTTGAGGAAGATGGGTCAGTGAGATAGGTGCGGATGGGCTGGGAGCCTAGGACGCCTAGGTCCCGTGACGTGGGCACTGACGGGAGGGTAGGTGTGGGCCACAGGGCCTTATGGACTTGCAGGCAAGACAGTGCGGGCTCTGGACAGGCTAACAGTGCAGGGACACTTGTAACCTTGGTGCTTGTCACCTAAAACCCCTGCCTGTTCCTCCTTTGTGGAGTTCTAGACCACTGGCCATCTTGGGGACCCTTCCTGTGACGGGCGTTAGCCGGGCGAGTGGATAGTGTCCCTGAGACACTGCCTGGAGTGAGCTAGTCAATGCAGGCACTGCCACTAGCCAGGAGCCAACATGCGTGACAAGCAGGGCCGGCCCCCCTCGGCCTGCCCCTCACCCAGACCCCCCCCAAGCCTGTGTTGTAGGGTGTGGCCAGGTTAGAAGGGGGTTGGAGGACAAACAGCCCCAAGGGCTGTGACTTAGTTCTGGTCTACTGTTCGAAACGAACAGAAGGAGTTGGGGGTCCCCTGTGATGCTGCTGTTGTGGCTGACTGCTCCCCAGGCCCTGGGGAGCGGTGGGGAGAGGGTGTAGGCCACATCACAGCGCAGCCAGGCACTTAGAGGGCACTGTAGAAACCATAGCCATGGTAGGTAATCCATATTGGATATCAATAAGGACCATGGGAATATTTAAAGAAAGAGAGAAGGTATATATATGAGATATATATATATATAAATATATATAAAATTCTATACACATTTTATCGTACAGATTTTTTCATAGCAATTTTCTTTCCCAGTTTGATACTGTAGATCTTTATTAGCAGAGTGGATTGGACAGGAGTAGGGGGCTTTCTTCACTCCCTGCTTTCCACAAGCTGACCACTTGCCATGGACAGAGGCCCAGGGGGTGCTGGTGGCCTCTTCTGGGTCTTCCCACTGTGGTGCTGGGTGGTTGGGGGTAACCTGTCAGTTCCAGCAGGCACCGTGTATGATCTTTGGCCCCCAAGGCAAGCTGCAGCAGTGGTAGCCTTTTCTGTCCTGGGTCCCCCCAGTGTCCTCCTCCGTGGGACACAAAGGCAGGTGACTACTGGCTGTGGGTTGCTGCCCGCTCCTTGCCTGTTGTGCACAGCTGGGACTGGGGGGAGGGGGCTCCCTATCCTGGGCCGTGAGGCTGGATGGAGCTGCCACTGCAGTCTGAGCTGCCCTCCTCCGGGGCACCCGGCAGAGCAGGGCTAGGGAAGGGTGCGGGGGTGCTCTGTTCCTCCCTTCATATCACTGAAATTTCATTGTCACAATTTAATATATGGAATTTTTTTTATTTAAGAAAAAAGACAAGGACCCCTGTCACGTGGGTTTGTTTTCTGTCGTGCCTCCTACTTCCCAAAGAAGGCAAACTTTGCTTTTTCAAAGGTGGCAGGGACACATGCTGGCCACGCCGAGGCCCAGCATCCCTAGTCTCCTGCTACTCAGCAGTTTCATTTCAATATTTATTTTTTTTGTGCTACTTTTCCCCATGTTATAAATTATTGAGATCATCTACTGTGGATCCCCATCTGTGCCCTGCCCTGATCATGGCCACCACCTAATTTATTGCTGTACATGTCGCTGCTGTGACTGCTTTTGTATCTTTGCAATAAAGAACTTGTTTTGAGATGCCCCAGGTGTGTGGAGGGTGATGGAGCCAGGAACCCTGCATACTGGGCTGCTCTGACAGGCACTGGACCTCACCTCCTACTCCTACCACTGCCTTCTCCTGGGGAGTTGCATCAGGATCCTGGGCCTACCTCCTGGGACATGGAGGACTGCCACAAGGTGGTACCTCCCCCCCCCCCTTCGCCGTGCTCCCAGATCACCTACATGTAGGTTGGTCCCTGTTCTAACCCGCTTTGGTCAGGCACTTCTGACAACTGATATAACCAACGCTTCACTGCTGGGAGCAGTGGGTCCTTTCCCAAGGGTGGGGACCAGTGCCCCCACCTGGCCCTTAGCCTGCCAGGCCCCTAGCTTTGAGTGATATCTGGTGGGGCTCTGAGATGAGCCTGCAGTGTACAAGAGGGACGGGCAGAGAGCAAAGCCCAGGCTTAGGGGCGTCAACAAGAGTGTTCCAAGAAGCCAAGGGCTTCAGGACCCTGGCCACCCGGCTGTATGAGTGCCGTTCCCCCCGTCCTCAGCAGGACTGATGGGCAGAGTCGTCAGCCTGCCTGTCCCTCTCCATCTGCACAGACTATGGAGGAAGGCACAGTGTGGGCATGGTGGTGCATGCCTGTAATCCCAGTACCAAGGAGGCAGAGATGAAGGATTCGTGGAGCTCAGTGGCCAACCAATTTAACCTAATTGATGAGCTCCAGGCCAGTGGGAGATCTTGTCTCCAAAAAAAAGTTGGGGGAGAGGTTGGAGGGATGGCTTAGTGGTTAAGGGGCTTGCCTGCAAAGCCAAAAGACCCAGGTTTAATTCCCCAGGATCCATGTAAGCCACGTGCACAAGGCGGCACATGTTTCTAGAGTTTATTTGCAGCGGTTGAAGGTCCTGTGCGCCCATTCTCTATGTGCCTCTTTCTCTCAAATAAATAAATTTAAAAAACAAATAGGAAGGGGGGTGCTGGAGAGATGGCTTAACAGTTAAGGTGCTTGCATGCTAAGCCTAAGGACCCAGGTTCAATTCCCCAGTGCCCACACAGGCCAGATGCACAGGGTGGTGCATGTGCCTGGAATTCATTTACAGTGGCTGGAGGCCCTGGGGCGCCCATTCTCTCTCATTTTTCTCTCTCTCTCTCAAATAAAAAATAATTTTTAAAAATAGAGCATTCCCAAGGATGCCACCCAAAGTTGTCTTCTGTTCACACACACACACACACACACATAAACACATGTACACCCACATACACACATATACACATTTGCAAAATGGGCCACAGGCTAAGCAAAGGTGAGCTTGGCCCTTGCTGGGCCAAGCAGCCTTTCCTTGGGCCCCATGGGCTAGAGCTGGGTTTGGGGGAAACCCTTCCCTTATCGGTGGCAACGAGACTGAACCCATCCCATCCCTTCTCTACCCTTCTTGTATGTCCGTGTACCCTGATCGGCTCATCCTGGGGTTGTCATCCAACCATATACACTGAGCGCCCTGGGCAGCGCTCTCCTCCCGTGGCTTTACTTTGTGTCGTGTAGGAAACAGGTCCGACCCCAGATCGAGGTGTTTCCAGAAACAGGTGGCAGGGGCAGGTGGGTGGCAGTGTGGTCAGCCCTTGCCACCTCTGCCTCCTCAGGCAACTAGCTCGCTGGACCTTTCTGTGCTCAACTTCCCAGTGCTAGTGTCTGTAGGTTCCTGGCATCCTTGAAGGGTACTTGGTGATGTCAGCTTCGTTTCCTCCCTAAAGTGCAGACCTCAGATGCTGTCCAGTCTTGGTCCCCATGTGCTGTCTGAGCTTGTAGGATGGGACCCCCCGCCCCCAGCTTGTCCTTTGTACTCGGCTTTGGGGACCTCAGACCCCGAAGTGGCCTCTTCATGGTAGAGGTGGCAACTCACTACTGGCAGTGCCCCTGGCCTCCCCGCTCATCCGCTGGATGGCACAGAGCCTGTCTTGGTCTCAGCCTTGGCCTCCACAGTGCCAGTCTCAAGAAAAATGCTGAGCGCCTCCTGGATCTGCTGGCTGTGGGGGACATGATAAGGGGATGGGGGAGGCTCTTTGCAGCCGGGCACAGGGAGGAACACAGCCTATCTTATCAGTCCAGCAGGGCCCGGGAGAAGCCACTGGCCTCGACTCCCTCTGTCCGTGGGCCCCAGGAACAAGGGGATGGGGGAGTGTCCCCACTCTTGCTGACCTGGCGGCTCAGTTGCTGCCTGGCTGTCCCTGAGATCCGGAGCACATCTCCCTCTGGCCCTGGTGGACATGAGAGTGGGTAGCTGGGCGGTGCTGCCATCCCTGGGTGGTGCCCACTGGTCCTTCCTGTCTGGGTGCCTGCCTGCCTGCCCAGCCAGGCCCTGGCTTCCCACCCCCACTGCCTTTGTGTCTCCTATGTTTTCAAGGCCACTGGCCCTCCCAGCTGCCTGAGGCCATATCTGTCTCAGGCTCCCTGGGCACTTAGACCTTACCTGCCACACAGGGAGATGAGAAGAAGGAGGGCTCCCAGGTCTGAGCCCCGGTGCCCAGGCAGGCTTGGCTGTGCCACAGGCTTCCTGCACCCACTGCACAGTGGGGCCAGCCTGAGGCTCAGAGGGAGGTGAGCACTCTGGCTCTCTGGGTGGCACAGAGCTGGTTACACGCTGACTGAGTACGCTATTTGCCCTGAGTTACTCTGAGCCACACCACAGTGGCCGTTCAGGGCAGGGAGGGCCAGACACTCACATAATGGGCCTGCTGTGACCCATCACTGTAGGGTCATGGTCGTGAAAGAAGAAAAGCCCGACAAGTTCTAGAAAATGCCAAGTGTTTATCTATAAATAAGCAGCAAGTTGCCGGTGAGCTCGGTGACACTGTTAACGGGCCGGGTAACCCTGAGGGGAATCTCCCCGTTATCTCCTCTAGAATGCCGGGCAGGGAGCCTTTCCCACACCTGACCACCTAGACCTGCTCTGCCCTAGCCTGGGCTGCCAGCTCTTTCTGACCTGGCGAGCCCTCCCTGCGGCTGCCCAGCCTGGGGTATGACCATCTGCCTGCCTGTCATGTGGAAGGAGTGGCCAGCTCGCAGCTCTACCTGCAGGCAGGCCGCAGCCAGTCTCCCCGCTGGGGGCTCAGGCTTGTGCCAGTCACCCAAGCGTCTTCCCTGGGCTATGCGTGGGGTACGGAGGCTCTGTGGGCCTTGCAGTAGGGGCAAGTGGGTTGGTTGGGGGACCCAGCCACCTCCCCAGAGGCCTGGGTAGTCTGGGTCCCCAGCTAAGATCCACGGATTCCAAACCACTACAGGTCCTCTGAGGAGATCAGCATTCGCTTTTCCACACTGCGGCTCTTCTTACCCCCACCCGAGCCCCCGGCGGGACTGGGAGGGGCGCCGAGCGATGGGCGCCCACCCTGGCCAGGCCCCGGGGCCTCATGGGTGGCTTGCTGTGTGTACTGCTGGTAGGCCGGAGAGAAGTTGTGGATGGCATCCTGTACGATGTCCTGAGGGCTGATGGTCTCCTTGAGGCCACTGGAGATACTCTGCATGGGTGCTGGGGGGGCTGGGGAACACAGTGTGTGGGCCAGAGCCACAGGCTCTCCGCGCCCTGTGTCGTCACGCGCACCCCGTGCTGGGGACGCGGCCTCTCCCCTGGCCGCTGGTCTGCGCAGGCCTGGGCCTCGGTACCGGTCTCTGTTGGTTAGTAGCTGATCCCAGCCCTGATCCTTCCCCCACAGCCTCTCCCACACACACTCCTGCCTAGGCTGCCACAGCGGGACTGCTTCATGCTCCTGGTCATTTCACTCACCAGGGGAGAGCCGGTCACCGCCGGCCACGTGGCCTACGTGGCCCACTCACTAGGGTCACCCGCCCCCTCCCTTCTCAACACCCTCCCTGAACCCCGAGGGGCCCTCACGGGATGGATCTAGTCCCATCTCCTTTAGAGCTCATAGCCCCCTTCCTGCCCAGCTCTGATGCCCACAGGGCTGTCCCCTTGACCAGCTGTGGGCACCCCAGGCTGAGCTTTTTCAGGTACCCCAAATGGCAGGCCCGGCTCACCTGCTGAGTTTTGCTGCTTCTCTGCATACACCTGGCAGGGGAAGGCGCAGCGCAGGGCGAGGGAGGCGAACACCATTTCGATACAGATGAGAAAGTTCTGGTATCCAGCGGCCAATGTGCCGGCCTCCACCCTGCTGCCATCGACGGCCTGGACCTCGGGGATGACCCCACACCTCTCCAGGATAGCCAAAAGCATCCCTAGGGATGGTGATGACCACTCAGGGCCCCACTCTGGACGGTAGGTTGACCCCTGCTAAGGCTTCCATTGAGGCTGGCCTGGGGTGAGCAGGAGTCAGCTGGAGGAGACAGCCCCGCTTCCCTCCAGGGCTCCTCTGACCAGGGCACCCCACCCGTGGTAAGAGACTGAGGTTCAGAGGGGCTGAGTGCCTCCAAAGCTGAGGTCCCTAGGCGTCCTTCCTGCCATGTCTAGCCCAGGTCCAGGCATGCCCACCTCCCGCCCCACCGCAAGCTGTGTCACTGACTTGCTGTGGTGGGAAGGAAGTACCATCAGAGCCTGGGCTTCCAGGGTCACACCCACTCCCACTCAGCCCACACACCCTGCCAGAAGGAGAGGAAGATGATGGCTTTGATGGTGAGAAACTTGAGCACTGGCTCGAATGGTCGCAGGAGATCTCTGGTGGCGAAGTAGAAGAGGAACAGAGCATAGAGGGCCAGGCTGACCGAGGCATTGTAGACGAGGGTCACGTACAAGTAGCCACTGTGGACACTGGGCCAGAAGAGCTTGGTCAGAGAGGCCCCTGCTCCTCGTAGACATGCTTTTAGCTTATCCCGTGCTGGGCCAGGCAACAGGGCCCAGGGGCAGCCGCACCTGGGTCCACTCCACAGGGTACCAGGTAGCCCTGAGGGGAGCAGACCTTAGGGGCCCCCTGAATCACCCCCCCTCCCACCTTCAGGAGCAAGATATGGTATAGGGCCTTTCCCCAGCATTGTTTTCCTACCACCAAGTCATCCACAAGGCTTCTCCCGTTTCTTTTGTGTATGTGTCTGGTGTGTGTGCATGTATATATGCATGCTAGTATGTGTGTACAAGGGTGTGTGCATGCGTTTGTGTGCCTGTGGAGGCTCGGGTTGACGTTGGGTTGGTATCTTCCTCAATCATTCTTTTATCTATTTATTTTTTCTTTTCGAAATAGGTTCTCGTTCTAGCCCAGGCTGACTTGGAACTCACTCTGTAGTCTCAGGCTGGCCTTGAACTCACAGTGATCCTCCTACTTCTGCCTCAGAACTATCTTATTTGTTCTTGTCTTTTTGAAGAAGGGTACCACTCTAGCTCAGGCTCACTCTGTAGTCCAGGCTGGCTTCAAACTCATGGTGATCCTTCCTGCCCCAGCCTCCCGAGTGCTGGGGTTACTGGTGTGTGCATCCACACCTGGCATATATATATAAATTTTGGGTGGGTGGGGGAGGGAGTGCCAGGGCTTCCAGCTGTTGCAAACAAACTTCAGACGCTTGTACCATCTTGTGCATCTGGTTTATGTGGGTTCTGGGGAATAGAACCTGGGGTTCTTTGGCTTTGCAGGCAAGCTCCTTAACCGCTAAATGATCGTTCCAGCCCACAACCATATATATGCATATATATATATATATTTTGTTTGTTTTGTTTTTTTTGAGGTAGGGTCTCACTCTAGCTCAGGCTGACCTGGAATTCGCTCTGTAGTCTCAGGGTGGCCTCGAACTCATGGCGATCCTCCTACATCTGCCTCCTGAGTGCTGGGATTAAAAGGCGTGTGCTCCCATGCCCGGCTCCCAACTATATATTTTTAAGAATAAGGTCTCTGAACCCAGAGCTCACTCAGTTGGCTAGAGTAGCGGGCCAGCCAATCCCAGGAAGCCTCCTGCGTGCCTCCCCAAGGCTGGGGTTTCAGGTGAGCACCACCATGCTTGCCTTTTACTATGGGTGCCAGAGAGCCAAACTCAGGTCCTCACGCTTGCCTGGCAAGCACTTGTATCAACGGAGCCCATTTCCCCAGCCCCTTGGTGGTTGTTTGTTTTTTGATACACGATCTCATGTTGCCTAGGATGGCCTCCAACTTGCTATGTAGCTGAGGATGACCCTGACCTTCTGATCCTCCTGCTTCTACCTCCCAAGAGCTGGTGTTCCAGGAATGCTGGGAATGAAACCCAGGACTTCATGCATGCTAGACAAGCACTCTCCCCACGCAGCTACTGTCCACACAGGAAGGAAGACCCCTTGAGTAAGGATTTTCAGGGAGTTCTGCCCCCCACCCCAAGATCCTGCATCCCAGAAGGCTCCTTACTTGAAGTCCCCATCGTGGTATTTGTCGAAGGCCTGGAGGATGATGGTGGTCAAGGCCATGCTGGGCTTCACGATGCAGAACTGCAGTGTGGCCTGGGGGACAGAGCGAGCGTGGGCACAGGAAGAGATGGAGTGGGCAGGGTGGGCAGGTGGGCAAGGCCATGCTGGGCTTCACAGTAGAGAACTGCAGTGTGGCCCCGGGGGGACAGAGTGAGCGTGGGCACAGGAAGAGACGGAGTGAGGGTCAGCAAGTCCCCCCACCTGCTTGCAGAAGCGCAGGAATGTGATGGAATAGGACATTCCCCGAAGACAGCAGGTCCCATAGAAGCAGCTGGACCTGGAAAGAGGAAGAAGTCAGTGAGGCTGCTGGGTGGACGACAGGTCTCCTGTGTAGCCTGGCCTGACCTGGACCCAGGTGGGCCGGAGGGGCGGGGGATTCGGGGGGGGGCGTTGGTTTCTGGGGTGGACTTACCTGATGGGCTTGCCCCGGATCTCAGCCATGATGGCGCTCTCGCCCCCCAGATATTGGAAGCATAAGGTTAGGAAACTGTAGATTACAAAAGCTACAGAGCGGACAGAAGGACAACCGTGAGTGAGACACACGGGCTGCTGCACACAGGCTCAGTCAGACCCACTCGGAATCTGGCGTGCATGTCGCCGGCACACCCTCGGGGCTCGCCAAGACCATGCACCCCGGGGCCAAGGGGTGCAGATACATCGCTTACAGCAGGTCTCAGAGATAGTGGTGGCCTCTAGCTGAGACTCAGGGAGGGGTGCCCTAGGGCTGGCTGAGTGCAGCTGGAGACCGCCCCCCCCCTCTCCGGCTCCCCCAGAGCAGGCCCGGGCCCGAGCCTCACCTTCGTAGCAGTCGCGCACAGAGTCGAAGTATACGTAGTATGGGTGCCCGCCGAGGAGGAGCAGGCTGAGCCAGGAATCGAAGGCGTAGATGGGCACAATGAACAGCAGGCGGATGACGTAGCGCTGCTCGTGCGGGACGGTGTAGGAACGTAGGTGGGAGTATATCTGGCGCGGGTAGGAAGAAGGTTCTGGTGGGACCCTGTCCTCTGCCCACCCCTGCTTCCCAGTGCACAGGCTTGCCAGGAAGGAGGTGAAGGGCGGTGGGGGGTAGGGGTCCAACACAGCTTCGGGCTGCCCTATGTCCTCCCACATCCCTGTGAGCAGGGTGGGTGCCGTGAGCAAGGGAACTTTCCTAGTGAAATGAGAAGGGCGGCGCACCTTCGGAAGGCAGAGGTAGGAGGATCACTGTGAGTTCAAAGCCACCCTGGGACTACATAGTAAATTCCAAGTCAGCCTGGGCTAGAGTGAGACCAGTGACCTTGTCTCAAAACATAAAGAGGGCTGGGGATATAGCTCAGCAGTAGAGCACTTGCCCAGGATCCCCTATTGAGGGGCTGGGGGTGTGGCTCAGTGGTAGAGCTCCTGCCTAGAATCCCCAGTGAGGGGCTGGGGGTGTGGCTCAGTGGTAGAGCACCTACCTAGAATCCCCAGTGAGGGGCTGGGGGTGTGGCTCAGTGGTAGAGCTCCTGCCTAGAATCCCCCAGTGAGGGGCTGGGGTGTGGCTCAGTGGTAGAGCTCCTGCCTAGAATCCCCCAGTGAGGGGCTGGGGGCGTGGCTCAGTGGTAGAGCTCCTGCCTAGAATCCCCCAGTGAGGGGCTGGGGGTGTGGCTCACTGGTAGAGCTCCTGCCTAGAACAGTGAGGGGCTGGGGGTAGGACATTTTGCCTGTGTTAAGCCCTTGGTTCCATCCTCAGCACTCTCCCCGTAAAATACACACACACACACATATCTATATATACACAAAGGGTCTCGCTGTAGTCCAAGCTGACCTGGAGTTCACTCTGTAGTCTTAGCCTTGAACTCATGGTGATCCTCCTACCTCTGCCTCCTGAGTGCTGGGATTAAAGGGGTGTGCCACCACACCCAGCTAAATATATTTCAATATATGCAAATATATAGTAAATATATGCCTCTGATCTTAACAAAATCATATCATTCATTCATTTATTTCATTTTTTTGTGCTGGGAATTGAATCCCAATTCTTGCTACATGCTAGACAAGAGATCTCCCATTGAGCCACACCTCCAGTTCCTTAAAATGTCTTTGTAGGGCTGGGGAGAGAGCGCAACAGTTGACACTTCTGAGCATGTGTGCATGTGTAAAGCCCTATGTTCAATCCCAATGGTGGTTTGAATGTGAAAGGTGTTGTGATTAAGCCTTTTGGATGTGGAGCCTTGCTGGAGGAGGTGTGTCACTGGGACTGGCCTTGAGGTTTAGTTTGTGCCACAAAAAGAAAGTATTTGGAATCACAAATACAAAAGGTATGCATGCTGTGCTGGAGAGGTGGCTCAGCAGTTAAAGGTTCTTGCTTGCAAAGCCCGACAGTCTGGGTTCAATTCCCCAGTACCCATGATAAGCCAGATGCACAAAGTGGTGCATGTATATGGAGTTTGTTCACAATGGCAAGAGGCCCTGGTGTATCTACTTTTTTTCTCTTTCTTTTTCTGTCGGCTTGCACATAAATAATTAGCAAAGTATATATTTTTTTTTAAAGTTATGCATTTATAGCATTTCCCCCAGCATTTTTTTTTTGTTGTTTTTCGAGGTAGAGTGCAGGCTGACCTGGAATTCACTATGTAGACTTAGGGTGGACTCAAACTCACAGTGATCCTCCTACCTCTGCCTCCCAAGTGTGGCATTAAAGGTGTGTGCCACCACGCTCAGCTTTCCCCGGCATTTTTATAGATATGTGCACTGTAAACAGACTGACTTCAGCTGACTAATATAATCTCATGTGCTTGAGAGTTTGGGTTTCAAAGTGAAAAAAAAAAAAAAAAAAACTTAGATTCTGAGCCAGGCATGGTGGTGCATACCTTTAATTCCAGCACTCAGTGTGAGTTCGAGGCCACCCTGAAACTCCATAGTAAATTCCAGGTCAGCCTGGGCTACAGCGAGACCCTACCTTGAAAAACTAAAAAAAGCCGGGTGTGGTGGCACACATCTTTAATTCCAGCACTCAGGAGGCACAGGTAGGAGGATCGCCATGAGTTTGAGGCAACCCTGAGACTACACAGTGAATTCCAGGTCAACCTGGGTTACAGTGAGACCCTACCTAAAAAAAAACAAAACAAAACAAAAAAAAACACCACAGAAAAAATAATTTAGAAACTTCTTTTCTTTTCTTTTCTTTTCTTTTCTTTTCTCTTCTTTTCTTTTCGTTTTGTTATTGTTTTGTGTTTTTGAGATCGGACCTCACTATGTAGCCTAGGTAGGCTTTAAACTCATGATCCTCCTACCACAGCCTTCTCCTGAGATTACAGGTATGCACCATAATACCCAGGCAAAAATGTATCTTTTAAAAACAACTTTCAAGCGTGTGACACATTGTGATTCACAGTGTCCTTGAGGCCACGACACTGTGCTCTTTGCAAACACACTAAGGTAACCCAATACAACCAATGTGTCCCACAAGCCTGATGAAACGGGCAGGAAATCACCAAGTGTTTTACCTCAGGTGGTGGGAAATACAGTAATTAAACAGTTTGCACCTTTAAACTTTTTTTTTTTTTTTTTTTTCGAGGTAGTGTCTCACTCCAGCCCAAGCTGACCTGGAAATTCGCTATGGAGTCTCAGGGTGGCCTTGAACTCACGGTGATCCTCCTCCTACCTCTGCCTCCTGAGGGCCACCACGCCTTGCTACTTCTGCTTCTTCTTCTCTTTCTTTCTTCTTCTTCTTTTTGAGGTAGGGTCTCACTCTAGCCCAGAAACTCACTCTATAGTCCCAGGCTGGCCTCGAACTCAACAGTGGTCCTCCTACCTTTGCCTCTCAAGTGCTGGGATTAAAGGTGTGCGCCACCACACCTGGCACAGACGACTTCTTGAACTTACTCTATAGCCCAGGTGGGTTTTGAACTTGTGATCCTCCTGCCTCAGCTTTCCAAGTTTGGGGATGACAAGCTTGTGCCACCAGGCCTCAATATACAGTGTCTTAAGAGGAAGAGGGTGGGCAGGGGACACCAGGGAGCTAGGGGCACCCTTCCCTCCCTGGGCAGCTGTGGGAAGGTGCTCTGCACGAGGCGGAGGTCAAGCTGTGGGAGGGGCAGTGTGTGCAGGGACCGAGTGGGGAGCGAGGGTTGCTGGCACGAAAGCCAGGTTCTTATCAGGCACCCCTTTCCCCCGTCCCCCCCGCTGCTGCCTGTGGGAGGACATAGTGTGACCGGCCAGCAGGAGACCTTTCCCAGGCTGGCACTGCTTGGCTGGTGACCTTGGAAAGCTGCTGGCCTCCGTGACCTCAGTTTCCTCACCTGTAAAGTGAAGCTCCAAGCTCTGGAGGGATGGTGAGTCTGGGAGCCCCAGGAGTGTCCGCGCGGCACGGTACTGGGCCCCACACACAGCCAGTCCCCAGGGCTCCCGCTCAGCTCCCTGCCCAGTGGGAAGTCCCTCCTGCCTGCCCTCAGACACAGGCGGATCTCCTCTGTGTCCTGGTTATTGAAGCCACTCTTGAACAGGTGCCATCTAGCTGGTGGCTGTCCTGGACAGGACTATCTGCTCTCACTTCCTGCCCTGTCCTAGGCTCACCTGCTCATTCATGCCCCCACCCCCTGGCCAGTGCCAAGAAGGCATTCTAGAGGGTACTGGGCTCTTAGTTCCATTGTTCCTAGCTCCACTCCCCAGACTCCCTGCCCCCCCCCAGCTCCCCATCACGCCACTCCCACCCTTCTCTCTAGCTCCCAACTGCCTGTTTCTCCTTTAAGGCTCTGTATAGAACAAAGTCCAAATCCTAACCAGCCTCCTGAGATGGCTACCTGAGAGGGAAAGGCCCTTTCTCCTCAGGCTGTGTGAGCTCGGGAAAGCCCCTGGCGCTCTTCCAGCCTTGGTGTTCTTGTCTATGAACTGGGACAACTGGGCTGATCTCAATGACCAGGATGTGAGTAGGCGCTGGGCCAGCACTGTCTGGTGGTGGTCTCCCATCTCAGGTCTAGTCCCTGCATGCACACCCTGGCAAAGGGCCTGGGCCCTGGCTGGACACTGGTTCTGGGGCCCAGGACCCCCCCATTCCTCTGTTCCCACTAGGCCCGTGTGTCCAGTACCGAGAGCTGTCCCTGGAAGAAGTCCCAAGACTCCAGCTGCCACCTGTGGGGTCTGGTTAAGCTGTGTCAGGTCCCATGGAGACCGGGGGCTTTACCTGGTGGCAGGTGAGCAGCAGAGCAGTCCATACAAATACGCCAGACACGCCTCGGGCCAGCGCGGTGGTGAGGAAGAGCGGCGGGGTTCCCTGAGAGCCGTTGTCCACGCGCTCCATCTGCGGCCCGGCTGCCATGGCGGGCATCGCCGGAGGGGGGCTGGGCAGAAGCCAGGGTGCTGACACCAGGGAGACTCCGGCTGTTCTTGGGAGCCCTGAGGCGTTTCTCATCTGCAGTGGGCAGGCAGAGAGGAGTGAAGGGACCAGCGCAGGCTCCTGGCAGCGTGAGGGCTGGGAGGTGGGCCGTGTGGGTGTTACCCAAGAGCTGGCTCTGCCCACTGCCCAGTTCCGCCCCAGTGCTGTCTGCCTGGCCGTCATCCCCTGGCATCCCACCCAGCATCCTAGGGCTTCCCTAGCAGAGGGTCCTCCTATGGCCGGCCACCTGTCCCCTCTGTGGGAGGCAAGGTCTGACCAGCTCTCTCTCCCGACCCTAGGTAGACCCTCAGCACCCTTTAAGCACAAGGGCTCAACTCCCTTCTTGGCTGGGGATCAGCTTCCAGGGTCAGACATCAGTTCCTGTGTTCTGGGAGCAGTCTCTCCCCGTCCCCCCCCAACCCCCGTTTGCTCCCGTGTAAGTCAGAGAGTTCCACCTCTAGTGCCCTTGAGCCCTCAGGCAGCCAGGACTGAGTCCAAACCAGATGTGGTGACCTGAGCCTGTAAACCCCGCGCTTGGAGGATGGAGGCTAGAGAATTTAGAGTTCAAGGCCAGCCTGTGATACTTAGAGAGCCCCTGTCTCCAACAAAAAACAAAGCAAACCAAACAAAACAAAGAACCAACGACCAAGCAAACATAAACAAAGACTTTCACTTAGTCTGGGACGTGGGAACCCACTGGTCCTGTCTGCCCAGGGTATGTGAGAAGCTCAGCGGGCTCTGACTCCTGCAGGGAAGGGGCCCACCCATAGTGCCCGTCTCAACTTCCCTCACTCATCCCTGGCCAACCCCTGCCTGCCCTCTGGCCCTGTCGCCTGTTGTTCAGTGTCTCAACAGGCCACAGAGGTAGCCAGCATGGCCCCTTGCCTCCCGACAGCCCAGTCAGACCTCCCGGCTGCCCGAGGTTGTCTGATCCCAGCCCACAACCTACCTCTGTGGGCAGGAAGCTCTTTGGCCCAGGCCTCAGAGGCCTGGCCTCTAGGGAAACCTGGCTGGTCATTCACGTGGCCACGTGCCCCCCCACTGGTGGCTGCCTGGGGTTGGGGCAAGGTTGCTCTCTGGAAGGTGTACTAGGCCTGGCAGGCAGGCCAGGCCGCACCTGGCCAGTAGCCCACCTGGACGCCTGACTGGGGGAGAGGCCTAAGGGAGGAGGCCCCGAGGCCTGTCCCCGCCCCTGTGGACACTCTATCTCTCCCCGGCTGTTTGCTCAGCGGCAGCTGGCTCCCAGGAACCTGCTGGCTTCCAAATGCCCTCACCTGCCGGCACCAGGTAGACAGGCGGTTGTGGTGAGCAGGAGGGGTCTGGTTGGGCTATGCTGGACCACGGAGGAGGCCATGGGGAGCTACCAAACACAGGGTTATTTTTTTTAGGTGACCACAAAATTCTGGAACTAGATGGAAGTAGTGATTATACATTATGGGTATACTTATTGCTCTGATTTGGTCACTTAAAAGGGGTAAATTTGGCTAAACCTGGTGTGGCACGGGCCTGTCATCCCAGCTACTGAAGAGGCTGAAACCAAAGGAACAAAAGTTCAAGGCTTGCTTGGGCTACAGAGTGAGTTCAAGGATAGCCTGGATGACTTCATGAGACCCTGTCTCAAAAAATTAAAAAAGAGGGCTTGAGAGATGGCTTAGCAGTTAAGGCACTTGCCTACAAAGCCAAAGGACCCAGGTTCAATTCCCCAGTACCCACGTAAGCCAGATGCACAAGATGGTGCATGCATCTGGAGTTCGTTTGCAGGGACTGGAAGCCCTAGAATACTCATTCTCTCTCTCTCCTCTGTCTTTTTCTCTCTCAAATAAATAAATAAAAATCAAATATGTTTAAGCTGGGCGTGGTGGCGCACACCTTTATCCCAGTACTTGGAAGGCAGAGGTAGGAGGATTGTTGTGAGTTTGAGGCCACCCTGAGATAACATAGTGAATTCCAGATCAGCCTGGGCTAGAGTAAGACCCTACCTTGAAAAACTAAAATAAATAAAAAATAAAAGTAAAATTAATAATTTTTAAAAATTAAAAATAGCCGGGCATGGTGGCGCATGCCTTTAATCCCAGCACTTGGGAGGCAGAAGTAGGAGGATCACCATGAGTTCAAGGCCAATCTGAGACGACATAGTAAGTTCCAGGTCAGCTTGAGCTAGAGTGAGACCCTACCTCGAAAAACCAATAAATAAATAAAAATTAAAATAAAAAGAGAGCCAGATATGGTGGCACTTGCCTTTCACCGTAGCACAGCAGAGGTGGGAAGATCACTTTGAGTTTGAGGACAACCTGGGACTGCAGAGTGAGTTCCAGGTCTGCTTGGGTACCGTGAGACCCTACCTTGAAAACAAAACAACACAAAAAGTAAAAAGAGGGTTGGGGATGTAGTTCAACAGTAGAGCTCCAGCCCAGAACACCCCAGTGAGGAGTTGGGGTGTGGCTCAGTGGTAGAGCTCCTGCCTAGAATCCCCCAGTGAGGGGCTGGGGGTGTGGCTCAATGGTAGAGCTCCTGCCTAGAATCCCCCAGTGAGGGGCTGGGGGTGTGGCTCAGTGGTAGAGCTCCTGCCTAGAATCCCCCAGTGAGGGGCTGGGGGTGTGGCTCAATGGTAGAGCTCCTGCCTAGAATCCCCCAGTGAGGGGCTGGGGGTGTGGCTCAGTGGTAGAGCTCCTGCCTAGAATCCCCCAGTGAGGGGCTGGGGCGTGGCTCAGTTGTAGATCTCCTGCCTAGAATCCCCCAGTGAGGGGCTGGGGTGTGGCTCAATGGTAGAGCAGTGGCCTAGAAAGTTCAATGCTCTGAGTTTCATACTCATCAGTGCATAAAGGGGCTGGAGAGGCCTGGTCCATCCCACTTCTGTGGAAAGAGGCCTGTCTGCCTGGCTCCTTGCGGGGGGGTAGGAGGGGTTTGGAGGCAAGGGGCGGCCACCTCTCAGTTCAGTTCTGGTTACATGTGGGCCATGCTGCTGTGGCTGTGGGTATGAGCTGCCCAAATGCTTCTGTCACTTGTGCCATCTGATCGTTCTCATGACCTGGCCAGCGGGAGTTTAGTCCGTTCCTCTTTGGGGGATGGGAGCTGGGGTCTAGAGGCTCATTCATGTGCCCGGGGAGCCCCAGAAGTAGTGAGAGCCCTGCTTTTCCCCACCTTTACACCCACACCTACCCACTAGGGAGGCCTGGAGGCTGGGACACACTGGGGAAGTCATACCCTGACTCCTTCCATATCCTCTGGCCCTGTGTCACAGGCTCAAGGCCATGGCTCCTGCACCCAGGCCAGCACTCCTCCCAAGCATTGCTGCTCTTGTCTGGGGCCCTCTGTCACCTCCAGCAACAATGTCCCTGCATCTGAAATCTGTTTGTGCTCCCTGCCTTCCCTTGGCAGAAGCTTCTAGAACCTGGCACTATGCCCACACCCTTAACTGGCCCTGCCACGTAAGTGGCCTTGGATTGTGGGTAGACAGGTCTTTGCACTTTGCAGCCAAGGCAAGTTGCTACCATCTGATGAGGGTGCTCTCCTGACTTTTACCCTGGTCCAGAGGGCCCTGCAGAGATGTGGTTGATTTAGCATGTGGGGACAGCACACACTAGCTTTGACAGCATTACTGTCTTTGTGAACAGTGTTGAAGGGAAGAGCCAACACTGCCCATGGTGTTAATAGTTCTGGGGCGTTTTCGGGACCAGGATTCCCCTCACCCTACCCACTCGCTGCAGGAAGGAGACTGAGCCCCGAATTTTGTTTCCAGAACTGAGTACAAGAGATTAGGCTTCAAGCCCTCCCTAGGCTAGTGGTGGGAATGAGAAGACAGCAGGAAACATTGTGGTCTGATGTCAGGAGAACTTCCCTGGCTGGAGTCAAAGGGCCAGGCTTCTGAGAAAAGGACACTGGGCAGGGAGGCCTGGTGGTCTCCTTAGCCCCTGTCTTGCCAGTGACAGTCTCTGGCATCAACCTGCAGTGGTTCATGCAAAGCCCCTTCAGTTAGGGCTGCCTCCTGCTCTGACAGTGGAGGCCAGCCCTAGTGCCACCTCTGGGCCATTCTCACAGATGCCCTGCCCTGGAGTGTTCTTGCTTGGACACTGTCTCAGGAAAGGCCAGTGATGAGCCCATCTCAGAACTTCTTCTACGGCCTGGGCAATGACTTTGCCTTGTGAAATAGCCTTGGCTGCACCCCACTTCCCAGCATTGGACCTTGCAGGCAGTGAGAAATGCAGGGCTCTGCAAGGTGGTGAGGCCTCCTGCTATCTCTGTCCACTCTATCCTGCCCATGGCCTTTGGACACCTTTGCCATGCTGGTCCTCTGTTTTCCCACCTGTAAAGTGGGCTTGGTCAAAGATTAAGTCAAGGCAGGAACTGGGTCACCCACCCACCCAGGGTCTGTTCCCTTTAGCAAACACCTCTGTGCTGTCCCCACATCCAGACTGGCAAACATTCCAGAATTCTGGGTGTGACCAGCGCTGCTTCTCCCTAGTGTGTCTGAAGCTCAGTGTCCCTACCTGTATGAGAGGGCAGCAACAACTGCCTCCCAGGGCTGCTGGGAGGATTCAGCCAGATACAGACCAGGGCACATCACAGTCTGATCCACCTTCCTGGCAAGGAACAGAAGTCCCTCTCATTCTTTGGTCCCTAAACCGGTCCCAACCATACTGGGCTTTCTGAGTTAGCTCTGCCCCCTGCTGGGAATTTATGGCCATTGCAGCATCTTCCCAGTGGGTTTCTGGGCTCTCTATGGCCTGGACTCCATCCCCCATCTTCCCTACAGTCAGGGGCTGCACTTGGGGTAGGCAGAATCAAGGTGTCTAGACTGTCTCCATTCACTTGGGGGGGGGTGTGGAAGCCTGGCTGGTCCCCTGCAGATGTCCACTTTGTAGTGGGCACCACACAGGGTCTTGTTCAGGGGAAGGCTTGTCAGCTTCATGTCACAGACAAAAGGATGGCTATAGGTAGGATTCCTTGTCACACAGCTCACTGGTGGGGATGAATGGGGTGGGACCCTCGGAATCCAGGCCTGTCACCATTGTGTCTCCTACACCTCCCCGACTCATCTTCCTATGTGTGGTCCACAAGGTATACGACCTGTCCAGTGGGCATCCCAGGCCCAGAACAAGCAAAGGAGCAGTCTAGCTTCAGACACAGGCCAAGGCCAAACTCCCCAGTGGCCAGGGTTATAGGGCTAGAGGCTTCACCCTGCTGACGTTTGCCTGGGGTCTGGAGAGATGGGTCATAGCCGATCTTGTCCTTCACGTCAGTCAGGGCCCCGGGACAGAAGTCCTCACCCCAGCTCCTATTTCACCACCACGAGGTGGTCAGAGCTGAGTGCTTGCCCACTGCTCTTGCACGAGTTGCTCATGATGGGCTTCAAGAAGTTTTTGGTTGTTTTTTTTTTTTCTTTGCCCGCGTAGGTATATGTAGTAGTAGTATGCGTGCGCGTGTGTGTAGGACAGATGTTACATCAGGTGTTTTCTTCAGTCACCCTCTACCTTTTATTTTGATTTTGAGACAGAGTCTATTACTAAACCTAGTCACTGATTCGTCAAGTTTAGTTAGCTGGCTTGCCCTGGAGAGCCAGCAGTCTCTGCCTCCTCAGTGCTGGGATGATAGGCACATATCACCACACCCGGCTCTTAATCCCTTCTGGGGATCTGAGCCCTTCTTCCTGTTTGCACAGAAAACGCTTTACCCACTGAGCTGAGGCCAGTGGTCCTGGAGTCTTGGGGACTCCAGCATGGTGGGTGCTCTGGAAGGGCAAGATGACCCCTGGGTCCCAGCTCCCAGCATGATTTCCTCAAGATAAAATCAGGTCCCGATCTTCCCTGACAGCCCCTCCTCTGTGCAAGGACAAAGGCAGGACATGAACCAAGAATCCAATCACAAGCCCAGAAACAGTCTGAGAACAGAGCTTGTACCCCTGAAGACCGATCCACGGACAAGGGAGGAAATGGCACATTCCAGTAATAAAAACCCACTCTTCTGCAACCATTGTGGACCCTCCCTATGTCTGAGAAAGATTCCTGTCACCCTCACTCTCACTCTGCCTTGCTACACTTGTCTGCCCTTACCCTAATTCTGTATTGGAAGGAGAAGGGAAACCTTTCTAGCTGCTGATATCAGGGCCATGCCCCCAGCCCCACAGCAGGCTTCAACATAGGGGCTGGTATCCTTCTGGTTGGTGGAGACCACCTGCTCTGCTGAGGGAAGCTGGGGGTGAGACTGGACAGAGGCTTTTTTCCTATTTATGGTTTGGGGGTAAAGGTCCCTGTCTTTGCTGGGAGCCTGGGACAACCTCTTGTTTGCTTGGCCCTGCAGCTGGGGCTGGGGGGTGTTCGTCACATGGCTGTCCCCGGGGTGGGGGGAGGGAGAGAGTCCAGGCACCCAACACAGGACCACATGCTAGGAATGACGGGAGGCAAGCTCAGATAGCACAGGTCCCCCAGGAGGGCAGCAAGAGAGAGGCTGACCACTTACCATGCTCTCACAGGCTCTGCTGAGGGAGACCTTGCCTGGAGACTGGCACCACGGCCGACACCCACTTAAGGCTGGACCTAGACCACACCCATAGCAAGACAGACTTGCCTCACCAGATGGGACAGCAGGACCTCTGACCACTGTTCACTGTGACCAGGAGGCCAGAGTACTGGCCCATCCAGCAAGGCCGGTGCTGGGAAGCTGGGGAAGAGAGGAGTAAGGGAAGCTGCCGAGCCATCCCCTATCCCCACACCTGTCCCTCAGCCTCAGCCCTACTTTTGCTACTTGCCATGACTCCTGCACCTAGCTGCCGGGCAGCCTATGACATGTCCCTAGCTGGCCATCTAGTCACTCCTCAGGGCAGTGTTGAGCTCCTGTCCCTAGAGCTCCAAGACCACTTCCAACTCCACAAGCCACTTCCAGCCAAGTGGTACCACTGGCTGGGACGACAAGTCCCACCCTGGTCTGCAGATTGGGCCGGGGCAGCACAACCCTGGCACCTGCCACCCCAGGCTGGCTGCAGGCCTTCCACTCTCCTGCTGGTGTCCACTAAATAGCAGACAGCACTTACCACTAAGGTTTCGTTCCTGCCAACTCCATTGCCCTGATGCAACCAGCACCCACACCCTGGGGGTGTGGCAAGGTAGGAAGAGGTGCCTGTGGGTCAAGGTGCTCAGGACACACACACACACACACACACACACACACACGGGCATGGGGGTGTAAGAGGCCAAGGCTGGCTGGGCTTCCCCTACCCCAGCACCACCTTTGCAGCTTTGGGAGAACCTGGGTGAAGATCCCAGCAGGCAGCCTTCTACCCTGGGGACCCCACAACTACCTCTTTCCTCCCTCTGTGCCTTCTAGGGGGTTCCTCAGTATGAGCCTAGAATAAGCAGGCACCATCGCCTCCTAGTGGCGGGGATGCCACTCCTCACCCAGATTGGGAGGCCCCCCCACCCCCCACGCCCGACGCCAGGAGGCAGGCACTGGCTCCAGCCCTGGACCAGGCCTCTCTTGGTGCACAGGAGAACTGCGAGAACGCTTGCCTGTTTCCTCAGGCAATCGGGATCTCCATGTATGGGCTGCACATGAAGTGGCCCCGGGAGCTGTGGGTGGCCTCCTGGCTTCTGGTTCTGGGGCTGACTGGACTCTGTGCCTACTGACTCTGGGCTCCAGGATGCCCCCCCGTCTAGCAACAAGGGGACACTGGTCACCATCATGAGTCTCCGTCCTGCCAGCCGCACCCCCCACCTGCCCCTGTGCCAACCTCTCCTCAGGCCTGTAGTCTTAGCCCCCAGAGAACCTGCTAGGGCGTGTCCATGCCTGCCTTTGCCAGAGGCAGCTGTCAAACTTGGGTGTGAACTGACAAGGGGCGGGGGGGGGGGGACTTCCCGCCCAGAGCTGGGCACAGAGCTGTCCTGGACCCAAGACCCTTTGTGGCGAGCAGGAAGCCTGGACTTGGGTGGAGATGGGTGGGGGTGGAGGGAGTGATGCTCCCGTCCTTGGGAGCAGGTGTTTTCCCAACCCTCTGGAGTCACGGCCCCCAGCCTGGATACTACTCCGACTCCATGCCCACACACCCACACCCACAGCTCACCTCTCTGGTGACTCTGGGCGGCTGCCCGGGCCCACCGGGCAGATGGATGTCTTTGGTTTTTCCAGACAAGGACACGGTGTGTTGTTTCCAGGCCTGAGGTGGCGGCCACCAGAGGGGGGGCGGGGGGAATCCCACAGTAGGGTCTCTAGCTCTTTGCCATCCCACTTTGCAGTGGCTGAGGGAGTCAAGGTCCCTCAGACACTACTGCTGCTACCCAAGCATGGCCTCTCTCAAGGCCAGAAAGAAACTCCTCCCAAGCCTACCTGGCCTGCCCTGCCTGCCTGGTAGCCTCGCCAGACCACACCCTCTGCTGGGCCGCACCCCGCTGGCCGTGCCCTCCGACACCCAGATCCTAGTACAAGGCTCTCCTTCCCCGCCCATCCACTGGTGCCCGCAGGCCTGCTGACATTGGACGGACAGGCTTCTGGCCATGAATCCACTGGAGGCTGACCTCTGCATCCATCCTGGGGGCGCACTGTTTGAGGCATGTATGCATTGAGGGCTCAGAGGTCTGTCTGTCTTCTTCCAGCCTTTCCCTCTACATACACTGATGCCTCTTGCTTCCTTTGGTCCTGTCATCCTTGAAGTGCCCGAGGGAGATGGGGACGCACCTCATCGGAATCTCTCACCACAGCCATGCACACCCATGGCAGAGCACCGAGACGGATGACCCATGCCAAGGGCCTTCCGTTGCCCCCTCCCCCAGGTTGAGGTCTGCTGCCATCAGGATCGTGTGTTCCACATCTCTAAGGCACAGCCTCGGGGGGGTCACAGCTGGGCCCCGAACCTGGCTCTTTCCATCTGCGGCGGTCCTCAGGCTGCGCACACTCTGGGCAGCGGCCTGTCCTCACTGGGTGGCATCTGCGCAGGACGCGCCCATGAGCTCTTCCTTCAGAAAGTCTCTTCTCTTCCTCCCCTTCCAGCCAACCTGCGTGCCTTAGTGCCTCCCTCCCGGTCCTATCTCGTGACCCTCCTCAGGCCGGCGCGAGGGAGACGGCCTTTCACGCCCCCGGGGCCGCTGCGTCTGAGTGGGAGCAGAGAGGCTCGAGCTCCGTGCAGCCCTCCCATGGCCTCGTGTACCATGGCCAGCTTGCCCGGTGTGCCGGGGCCCTGGAGCTCAGTCCTTCCACAACCCTCCCTCACCTTGGATGTGTTCCTTCCCCAGGGCGCAGGGGCCTCTGATCTCATGATCCTTGTGGAGTTGGGATGTGTGAATTCTCATTTCTGGGCTGAGGCATTGCTCGGCCCACACAGGGGTCTTTGCTGTCGTGTGAAATCGTAAGCCGCAGTGACAGTGCCACCGCAGCCACCCGCGGGCTCTGACCTCGTCACCCCATCCCCCCTGCTCCAGCTGCTCACTTAGGGCTCTCCTGCTTTCCCATCACACCCTGAGCTCAGCCCGCAGGCTGTCGTAGCTGGCTATAGAGGGCCGGGGCTGTCCAGCTCCTGCAAACACTCGGAATGACCATGGTGAACAGCTTCCCTGCCTAGCTTCTCCTGACCTCTATGGTGCCCACAAGCTTCGGCTCAGGGACACATTCACTGGGGGACAGGGAAGGACGAGGGGAGGGGTGGCTCGGCACAGTACCAGTGGACGACCCTGTGGTAGTCAAAGACATGGCCTTCACGAGGTAGTCTGTCCTGTGGTGTGCAGGGCAGCCAAAGCATGTTTGATAAGTTGCAATTCCAGCTCAGCTGCTGTGGGGGCAAGTGCCACATGCAGCCCCTCCATCCAGCCGGCAGCCCTGTTCTCTGAAAATGCCGGCATCGTGGCTAGTTCTTGCTGGCGTGGCACGACTCTGAGTTACGGCAGCCAGGTGCTTCCTCTCGGAGCTGAACCTGGCCTGATGCACACGGCAGAGCTTGGCGGGGCTGCTGCCTTACGTCAGGAGGTCTTAGAGGCACCAGAGAGCTCCGGGCAGCTGTAAACGCTACACAGCGGGGGGAGAGCGCTGCCTCAATTCCGGGTCAGTTTCAGTCCCACCTGCAGGCAGGTGGTCAGTCTCTGCTGCTGCAAATGACCTGGGCCAAGCTGCCTTTTACCTCCCAGCAGCCCCTCGCTTGCCATCGTCTCTGAGCCACGCTCTGACCTTCCTGAACGTTCATTGTTCCCATCTTGGTCATAGGGATCCTGTGAGACAGCTCTCAGGAGGCCCTCAAAACAAAGAGCTTGAGCCAGAACCAGAAGCCTGGAGGTGAAACTCAGCTTGGCATGTCAGAAGCTTGTTATTTTCTGATGGAGCTATGGCTTAAAAAAACAGGAAAAAATTTTAAAAAAAAGAAAAAGAAATCTAAGGTCTGGAGAGATGGCTTAGCGGTCAAGGCACTGGCCTGTGAAGCCTAAGGGCCCAAGTTCAATTTTCCAGGTTCCACGTTAGCCAGATGCACAAGGTAGCACATGCATCTGGAGTTCGTTTGCAGTGGCTAGAGGGCCTGGCGTGCCTGTTCTCTCTTCCTCTCAACCTCTCCCTCCCTCTCTCTAATAAATAAATTAAAAAAAAAAAAAAGGGCACGGGAATCTGGGGAAAGAACTCAGTGGGTCAAGTGTTTGTATTGCAGGCATGAGGGTCTGAGTTCGATCCAGAGAACCCACGTACAAGCTGGGTGTGGTGGCATGCGCCTGTCTGGGAAGCACTGGGAAGGCAGGTGTGGGGATCCCTGGGGCTCACTGGCCAGCTAGACTTGCTGAATGGAGAGCTCCAGGTTAATGAGAGCCTGTCTCAATAAAGGTGGATGGCTCCTGAAGAATGACACCCAAGGTTGTCGTCTGGCATCCATATACACGTGCACACACATATGCCACACTTAAAAACAAAACAAAAAACCAAACAGAATAACCCAGAGGCACTGAAGGGCCTAGAGGCTGAAGTGCAGCAGGACAGGTGCCGACTTGAGCCTCAGCTCCCCACTCAGGAGCAGACGCGTGGCCTCTCTGGGCTCCAGAGGAAAGGAGCTAGCCGTCACAAGGGACAAATGGGTCACCAGAGTGGGCTGTGTGAGCTGGTTTTCTCTCTACCCACTTGGAGACCAAACCAGAAAACTAAAGCTACAAACCTGAACTTGGACCTGGCCTTGAGCCCCACCCAGGCGGCTCCGTCATCTGATTAGATGCAGCTAGGAATAAGGGGTCTGGTGCCCGGCCTTTGCTCAGCACCACTGTACGGGCTCGTCTGAGTACGCCCCAGCCTCAGGGTCAGCCCCACCCCGGCCCCAGCCAGTCGGCATCCACCAGTCTTGTGTGATGTGCACCTGAGCTGCTCCTTCTGTCCTTCGTTGCCTGTGAGACTTGAGCTGTCCCAGGCCTTCCAGTGGCTGTGACAAGCAGGATGAAGTGTGTGAAGTTCTATAGGGTTTCCGGTGTGAGACAAGTGTGCGCGTGTGTGCATGTGTGTGTGCCAGGCAGGCCATGGGAACTGCCAGACCCTGAAACCAGACTCTGGCCCACTCAGGGTACGTAAAGACAGGTAAAGCAGGGATCTGGGCAAGGATGGACCAGGAGCCATCTGGAAGTCCTGCCTGTCAGGGATGCGGGTTTGGGAGCCACTGCAGGGCTGGGTCATAGGCCCCGGGGTCCTCTTGCTTCTAACAGCAGACACCTTCTGGAAGTTTGGCTCAATGTTCATGTAGCTCCTTAGCTCTGAGCTGATTTCTGCCTACAGGTCTCCCCAATTGTCCCCTGGAGCTCCAGAAGGGCAGGGGAACACAGCACAGCAGCACACACCTGACCAGAAGGAATAAGCTTCGAGGCCAGCCTGTCTTCAGCAGATTCATCTCTAAATGTACCAGGAGCCCTGGACCGCGGGCTCACTCACTACTGGTTCTAGACAATGCTCCTGGTTCAGAGAAGGTAAAAAATCCCTTCCTTAGGACTGGGGACAAGGCCTGGTGGATGAAGTACTTGCCATGCAAATGTGAGGACCTGAGTCCGATCCACAACACCTATATAAAAAGCAGGACATTTAGTCTCAGCACTTGGTAGGCTCAGGTAGGAGGATCACCATGAATTCAAGTCCAGTCTGGGTCTATAGGGTGAGTTCCAGGTCAGTCTGGGCTAGAGTGAAAACCTATCTTGAAAAATAATGAATGAATGAATGAATGAATGAATGAAAGTCACTTTTGCATGAGCAGAAAGCTATGTTACTGTATATGAGCAGCCTTTTCAAGTTTATAATATACTTTCATATGTATTAATTTTATATTACCTTCTTGTAAAGTAGAAACCACTTACTTTTATTTTATTTTTATTTTTTCTGAGACAGGATTTTGCTTTGTAGTCCAGGCAGTGTTCAAACTCAGCAATTCTACCTCAGCTTCCTGAGCATTGGGGTATAGAAGCATGTGTTACCATGGTATGCTCAAAAACTACATTTTGGGGGCTGAAGAAATGGCTTAGCAGTTAATGGACTTGCCTATGAAGCCTAAGAACCTAGGTTCAATTCCCCATACCCATGTAAGCCAGATGCACAAGATGGCACATGCATCTGGAATTCATTTGCAGTGACTGGAGGCCCTGGCATGTCCATTCTCTCTCTCTGTCTTTTCCTCTTCAAAATAAATAATAATATTAGAAATAAAAAACAAACAAAAACAGGACATGGCTTGCAGGCTTGAAATCCTAGTGCTGGGCAGGCTGGCGACAGGATGGCCGGGGCTCACTGGTCAGCCGGTGTAGCTGAAAGGTGGTGAGCTTCAGGTTCAGCAAGACACTCTGTTTCAAGGAAATGTAGTGGAAGAGTGATAGAGGACTCCCAAGGTTTCCTCTGTGCCCATGCACAGGGGATGTATACATCTGCGTGTGCACACATGCACACACACACATACCATGTGTACAAAAAAGGAAAAAAGTTAAAAGGCTAGCCAAGTATTTTAGGATATTCACTTTTAATTTAAAAACTCTCCCACAAGTCCTGCTTGCTGAGGGCTGTGGGTCCCACTGGCTGGCTGTGCCTTTCACTCTGAGACGCCTGCTGAAGCCCAGAGGGAACCATTCTCAGTGTCCCCAGCACGCTTCCTGCCTCCTCCATCACACAGGGGAGTCTCCTGACAGGATGCCGGGATGGCCAAAGCCAGAGAAAGTTCCTCCACCAAGCCAGCAATGGAAGGAGGGGTCTCTGAGGCCCTCAGTGGACTGAGTGTCCCTGGTCTCCACTCTGCTGACTGCAGGTCACCACACCTGGCACATCCGGATTACCTCCTTCAAGGCCTTCAGCCCCTCCACACTCTTGTCCTTCACAGCCATGGCCAGTAAGACCGCTTTGTTTCCTGCTTCTTGAGACACAAATGCTACAAGGTTCTTTGCAAAGACGTGGATGAGAGGCTGGGGAAGACAAGACAAGACAAAACTAAGACTGCAGAAATCTCATACATTTTTTTTTTTGGGGGGGGGCTCTGACCTGGGACTCATTCTGTAGCCCAGGCTGGTCTTCAACTCATGGTGATCCTCTTACCTATCTCCTCAGTGCTGGGACTAAAGGTGTGTGCCACCACACCTGACTATTAAAAAAAAAACCAAACAAACTGTCTGTGGGCTGGAGAGATGGCTTAGTGGTGAAGGCATTTGCTTGCAAAGCCAAAGGATGCCGGTTCGATTTTCCAGGACCCACATAAGCTAGATGCACAAGGGGCTGCATGCTTCTCGAGTTCGTTTGCAGTGGCTGAAGTTCCCTGGTGCACCCATTCTCTCTCTCAAATAAATAAATAAATTAATTAAATTAAAAAAAAAAACTGTCAGGCTGGAGAAATGGCTTAGTGGTTAAGCGCTTGCCTGTGAAGCTTGAGGACCCTGGTTTGAGGCTCGACTCCCCAAGACCCACGTTAGCCAGATGCACAAGGGGGCGCATGTGTCTGGAGTTCGTTTGCAGTGGCTGGAGGCCCTGGCATGCCCATTCTCCCTCTCTCTATCTGCCTCTTTCTCTGTCTGTCGCTCTCAAATAAATAAATAAAAATAACAAAAAACAAAAAACTGTCTGTGTATGCATGTATGTGTGTATGGGCACAAGTCTGCTATGACATGGGTGTGTAAGTCAGAGGATAACCTCGAGGTATTTCATATATATATATATATATATATATATATATATATATACACACACACACACACACACACACATATATATAAAATTTTTCTTTATTTGAGAGAAAAATAGGCGAGAGGGGGAGAAGAAGGGAGGGAGGGAGGGAGGGAGGGAGAGGGAGAGAGAATGGGTGTGCCAGGGCCTCTAGCCGCTGCAAATGAACTCCAGATGTGTGCACCCCCTTGTGCATCTGGCTTATGTGGGTCCTGGGGAATTGAACCTGGGTACTTTGGCTTTGTAGGCAAGTGCCTTAACCACTAAGCCATTTCTCCAGGCCCTCCTTCCACCCTTTTGAGAAGGTTTCTTGAGCTTCTAGATTCTCCTGGCTCCACCTCCCATTGCCATAGGTGTGTTGGAATCACAGATGCGTATGTGCCACTTTGTGTCTGGCTTTATATAGGTGCTGAGGAAATTTGATCAGCAAGCTTGCAAGTGACAGCCTTTAACCAATGAGCTATCTCCCTACTGGCCCAAACCTCGCTTTTTCTGTTCTTTTTCAAGATAGGGTCTTACTCCTCTAGCTCAGGTTGACCTGGAATTCACTATGTAGTCTCAGGGTGACCTCAAACTCACGGCAATTGTCCTACTACCTCGGCCTCCCAAGTGCTGGGACTAAAGGCGTGTGCCATCACACCTGGCTCATGCCTCATATTCTGACGTTTTCATTAAACATCCCCCAGGCTGACTTCCCACACCACCTCCAAATCACTGCCCCTGAAGCTGGAGACAACAGTGACTCAGCGCCCAGCATGACAGTCTTCACCGCAGGCATAAACAAACCGCTGAAGAGGTGTCATTACATTTATTTCCTTGGATGCCTCTCCATTCCCGTCTCTCCAGTTAGCCCTAATCTGGAAGGACTTAGGACAGACGTGCCTGCAGAGGGGAATGCCTTCTAGACCCAAGCAGCACAGACACCTGCTAATTAACACATGTATCACCACAAGGTCAAATGGAGGAGCAGGCTGCTCACAAACCAATACCTCGCTGTGTGCCGGGTAAAATGTTCACTGGCTGTGGAAAGCTTCACCAAAGACAGACAGGCTACCCTCAGGCCCTAAAGGTGCTGGGGAACGGTGTGACTGTGTCTGTGTATGGGGGTTGCCTACCACACACTCCATATGCTTATCAACACCTGACAGCTGGGAAAGAGGCTTCTCCTTCACACGGGGGGCCCTTCCCAACCTTTACCTCGTCCTGCCCGAGAAGGACTTTGGTCGTGAGCACAGGCTTGCTGATGTCATGGGCCACACTGTTGGGCTCCAGGGAGACCAGCGTACCCATCTTTCCGAACTGGGTCACAACAACTAGGATGTGGCTGCTGAAAGCCGTGCAGATCACCTGGGTGGGCACCCCACACACCACTTCCGACTTCTGTTTGGAAACCACCAATGGTTTGCTTTCCATGGTCCTGATCTCCAGCAGAGGCTTGTTTAAAAAGAAAGAAAAAAAAAAGGGGGAGGGGGGGAGACTCAATCAAAGTCAGATACAAATTAGGGTTTCCAAAGCAGACACGCCAAGGAGACCCATTCGAAAGTGACCAACCGGAAGTGGTAGCACCAGCCTGTCATGCCAGCACTCAGGAGGCTGAGGCAGGAATATCTCCAGTTGCACGCTGGCTAGCCTTGGGTTACACGTTTGGTCAGAGGAGGGAGTACTCCATCTCAACCCCCTAAAAAACCAAGTGTGAGCGCACCCACACAGACTTCTGGATCTTTCCCAGCTCATCTGCCGCCCTTCCGCTCGCCCTGCTTTCTGGCTGCTGGAACCCCCCCCCGCCTCACTATCACTTCTTGATACCTGGCTTGGGGGAGTCCACCGGAACCCGGAGCGAGCTGCACCTGCCGGGGACGCGGCCCCCGGAGACGCGCTGGACAGAGGCTTGGGCTGCAGCCCGGCCCCGAACAACCCGAGTACCCCACGACCACCGTGGGCCAACACGCCGGAAGTGGCTCTGAGTGAGCGAGGCCTGCTACTCCCGCCTCCTACAGGGAGGGCCGAGAACTTCCTGTTCCGGTCCGTCGGGATACTAGTCCGTGGGGCTCCGTAGTCCAAGCGCCTGAGGTTCCGTGCTGCTGCTGGGTCCGCGCTGCTGCGTGGAAAGTGGAGTCCGCGCGTCGAGCCGCGTCAGGACCCCTAGGGGTCCCCTCGCCGTGGACGGTGCTGGAGCTCGTGCGCATGTGCGCTTGTGCGTGTGCGCGCGCTGTGGCCTCGGTGACACTACTAGATGATGTTTATTCTCACTTGCTGTGTACCCAGGCATTGTCTAAGCGTTTAACACACAGTAACTCGTTTAATCCTCACACCCCCATTGGGCAGACACGCCGTGGGTTCGTTGTGCAAACAGAATGTTCATTTGCACAAGCCTCGGCCTCGTCCTTGACCCTCAGTGAGCCCCTCGTGCATGGGTTTGGACCCCGCCCTTGACCCTCGTGAGCCCCAGCTGATGCCTGTCTCCTCCACCCCCAGCTGCAGATGATGCTGTCCCTGTCTTACTCTCAATGAACCCCTCATGCATGACCTAATTTTCTTTTTAAAGATTTTATTTATTTATTTATTTATTAGAGACAGAGAGAGGGAGAGAGAATGGGCACGCCAAGGCCTCTAGCCACTGCAAACGAACTCCAGATGCATGTGCTACCATGTGTATCTGGCTTACAAAGGACCTGGAGAATCGAACCTGGATCCTTGTGCCTTAATCGCTAAACCATCTCTCCAGCCCATGGATCTAATTTTTGAACCTCATGAATCCCAGGTGATGCCTAGACCTCACCCCAAAAGCCAGAGATGATGTCTGGGCAACATCCCTGACCTCCACTGAGCCCCTGGTGATGCCTTCCCCATCTGATCCTTGCTGAGCCCCTTAGGCATGGACTTGGACCCCCATTCTTGATCCTTGAGTCTCAGCTGATGCATGGCCCCACCTCTGATCCTCACTCAATTCTAGCTGATACCTGGGCCTGGGGTTTATACCCAGGCTTTATCTGGGACTCACATTGAGTCCCAGCTGATGCCTGGGTCCCGCTGTTGACACTCTGTGAGGCCCAGGCGAAGGCAGGAGGAGGTCCTTGCTCTGCCATTCTTTTATCCACTGACAGTCTTACTGTAGCTCCAAGCTGGGGGTTTTACTGTCAGGGTAGAAGAATCTTGGGCAGATGCTGGGGTAGAGCCTTGAGACCCTTTCTGAGGATGGATGCCCCTCCAGCAGAAGCCTTTCTGTTCATTTTCCTGGCTTCATTGACAACAGGGCTCTTCTTTTAGCCCAGGCATCTCCAACACCTTCACCCCCTTTTAACATGAACCAATGACTCCTTATCTAATAGTCAAGTCAAACAAAGCTTGCTCCTTCCCCCATGATCTCTGGTCATATAAAATAAAAGGCATGCATACAAAGCATGATCAAAATAGACATAGCTTGAGAGGAAACTAGCTCCTGAGCACTCTTGCAGTCAGCACACGGAAGGAAAGATTAGAGTTTCATGGCACTAACACTCAAGAAGCGTAGAGATTTCTCAGCAAAGTCTTTTCGTCAGTTCTAAATTTAAACACACATCCACCCACACACCCCAAAAGCAAATTGCTGGCGTGTTGCTTTTCCTTGTGAAGTCTTCAAAAGGGGCACTGATTTTATTCACTATGCATTCTCTCTCTACGAGGCAAAGAGGTTTAGGAAATCGGACTCCCACTCAAGTAAAAACCTCAGAAATAAACTCACCACCTCTAGAAAAGGGATGTCGGGGAACAAGATGGACAGCATTTTGATCACACTGTTAAGAAACTAAGTAAGGGATTGACATTGGGCTGGTTCTGGTCTAGACCTATGATAATAATAATAATTAAAAAAGAAAAAACAAGTGTGAAAGAAAACAGAGGCAAAAAGCTGTCCTAGGCCAAGGTGTTGCTGCTTTAGGCAGGGGACTTCCTAGTTGCTCAAATGGTGGTGTGGGCAGTGGTGTGGGCACACTGTGATGGGTAATCCCGAGTGTCAGTTTGACAGGATCTAGACCATGGAAACGAGTCTGTGGGCATGTCTGTGAGGGAGTTTCTAGATTAGGTAAACTAAGGTGGGAAGACCCACCCTAACCTAATTTTAAAATTAAACTTCTTTCTTTGCGTGTATGCGTGTGTGTAGGTGTGTATGTGCCATGGCGGGCGTGCGGAGGTCAGAGGAAAACCCCGATGTGTCTGTGCTCCACCTTCTCTGAGACAGGGTCTCTTGCCACTGCAAACGAATGTCAGTCCAACGAGCCTATGGATTGGGATTCTTCTGGCTCTGCCTCCCACTGTCCTAGGTGCACTGGGATCACAGATACATGTGCCACTTTGTGTCCTGATTTACATGGGTGCTGGGGAATCAAACTCTGGCCTACAAGCTTTGAAAGCAAGTGCCTTTTAGCACGGAGCCACCTCCATAGTCCCTCTAATTTTTTTTTTTTTTTTGGTTAAGAAGTTGTCTTAGCCGGGAGTGGTGGCACATACCTTTAATCCCAGCACTCGGGAGGCAGAGGTAGGAGGATCTCCATGAGTTCGAGGCTACCCTGAGACTACATAGTGAATTCCAGGTCAGCCTGAGCCAGAGCGAGACCCTACCTTGAACCCCCCCCCCCCCCACACACAAAATTGTCCTGGGGCTGGAGAGATGGTTTATCAGTTAAGGCACTTGTCTGCAAAACCACAGGATCCAGGTTCAATTTCCCAGGACCCACATAAGACAGATGCACAAGGGGGCGCATATGCATGGAGTTCATTTGCAGTGGCTGGAAGCCCTGGCGTGCCCATTCTCTCTCTCTCTCTCACTCTCACTCTCTTTCTCAAATGAATAAATAAAAATAAAAAATTAAGCTGGGCGTGGTGGTGCATGCCTTTAATCCCAGCACTAGGGAGTCAGAGGTGGGAGGATCTCTGTGAGTTTGAGGCTGAGACTCCATAGTGAATTCCAGGTCAGCCTGGGCTAGAGTGAGACCCTACCTCAGGGGGAAAAAAAATAAAAAAGAAGTTGTTTTGAACATGGAAAACCTTAGGTAACACCCATTTGCATTTTATTCAATAAATTTTAGGTTACGAATGTAATCAGTGTTAATTCATAGGAACAATGAAGAATCTGGTGTTGGTTTACAGAGTCATCATTGCTTCCACAAACTGAATGGCAGCTCAGCTTCTACCCTCCCCACTGTGCAGGGTTTCCCCTCTCGTGTTAGAGAGAGGATCGTGGGCTATGTGTGTTTGCCATCCGTTTTCCCAAGAGCCTCTCTTAATCACCTCCTATTCAAATTTCTGGCTGTTGAAAGGCCACATAGTCATCAGCCTGGCCACTTCCCCTGATGTTTGTCTATCTGGCTTTGCCAGACCCTCCCATCCTTGCCAGTGACTTTGGGCTCTATTTGAGCATCACCCAGCCATGCATTCCCAACATCTTGCTTCCCTGGAAGGAGTTACAGTTTGGCTCTGGATGAAACCATATGCCCATAGGGTCTCCCTCTGTAGTCCAGCTTGGTCTGCAGACCGTTTCCCCCTGCGTCAGCTTCCCGAGTGCTGGGATTACAGCCACTAGGCTGGATTATGAAGAAAAGAACAAACAATAACCCAACTGTGGTGGTTTGAATACACAACGTCCCCGGCAGCTGCATGTGTTTTGTGATTAAGCCTCATACTTGACGTTCAGCCGCTGCTGTCGACTTGGGAGGTGGAGCCTTGCTGGAGGAGGTGTGTCGCCGAGATCCCGACCCTGGGGTTCATTAGTCCAGCCCACGGGGTGTCCAGTGCTGGCTCTGTCACACTGCTCCTTCCCCTGCTGCTGTGACAGGATGTGATGCTCTGCTGTTGTTGGCTGATTCCCCCTTCTCTACATTTCTAGGCATTTGCAAGAAGCTACGATACAGGCACAGTGGCCTATGCCTATAATCCCAGCACTCGGGGAGACTGAGGTAGGAGGACATGTGCCTTGAGTTCAAAGCCAGCCTGGGCTACTGAGTGAGACCCTGCCACAGGGAAACAGCAATGACTACAACAGAGAAAGGCAAAACTGGGCTCTGTAGCAAGCATCTGTAATCCCAGCCTGCTTATGGGGAGATGGGAGCCAGAGTCAGGAGAATCCCGGTGGCATCCACCTGTAATGCCAGCATTTGGGAGGACAGGCAGGAGGATGGTGAGTTCAAGGCCAGTCTGGCTACATAACTAGACTCTGTCTCAAAATAGAAAATTACCTACTTAACTAATAATTAACTTAAAAACTGACAACTGGGCCGAGGAGATAGCTCAGAGGGTAAAGTACTTGCCTGACAAGTAAAAGAATCTGAGTTCAGCCGGGTGTGGTTGGCGCTCACCTTTAATGCCAGCACTTGGGAGGCAGAGGTAGGAGGATCGCTGTGAGTTTGAGGCTACCCTGAGGCTACATAGTGAATTCCTGGACAGCCTGAGCTAGAGTGAGACCCTACCTCGAAAAAACAACAACAAAACAATCTGAGTTCAATCGCCAGCACCCATGGAAAAGTCCAGAAGACGATCCTCAGTGCCTTGTAAAAGTCTGCGTATGGCGGCAAGCGCTTGTAGCCCCAGCACCAGGGAGACAGAGACCAGAGCACCCCTGAGCTTGCTGACCAGCCAGTCTAGCCTGATTGGTGAGCTCCAGGACAATGAGACCCTGTCTCACAGGAGGTGACTGGAGTGACTGAGGGTGACACCCAAGGTTGTCCTCTGGGTCTTTACACACACACGTGCATGCCCACACGTGTCCACACACATGAACACATATATGCAAGAAAAGAGAACAAGCCCTGCTCCCCCCATGGGCTTGGTAAACATCAAAATAGCCTCTGTGACCCAGTTCTGTCCGCAGAGACATGCTGGGATCCTGTGGCTTAGAGGCGGCACCAAACTCTGTGGAGGTTTCAGGCCAGGGGCGGTGACGGACGTCTGTGGCTCCTTCTCTCTCCACTTCAGCCACCCTGCAGGGCTGACGGATGCTGTGCCCCTGACTCTGGCCTTCACCCTGCCTCTTCGGTGCTTTTGCCAAGCACATGCTGGGGTGAGACCCTCTGGGCTGGGCTGCATGTCTGCAAAGTGCCCCGACACCCCAGCTGCACAGGCAGATGAAAACATGACTCTAATTAGAACTGGGTGTAGTGATACATGGCCCTGTCATCCCAGCACTTGGGAGGCTGAGGCAGGAGCATTGCTCAGAGTTTGAGGCCAGCCTGAGGTACAGGGTGAGACTCTGACTCAACAAAAGAAAAGGGCTGGGATGCGGCTCAGTTGGCAGAATACTTGATTCAAGAAAGCCTGAGTTCGATCCCCAGCACTGCAGAAACTAGGAGTAATGGCGCCCGCCTGTTATACCAGCACTCAGGAGGTAAAAGCAAGAGGATCAGAAGTGCATGGTTATCCTTGGCTACCTACGGAGTTTTAAGCTAGCCTAGGGTACATGAGACCCTCTAAATAGAGCACTCTAACATAGGATTTATCCTTAAGAAGACCCAGTTGGGCTGGAGAGATGGCTTAGTGGTTAAGCCTTTTTCCTGTGAAGCCTAAGGACCCAGGTTTGATTCCCCAGGACCCACATAAGCCAGATGCAAAAGGTGGTGCATGTGTCTGGAGTTCATTTGCAGTGGCTGGAGTCCTGGCACATCCATTCTCTCCCTCCCTCTCTCTTCCTCTAATGGATACATAAAATAAAGCAAAGTACTTAAAAAAAAAAAAAAAGAAGACCCAGTTATCTGGAAAAATATAACAAAGAATTATTTTTTTTTACAAGCTGGTAATTCAGGTGGAGGAGGATGGAGGGGAAAGAATGTTAGGTATATGCTTGTCACTGAGGTCTTTTGGAGGATATAAGATTAACAGTAACCCATTTAAAGTTCAGGGAATTGTATTACAAAAGTGAAACTCAGGGTTGTTTATATGAAATGGAAAATGTCCCAAGGGAAAGGAATGAATCCTTATTTAAAACCAAATCCAGGTTATAAGAAGGATCTGGTGAGAGACTCATTTAGAAAAGGTCTAAGTCCTGTACCCCAGGAGTGTTCAAGGATCACGTTTGAGAACCTCCACACAGAGGTCAGAGGTCACCATATCTGTTCCTATGAAGACCAGCTCCTGAGAGCTGGCTTTTGGAGTTTTTATTTTCAGAAGTTTTAAAATTTATTTGAGAGAGAAAGAGGTAGATACAGAGAGAGAGAGAGAATGGGTGCACGAGGGCCTTCAGCTGCTGTTAACAAACTCCAGATGCATGTGCCCCCTTGTGCATCTGGTTAACGTGGGTCCTGGGGAATCAAACCTGGGTCCTTAGGCTTCACAGGCAAACACCTTAACTGCTAAGCTGTCTCTCAAGCCTTGTATATTTATTTATTTGAGGGGGGTTGAGAGAGTGAGTGCAAGAGAGAATGGGTGCGCCAGGACCTCTAGCAAACGAACTGCAAACAAACTCCAGTTGCGTGCACCGCCTTGTGCATCCACTGGCTTATGTGGGTACTGGGGAATTGAACCTGAGTCCACAGAATTTGCCAGCAAATGCCTTAATTGCTAAGCCATCTCTCCAGCCCAAGGATTTAAAAAAAATTATTTAAAATTTTATTTATGAGAGAGAGAGAGAGAGAGAAAGGGGAGGGAGAGAATGGGCACACCAGGGCCTCCAGCTACTGCAAACGAACTCCAGACACATGTGCCACCTTGTGCATCTGGCTTACGTGGGTCCCAGAGAATTGAACCTGGGTCCCTGGCTTTGCAGGCAAACACCTTAACCGCTAAGCCATCTCTCCAGCCCTAATTTTATTTTTTATTTAAAAAATATTTTATTTTATTTATTTGACAGAGAAAGAGGGAGAGAGAGAGAGAGAGAACGAGAATGGGTGCACCAGGGCCTCCAGCCACTGCAAACAAACTCCAGACACATGTGCGCCCTTGTGCATCTGGCTAACGTGGGTCCTGGGGAATCGAGCCTGGGTCCTTTGGCTTTGCAGGCAAACACCTTAACTTCTAAGCCATCCCTCCAGCCCCTAATTTTATGTTTTTATTTTATGAGAGAGAGAGAATTGGTGAGCCAGGGCCTCTAGCCACTGCACTCGCACTCCAGACATGTGTGCCACCTTGTTCACATGTCACCTTGTGTATCTGGCTTACGTGGGTTCTGGGGAGTCAAACTTGGGTCCCTAGACTTTGCAGGCAAGTGCCTTAACTGTTAAGTAATCTCTCCAGCCCCTTTAGAGGTTGTGGCAGTCACGTTTGCATTGCCGGCAGAAATCAGCCAATCAAGAGCAGCTTGTAGGGGGAAAAATGTTTATTTTTGGCTTACAGACTCAAAGGGAAGCTTCATGATGGCAGGGAAAACGATGGCACGAGCAGAGGGTGGACATCACTCCCTCGCCAACATCAGGTGGACAACAGCAATAGGAGAGTGTGCCAAACAATGGCAATGGAAAACTGGCTATAACCATAAGCTCACCCTCAACAATACACCGCCTCCAAGAGGCTTTAATTTTCAATTGCCATCAGCTGGGGAGACTAGCATTCAGAATATTTAGGTTTATGGGGGACACCTGAATCAAACTATCACATTCCACCCCTGGCCCCCATAAACTGATAACCATCCATGGTGTAAAATACAATGCATTCAGTATGACTTTAAGAGTCCCCATAGTTTTTATCAGTCCTAATGAAGTTCAAACATCCCCATAATCCAAGGTCTTTTAACTTAGCCATAATACCAAAAATCCCCCTAAACCCATAATGGCACAGAATAAACATTCATCCTGCAAAAGATGGCGTTGGGCATAGCAAAGAAATATCCAACCAATACAAGATTTAAAACCACCAGGGCAAACATCAAACTCTGTAGCTCTAAGATCAACAACTCCAGCTAGTGACAAGTCTCTAAGTTTGATAATTTTAACCAGCAACAAGTGTCTGGAGTTCCAATTCCACCCCTCCAGCTAGGCTACTCACAGTCCTGGAAAACTTCATCTACATTCTTCCTGTTGCCCCAGTGCAGGTCAGCTGGCTCAATCTCCATGGTTGTAATGTCTCATACAATTGCAGCTGAATGGGCAGCAGTTTCTGCCCAAAGATTTTCTTCCTTCCTTCCTTTCTTTTTTAAAACTTTTTTGTTCATTTTTTATTTATTTGAGAGAGACAGATAGAAAAAGCAGACAGAGAGAGAGAGAGAGAAGATGGGCGTGCCAGGGCCTCCAGCCACTGCAACAAACTCCAGACTCCAGACATGTGTGCCACCTTGTTCACATGTCACCTTGTGTATCTGGCTTACGTGGGTTCTGGGGAGTCAAACTTGGGTCCCTAGACTTTGCAGGCAAGTGCCTTAACTGTTAAGTAATCTCTCCAGCCCCTTTAGAGGTTGTGGCAGTCACGTTTGCATTGCCGGCAGAAATCAGCCAATCAAGAGCAGCTTGTAGGGGGAAAAATGTTTATTTTTGGCTTACAGACTCAAAGGGAAGCTTCATGATGGCAGGGAAAACGATGGCACGAGCAGAGGGTGGACATCACTCCCTCGCCAACATCAGGTGGACAACAGCAATAGGAGAGTGTGCCAAACAATGGCAATGGAAAACTGGCTATAACCATAAGCTCACCCTCAACAATACACCGCCTCCAAGAGGCTTTAATTTTCAATTGCCATCAGCTGGGGAGACTAGCATTCAGAATATTTAGGTTTATGGGGGACACCTGAATCAAACTATCACATTCCACCCCTGGCCCCCATAAACTGATAACCATCCATGGTGTAAAATACAATGCATTCAGTATGACTTTAAGAGTCCCCATAGTTTTTATCAGTCCTAATGAAGTTCAAACATCCCCATAATCCAAGGTCTTTTAACTTAGCCATAATACCAAAAATCCCCCTAAACCCATAATGGCACAGAATAAACATTCATCCTGCAAAAGATGGCGTTGGGCATAGCAAAGAAATATCCAACCAATACAAGATTTAAAACCACCAGGGCAAACATCAAACTCTGTAGCTCTAAGATCAACAACTCCAGCTAGTGACAAGTCTCTAAGTTTGATAATTTTAACCAGCAACAAGTGTCTGGAGTTCCAATTCCACCCCTCCAGCTAGGCTACTCACAGTCCTGGAAAACTTCATCTACATTCTTCCTGTTGCCCCAGTGCAGGTCAGCTGGCTCAATCTCCATGGTTGTAATGTCTCATACAATTGCAGCTGAATGGGCAGCAGTTTCTGCCCAAAGATTTTCTTCCTTCCTTCCTTTCTTTTTTAAAACTTTTTTGTTCATTTTTTATTTATTTGAGAGAGACAGATAGAAAAAGCAGACAGAGAGAGAGAGAGAGAAGATGGGCGTGCCAGGGCCTCCAGCCACTGCAACAAACTCCAGACGTGTGCGCCCCCTTGTGCATCTGGCTAATGTGGGTCCTGGGGAATCAAGCCTCGAACCGGTGTCCTTAGGTTTCACAGGCAAGCACTTAACCGCCAGGCCATTTCTCCAGCCTTTTTTCTTTCTTTTTTGAGGTAGGGTCTTACTCTAGCTTAGGCTGACCTGGAATTCACTATGTAGTCTCAGGGTGGCCTTGAACTCATGACGATCCTCCTACCTCTGCCTCCCGAGTGCTGAGATTAAAGGCATGTGCCACCATGCCTGGCCAAAGATTTCATTTCTGTGCGATATCCTTCTGCTCGCACCAGTCCATTTCTACGCAGTGCAATCCTGCACAAGTTCTCAGGACACAGGCATAACAGCAAGCCTCTCACACAAACTGCTTCTAGCCCAGTTCAGGCAAAGCTCTTTCTCACTCTCATTAGCCAAAGCTCACACTCCTTAGTTCTTACTGCATTCAGGTCTTCAACTCTGGCCAGAATAGTCCATGAAGATGTACTTACAGCACTGTAAGGCATCTCTTAGGCCAAGATTTCAAATCCTTCCACATTCCTCTTGAAAATCAGTTCCAAAAGGCCAAAGCCACACAGTCAGGTGTCTAGCAGCAATCCCACTCCTCTAGTACCAACAGAGGTTTTGATTGATTTTTCTTTTTAAAATATTTATTCATTTATTTTATTGACAACTTCTATAATTATAGACAATAAACCATGGTGATTTCCTCCCTCCCCCCACTTTCCCCTTCACAACTCCACTCTCCATGGTATCCCCTCCCCCTCTCAGTCAGTCTCTCTTTTATTTTGATGTCATTATCTTTTCCTCCTATTATGATGGTCTTGTGTAGGTAGTGTCAGGCACTGTGAGGTCATGGATATCCAGGCCAAGGAGTCTTACCCTTCCTTTGATCCTTACATTCTTTCTGCCATCTCTTCCACAATGGACCCTGAGCGTTCTTAGGTGTGTTAGAGATGTTTCAGTGCTGAGAACTCTCTGTCACTTCTTCTCAGCTCCATGATGCCTTCTAAGTCATCCCAAGGTCACTGCCATCTGAAAAGAGAAGCTTCTCTAACCAAAAGTAAGGGTAACATTAATGATGGGTATGACTATTAAGAGAAGTGCTTACTGGGCAGTTTGGTGAGCACAGTATATACATTTAACCAAACGTTACACCCTAAGGGCTCATGACTTCCCCTGTCATAGGTTTTCAGTACCAGGCATGTATCCCCTCCCATGGAGTGGGCCTCCAGTCCAATTAGAGAGCGGTTGTTTTCCCCCAAAACAGATGTGGCACTATTGCACCTGTTGGCTCATTTGGCCTGGTTGGCCAAACTTCAGGCTTGCAGTGTCCACTGTTGTTTATCTTGGAGGACATTTATTTAACATCACAAAGGACAAAATCTAGTGTGAATCTGGTGAAGTCCCAGCACTCAGGAGGCAGAGGTAGGAGGATCAGGAGTTCAATGTTACTTTCTGCTAAGGAGTGAATTAGAGGTCAGTCTGATCTACAAGAGATCTTACGTCAACAAAACAAAACAGCATGGCGGCACACACCTTGACTTTAATTCTAGCACTAGGGAGGCAGAGGTAGCAGGATCTCTGTGAGTTCGAGGCCAGCCTGGGACTACGGAGTGAGTTTCAGGTTGGCTTGGGCTAGAGTAAAACTCTACCTCAAAAACAAAACAAAACAAAACAAAACAACCAAAACAAAAGAAATCTTCACAGAGAACATGCCTGTTGCCAGTCCCGACCCTGTGGTGACACAGACTTGAGAGTTCAGCATGTCACCTTGCTTGAGCCTTATCTAATCAAGCTCAAATATTATAATATTTTCATTCCCTGAGCGAGGCTCTGTGCCCTTGTTACAAATATTGAAAACTGCTACTTCACAGCTCCAGCTATTTATTCAGTCCTTTAAGAAATGAAACCTTAATCCATGTACAATTTCTGAAAGCCTTTATTTCAATATTTTAAGAAGTTATTTCCCCTGGCAAAGAAGCCTGCTCTCATTGCCAGCCCACCCTGAACAGAACGACAATGCTCGACAGCATGCATGTAGGAACGTTACTGTGTGTGCTTTCCTCCTTCAGAGCGATAGAGGGGCTGGGATGTGGCTCAGTGGTAGAACACTTGCCTAGTATAGACAAGTCCCTGGGTTCAATCCCCAGCAGAGGGAAAAACAAACAAACCAGAAAGCTAGCCAGGTATGGTAGTTCATGCCTTTAATTCCAGCCCTGGAGAGGCTGAGGTAGGAGGGTAACCATGAGTTTAAGATCTAGGCTACAGAGTAAGTTCCAAGTCAGCCTGTGTTGAGTGAGACCCTGCCTCAAAGAACTGTAACAACATCAACACCCTCCAAACAACAACAAAAAAAACCCAAACAAAGCTGGACGTGGTGGTGCATGCCTTTAATACCAACACTGGGAGGCAGAGGTAGGAGGATCTCCATGAGTTTGAGGCCACCCTGAGACTACATGGTAAATTCCAGGTAAGCCTGAGCTAGAGTGAGACCCTACCTCAAAAAAAAAAAAAAAAAAAAAAAAAAAAACCCAAAACAACCAATACCAAAACAAAACAAAAAATAGACTGATCCGGGTGTGGTGGCACATGCCTTTAATCCTAGCACTTGGGAGGCAGAAGTAGGAGGATTACCATGTGTTCAAGGCCACCGTGAGAATACAGACTGAATTCCATGTCAGCCTGAGCTAGAGCAAGACTCTGCCTTACACACACACACACAAAAAAAAGACTGAAGCCAGGTGTGGTGGCACACGGCTTTAATCCTAGTATTCAAAAGGCAGAAGTAGGGCTGTGGAGATGGCTTAGTGGTTAAGACATTTGCCTGCAAAGCCAAAGGACCCGGGTTTGATTCCCCAGGACCCTTGTAAGCCATATGCACAAGGGGGCGCATGCATTTGGAGTTTGTTTGCAGTGGCTAAAGGCCCTGGCATGCCCATTCTCTCTCTGTGTATTTCTCTCCCTCTTTCTGTCTCTCTCTTAAATAAATAAAATTAAATTTAAAAAAAAGGCAGAAATAGGAGGATCTCTTTGAGTTTGAGACCAGCCTGGGACTACAGAGTGAATTCCAGGTCAGCCTGAGATAGAGTGAGACCCTACCTCAAAAACAAAACAAGGGCTGGAGAGATGGCTTAGCAGTTAAAGGGGTTGCCTGAGGACCCATGTTCGACTCTCCAGATCCCGCATAAGCCAGACGCACAAGGTTGAGGTAAGTGCAAGGTTGCATGTGCCCACTAGGTGGCGCAAGCGTCTGGAGTTCAACTGCAATGGCTGTGGCCCTGACAAATTCTCTCTCTAAAACAAAAATAATGAAAAAAAAAAAAAACAAAAAAACACCATAAAGACTGGCTGGGAAGATGGCCCAGCTGATAAAGCACTGATGAGCATCTGAATGTGGAACCTCAGACTCCACCGAACGCTGGACATGGTAGTGAGTGTCTGTCCCCCAGCGCTCCCAGAGGCAGGCCCAGGACATTCCCTGGCGGCTCCTGGGACAGCTGGCCTGGTGAACAGCAAGGGGGAGGGGGGGAGGGGGAGGAGGGGGAGGACTGATCTGATCTCCACACGTGGTCCGTGGCAAGCACACACCCAAACTCACACCACATCACATCATCCCCCCAAAAAACTTAAAAAAAAAATAAACAGAAGAAGGATTTATTTTGGCTCACGGTTTGAAGGTTTCAGTCCAGCATGGTGAGGAAGGGATGGGGCAAGGGGCTTGGCGGTAGTGGGACCCCTCATATCCCGCCAGAACATTAGCTGTTTGAATTTTTTTTTTTTCCGAGGCAGGGTCTCACTCTAGCCCAGGCTGACCTGGAATTCACTATGTAATCTCAGGATGGCCTCGAACTCACGGCGATCCTCCTACCTCTTCCTCCCAAGTGTTGGGATTAGAGGCTTATGCCTCCACACCTGGTTTATTTAAATTTTATAACCAATTTATTTTGTAATTAGAAAAAACAGAGGAAAAATTTTAAAAAATGCTTATAGTCCTTTATCTCAGGAGCCTGGGGATGGTTCCAGAAGATGTGGGGTGAATCTCGGGCTGAGGTGGGTCTGGGTGGGTGATGGCCGAATGAATCCCCAGCCTCAGGGAGGTCCAGGTGCAGAGCCTGCGCTACCAAATGGTACCTCCAGGGGGCAGCAGAGGCCGCCGAACTCTCAGGTATGCCGCCCTGGGAAGTGTGGGGGAGGACACCAGGCGGTGCTTTCTTCCGATGGGAAGGAAGAGAATCCCACTCCTACCTCTGTCAGGATCCGCATCCTTGGGTGGCGCTGGCCCAGCTGCCCACTGGGAAATTCTGTGGTTTCCTGGAGAAAAGGAGCCAGTTCAGTCCCTCGGTTATTAGTTTTTCTCCGTTGCTCCTCTCTCTCATCTGATGCTATGAACATAACCCACTACCTTCTGAGAAAGTCCCGGCACACTCAGGTGTTGGATTGTGAGACAGAGAATGGCTTCATCATTCAAAGGCAGGAAACGCACAAAGCAAAGGATGACCCTGAACTCCTGATCCTCCTGCTTCTACCTCTCAAGTGCTGAGATTGCAGGATTGCACCATCACGCTGGGATTTATATATATATATAAAATTTACTTGAGAGAGAAAGCAGGTGAGAGAGAGAGAGAGAGAGAGAGAGAGAAAGAATGGGCACACCAGGGCCTCCAGCCACTGCAAATGAACTCCAGAAGCATGCACCTCCTTGTGCATCTGGCTTACGTGGGTCCTAAGGAATCGAACTGGGGTCCTTTGGCTTTGCAGGCAAGCACCTTAACCACTAAGCCATCTCCTCCAGCCCGGGCTAGACTTTTGATGAGGGCGAGCCGTGAGCCACCCACCCCTGCAGTCACCACTCAGGACTCAGGACATGCAGCAGTTCCGTTCTGCACCCGTGTTTGGGTTTTACTTTTGTTTGCTGTCCAGCCCCCGCCAAACAACTGGCCTCTTGTGGTCGGAGAACGAGGTGGCAACTGTCCCTATATGCCACAGCACCCACTTGGTCTGCTGTCCATCAGGCTCGCAGTTGCTGCTGTCTCTCTCCATTCTCTCTCCCTGCCCAGCTCTCCGGATCTGTTGGGGACCATCCTGTCCCTCACCCGCATCCATCATCCTGTCATCCTGTCTCCACATGGGGCTGACTATCTTGGAAATTAATGGCCATCGTGTTTCGGCTGTACCTTATCAAAGGCAGTCACTTTCAGTTGACACTTTGGGTCCCTTTTCCCCACCCGCACCTTACTTCAGGACGTTCCTCTGGACACTGCCCTACAGCACGCTGTAAGGACTTGATGCACAAACGCGTGTCGACTGCGCCAAGCTGGGCCCAGAGGCCCAGACTTGTCTTTTCTTCTCCCCTCCCCTTCCCCCTTCCTTCCTCCCTCCATTTCCTTTCCCATAGGTCGAGGTTGGGTGTCTTCCTCAATCACTCTCCCCTTATTTATTGAGACAGGATCTCTCACTTGAACCCGAGCTCAATGATTCAGCTAACAGGCAGCCAATGAGCCCTGGGGACCCTTTGTGTCTGCATCCAGAGCACTGGGAAATCAGGCCTTTCTGGAGGTGTGGGAGGAAAGTCAACTTCTTACATTGAACTGACAAGTATTTTACCTGCTGAGCCATTTCCCCAGCCTTCTTTTTTGTTTTGTTTTTGTTGTTCACTTTATTTTATTTTTATTTTTATTTTTTTTTGGTTTTTCTTTGGTTTTTCGAGGTAGGGTCTCACGCTAGCCCAGGCTGACCTGGAATTCACTATGGAGTCTCAGGGTGGCCTCGAACTTACGGCGATCCTCCTACCTCTGCCTCCCGAGTGCTGGGATTAAAGGTGTGCGCCACCACGCCTGGCTGTTGTTCACTTTAAAAATATTTACTTATTTTTTTTTTTATGGGAGAGAGAGAATGAATGGGTGAAATGGATGCACCAGGGCCTCTACCCACTGCAAATGAACTCCAGACACATGTGCCACCATGTGCATTTGGCTTACGTGGGTCCTAGGGAATCGAACCTTGGTCCTTTGGCTTCACAGGCAAGTGCCCGAATTGCAAAGCCATCCCTCCAGCCCTTCATTTCACTTCTTTCTTTCTTTCTTTCTTTCTCTCTCTCTCTCTCTCTCTCTCTCTCTCTTTCTTTCTTTCTTTCTTTCTTTTAGACAGGCTCTCATTATAGCCCAGGCTGTCTTGGACTCACTATGTAGTCTAAGCTGGCCTTGAACCCATGGAGATCTACCTTGTTCAACCTCCCCAGTCCTAGGATTATAGGCATGAGCCACATACCTGGCTTCCTTTCATTTTTGTTTTTTTTCGAGGTAGGGTCTCACTCTGGCCCAGGCTGATCTGGAATTCACTATGTAGTCTCAGGGTAGCCTTGAACTCATGGTGATCCTCCTACCTCTGCCTCCCGAGTGCTGGGACTAAAGGTGTGTGCCACCACATCCGGCTCGTTCCTTTCATTTTTAGAAAATATATTTCTATTTTATTTATGTATTAGAGAGGGAGAGAGGGAGAGACAGAGAGAGAGAGGATGAATGGACACACCAGGGTCTCTAGCCACTGCAAATAAATTCCAGATGCATGCACCACTGTGTGTATCTGGCTTATGTGGGTACTGGGGAATCAAACCTGTGTCTTAGGTTTCGCAGGCAAGCACCTTAACCACGAAGCCATCTCTCCAGCCCACTTCATTTCATTTTTTTAAAGAAATATTTTATTTATTTATTTGCAACCAGAGAGAGAGAAGAGAGACAGAGAGAATGGAATACCATGGCCTCTAGCCGCTGCCAACGAACTCCAGGTGCATATGCCACTTTGTGCATTTGTCTTTACGTGAGTCCTGGGGTATTGAGCGCAGGTCCTTAGGCTTGCAGGCAAGTGCCTTAGCCACTAAAATATCTCTCCAGGCCTTCCTTTCATTTTTTTTTTTTTTTTTTGAGACAGGCTTTCATTCTGTAACCCAGGCTAGCCTGGAACTTGAAATCCTCTTGTCTCAGCCTCTGGAGTAGCTGGGATGACAAACCTTTGCCACCAGGCCATCAGGTCTGGCTTCTTTGTTTTTCTTCATGTATGTGCATTGAATGTGGTATGCATGTGCATATGTGTGTGGGTGCACATGTGTGACTAGATACATGCGTGTGCATCTGTGTGGGGGCCAGAGGTTGACATTGGGAATCTGCCTCCGTTGCTCGCCATCTTGTTTATTTATTGTCTTGAGACAGACTGCCAATGAACCTAGAGCTCACCAGTTTGGCTCGACTAGCCAGCCACCAAGCCCTAGGAATCCTCCAGCGACCACCTCCCCAGTGCTGGTGTGACAGGCGTGTGCCACCACACCGAACTTGTACATGGGTGCTGGGGATCCAAACTCAGGTCCTCATGCTTGCAAAACAAACACTTTTTCCATTGAACCCTTCTCTCCAGCCCCCCCCTTTTTTGTTGTTGTTCTTTTATTTATTTATTTATTTTTGGTTTTTTTTTTTCGAGGTAGGGTCTCACTCTAACCTAGGCTGACCTGGAATTCACTATGGAGTCTCAGGGTGGCCTCGAACTCACAGCGATCCTCCTACCTCTGCCTCCCAGTGCTGGGATTAAAGGCATGTGCCACCACGCCCGGCTGTTGTTGTTCTTTTAAAAGTGTTGTTCGGGGTTGAAGATGTAGCTAGCATGCACAAAACCCTGGGGTCATCTCCAGCAGCACGTGAAACCCAGCGTGGCAGCAATGCTTGTAATCTTAGTACCCAGGAAGTGGAGGTAGGGGTTCAGGAGTTCAAGGCTATCTTTGACTACACAGTGAGCTCAAGGCCAGCTACACGAGACCATCTCAAAAACCTATCACAGGGGCTGACGAGACGGCTTAGCTGCTAAGACACCTGCCTGCGAAGCCTAAGGACCCAGGTTCGATTCCCCGGGACCCAACGTTAAGCCAGATGCACAAGGTGGCGCATGCATCTGGAGTTCCTTTTGCAGTGGCTGGAGGCCCTGGAATGCTCATTCTCTCTATCTGACTTGCTCTCTCAAATAAATAATAAGCAAATAAAATATTAAAAGAAGAATTTCTTCTTTGGAAAAAAAAACAAACAAAAACAACTTATCATAGCCTTGCTCTGCTGTGGGCACTTGCTGAGGGGGCAGAGGCTGGGATCTGGGGCTGGACTTTGCAGAACTTGTTGCTGGGATACCCTGGCTCTGGTACAGGGGCACAAGGGTGCTAGGTGGTAGAGGGTCAGCAAAGATGGTATGGTCTTTGGACCTCAGGGCTTGGCTCCACTGCCCCCAATACGTGCTCGCCCCCCCCCCCAGCCCTCTTCCCATCACCTGAGAGAGTGAGCATCTGGCTTCCCTCTATAGCCCCCAGGGGCTGTGGTTTCCGAGCAGCCTGAAGCCAGCGATAAGGACATGGGGGCTGTGACCTAAACTTGTGAAGCCCATTGATGTCCAGCCAAATGAGCCCGTCTGCACCGGGCCTTCTAATCTCGTTGGGGCTGGGACTAATTTGTTTAGCTGGGCTGATCAGCACGAGGTTAATTCAATTGGACTTGGATTATTTATTGTGTCCAGATTCACTAAGTGTCATGGAGGTACACGTGGCCTTCATTATGGGGCGAGATGCTTTCATGAAGGTGACATGAGACCCTCCTCCTCTGGCTCTCTGGAGGCCTTGGGGGGGGGGGTTGGGCCTGGGGCAGGGCGGGGTGGTTCTCTTTCCTTCTACTGTCCTGACCCTGTAGGCCTGCAGGTCTGGGCCCAGCATAGCCACAACAGGCCTTAGACTTGCAGCTTACATAGTCCACCAAGGAGCGAGGAGCAGACAGAAGAGAGAGGAAGGGTGAGTCCTCCTCCCTTCCGTAGCCCTGGGGCATCACAGTCTGTGAGCCAGACCTCTGTGGGTGGGGAGTTCATATCGGCTCCTCCCACACCCCACCCATCACGCTTTAGGTCTGTGGATTTGAACTGAGTTCTGTCACCAGCTCGCCTCATCTTCCTAACTTCCTAAGTCCATTCCCATTGTCTCTCCCTCTCTCTCCCTCTGCACACATGCATGCATGCACACAAACCCCACGGTTTCTCTATTTCTCTAGGAGAACCCTAACACACGGGCTTCCTGGGAGCCTAGGCAAGTATGCTTTCCTAACCATATCTGATGTCTACTCGTAGGTGTCCGCTAGCATCGAGGACATGGGCCAGGCCTCAGTGTCCGAGCAGCCCGAAGTTGGCCTTCTGTGAGTCAAAGCTAGAAAGTGGGACTGAGAAGATGGCTCAGTGGTTAAAGGCATTTGCTTGCAAAGCCTATCAGCCTAGGTTTAATTCCCAAGCTGGACCATATAAGCCAGATGCAAAAAGTGGTGCAAATGGCTGGCACTCTTTTTTTTTTTCTTTAATGGATGTACCAGGGCTTCTAGCCACTGCAAATGAAGTCCAGACACGTACGCCACCTTGTACATCTGGTGTTACACGGGTACTGGGGAATGAAACTCTGGTTCTTAGGCTTTGCAGGCAAGCGCCTTAACCGCTGAGCCATCTCTCCCGCCCCCTGGCACTCATTTGCGGTGATAAGAGGCCTTGGCACCATCTTTCCACACATGCAAATGAATAAGTAAATAAATAAAACTTTAAAAAAAGCTAGGGAGGCTGGAGAGATGGCTCAGCGGTTAAGGCTCTTGCCTGTGAAACCTAAGGAACCAGGTTCGATTCTCCAGGTCCCACGTAAGCCAGATGCACAGGGTGGGGCATGCGTCTGGAGTTTGTTTGCAGAGCTAGAGGCCCTGGTGTGCCCATTCTCACTCAATCTCTCTCTCTCTTTCTCTGTCCTTCTCTGTGTCTCTAATAAATAAGTAAATCAGGAAAGAAAAAAAAGCTGAGGGTCAGGTGGAAAGGAGCCCAGTTGGAGAGCCTAGGATGCAGCTGTCTTTGGGCCACTGCACTCATCCATAGCCAGAGCCTAGGTGACTAGACATGGTGTAGGCTGGCTGTGCTGGACCGACTAAGCTCACCGCAGCCTCAAGCACGGTGCAGCATGGCCTCTTGCAGTCCTCCCGAGCCTCTGCCTGCAGGAGCTGGCCCCGCTTCCTCCCACGGCGACTTGGGGCCCACATGGAAGACATGCTTCTCCTACAGCACACACTGCCAGTGGAGCCCAGGGCCTCCTGCATGCCAGGCAAGGCCTCTGCCCCTGAGCTGTCTCCCAGTTACACGAGATCCCGGGAGTATTCCGTAGGTGCATACTTATTGCACAGTAGCTAAGGAGTGCAGGATCACATTGCTGCCCTTCCCTATCCTCCCTGAGGACAGTTGCCTGGCAGTGAGTGTCCTTCTGAGGTCCCTGCAAAGGCTGAGGCTTTGGGGTACACTTTCTCTCATGCTACACCCTGACTTCCTCCCCTGGAGCTTGCCATACCTGCTCTTCCTGTAGCACACCGCTCCGCCCCCGCCATATTTCTCCATCTCCCTCCACAAGCCGCCTTTTCTTGCGTGTCAGCCAAAATTCAATTCCCCCAAGACTCTGCCTCATCAAATCTCTTCATCTTCATCACCATAATTTTGCATTTGTAGGTTACGCTGCACCTGGGGTTCCCAGCGATCTGCTAACTCTCCGGCACTGAGGAGACTTCTCAAAACCACCCCTCTGCCTCCCAGATGCTGTTGCTCTGAGACCCAGCGGGGCGTGGGGAGAGAGGGTGGCCGCCTGGCTGTCCTTAGCCACACATGTACCTGTGTGGTACGTTTCTTCAACACTTGATCGGGTGTCATAGTTCCCTTCTTGTTGCTGGGACAAGCGCCTGACCAGAAGCACCTTGAGAGGAAAGGATGTGGATCGCAGGCTTGCAGCTTTGAGGAGGAGTTCCATCATCACAGAGAAAAGCATGGCATGGTGGCCGGAGGGTCACATCTCCGTCCATTGGCCCCACACGCACGCACACACACACACGCACACACATACACACCTATGCACACACACACACAAGAGCAAGCTACCTTGGAACACCTTAGTAGGGCTGGACTCAAGGTCTGTCCCCAGTCACACACCTCCTCCAGCAGGGGTCCATCTGCTGGGACGGAACATAAGCACCTGATGCTATGGGAGGCTTTTGCATTCAGACAAGCACACAGAGCCTGCAGAACTGTTGAGCGGTTAGCAGTAGGGCTGAGGTCCTGCTGCCAGCTACAGGGAAAGCAACCACGCCCCTCCACCCTTTACCGCCCTTACCCTGGATGGGGTAAGGTCCTGCTCAGAGTCCTTCCTTTCACAGTCTGCAAACGTCTACAACACTGGGCCACTGTACCCTAAAGTCCTCCATGTCTGCCCCCATAGTCCTCATTCTGCCCAAGAAACTGGTGCTCAGAGAGCTTGCGGTACCCCAGGTCAGTAGACAGCCAGGAGTGGTGAAGGCATGAGAGCCCCAGGTCTCTGCCACCCCGCTGGGGTTGGAAGTCGTGTGAATGGGAAGCTGTGGCTCAAGTTGAGCTGGCCCAGTTCTCTGCTACAGTGTCTCAGGGCCCACACAGCCCAGGAGTTGAGTTCTGGGGTCTGCTCCAAGGCAGACCCAGCGGAGAGGTGACTGTGCTGGGAGTCAGAGTGGATCTCTGTGTGGGGATGTCATCCTGGGAGTCAGAGTGGATCTCTGTGTGGGGCTGTCATCCTGTGAGTCAGAGTGGATCTCTGTGTGGGGATGTCATCCTGGGAGTCAGAGTGGATCTCTGTGTGGGGATGTCATCCTGGGAGTCAGAGTGGATCTCCGTGTGAGGACGTCATCCTGGGAGTCAGAGTGGATATCTGTGTGAGGCTGTCATTCTGGGAGTCAGAGTGGATCTCTGTGTGGGGATGTCATCCTGGGAGTCAGAGTGGATCTCTGTGTGGGGATGTCATCCTGGGAGTCAGAGTGGATCTCTGTGTGGGGATGTCATCCTGGGAGTCAGAGTGGGTCTCTGTGTGGGGATGTCATTCTGGGAGTCATAGTGGGTCTCTGTGTGGGGCTGTCATCCTGGGAGTCAGAGTGGATCTCTGTGTGGGGATGTCATCCTGGGAGTCAGAGTAGATCTCTGTGTGGGGCTGTCATTCTGGGAGTCAGAGTGGATCTCTGTGTGAGGACGTCATCCTGGGAGTCAGAGTGGGTCTCTGTGTGGGGCTGTCATCCTGTGAGTCAGAGTGGATCTCTGTGTGGGGACGTCATCCTGGGAGTCAGAGTAGATCTCTGTGTGGGGCTGTCATCCTGGGAGTCAGAGTGGGTCTCTGTGTGAGGCTGTCATTCTAGGAGTCAGACTGGATCTCTGTGTGAGGACGTCATCCTGGGAGTCAGAGTAGATCTCTGTGTGGGGCTGTCATCCTGGGAGTCATAGTGGGTCTCTGTGTGGGGCTGTCATCCTGGGAGTCAGAGTGGATCTCTGTGTGGGGCTGTCATCCTGGGAGTCAGAGTGGATCTCAGTGTGAGGACGTCATCCTGGGAGTAGGAGTGGGTCTCTGTGTGAGGCTGTCATCCTGGGAGTCAGAGTGGGTCTCTGTGTGGGGATGTCATCCTGGGAGTCAGAGTGGATCTCTGTGTGGGGCTGTCATCCTGGGAGTCAGAGTGGATCTCTGTGTGGGGCTGTCATCCTGGGAGTCGGAGTGGGTCTCTGTGTGAGGACGTCATCCTGGGAGTCAGAGTGGATCTCTGTGTGGGGATGTCATCCTGTGAGTCAGAGTGGATCTCTGTGTGGGGCTGTCATCCTGTGAGTCAGAGTGGATCTCTGTGTGGGGATGTCATCCTGGGAGTCAGAGTGGATCTCTGTGTGGGGATGTCATCCTGGGAGTCATAGTGGGTCTCTGTGTGGGGCTGTCATCCTGGGAGTCAGAGTGGGTCTCTGTGTGGGGATGTCATCCTGGGAGTCAGAGTGGATCTCTGTGTGGGGCTGTCATCCTGGGAGTCATAGTGGGTCTCTGTGTGGGGCTGTCATCCTGGGAGTCATAGTGGGTCTCTGTGTGGGGCTGTCATCCTGGGAGTCAGAGTGGATCTCTGTGTGGGGATGTCATCCTGTGAGTCAGAGTGGATCTCTGTGTGAGGACGTCATCCTGGGAGTCAGAGTGGATCTCTGTGTGGGGATGTCATCCTGGGAGTCAGAGTGGGTCTCTGTGTGGGGATGTCATCCTGGGAGTCAGAGTGGATCTCTGTGTGGGGCTGTCATCCTGGGAGTCAGAGTGGATCTCTGTGTGGGGCTGTCATCCTGGGAGTCATAGTGGGTCTCTGTGCGGGGCTGTCATTCTGGGAGTCATAGTGGGTCTCTGTGTGGGGATGTCATCCTGGGAGTTAGAGTGGATCTCTGTGTGGGCTGTCATCCTGGGAGTCAGAGTGGATCTCTGTGTGAGGATGTCATCCTGTGAGTCGGAGTGCGTCTCTGTGTGAGGACGTCATCCTGGGAGTCAGAGTGGGTCTCTGTGTGGGGATGTCATCCTGGGAGTCATAGTGGGTCTCTGTGTGGGGATGTCATCCTGGGAGTCATAGTGGCTCTCTGTGTGGGGATGTCATCCTGTGAGTCAGAGTGGATCTCTGTGTGGGGATGTCATCCTGGGAGTCATAGTGGGTCTCTGTGTGGGGATGTCATCCTGTGAGTCAGAGTGGGTCTCTGTGTGGGGCTGTCATCCTGTGAGTCAGAGTGGATCTCTGTGTGGGGACGTCATCCTGGGAGTCAGAGTGGGTCTCTGTGTGGGGCTGTCATCCTGGGAGTCAGAGTGGATCTCTGTGTGGGGATATCTTTCTGGGAGTCAGAGTGGATCTCTGTGTGGCTGTCATTCTGGCATTCCCAGCAGGGGGCATGGCCAGGCAGGACAGGTGGTGGGAAGCTTGAGGAGATGGCTGGATCACCACACCCTTCAAGGCTGCTGGAGCCTTGGGCTAGGCTGGATCCTGAACCAGTATGGCTGGTGGCCTGGCTCTGACCATACCTAACAGGGGTGAAAGCCTAAGTGGATTGGATAGAGGCTCTACAGAAAGGCCCTGGTGCCTGAGGGGAAGGAGAGAGCTCTCAGGGGGACTATGATGTGGGGGCTAGTAAGATAGCTCAGCAGTTAAAGGCACTTACTCGTGCCATGAACACCACGGCTGGGCTCCAGATCCATCTACCCACAGTTCATGGGTAGGGAAGACAAGCTCTCTTAGGCTGGCGGTCGTGGGTCCTTGAAAAGTAAGGGCTTATGTGATGAGCTGACAGACCCACAGGCTCATGGCTCCAAGTTCTGGCAGGGAGAGGCTTATGGCTCGAGGCTCAACAGCCAGAGACTAAGGGCTAGCTGTTAGTGCTCAGGTTGGAGGCTTACTGCTCTGGTTTTGTAAATTAAATTAAATTAAGTTAAATTAAATTAAATTAAATTAAGAGAGAAAGAGAGACAGAGAATCGGTGTACCAGGGCCTCCAGCCACTGTAAACGAACTCCAGACACATGTGCCTGGCTTATGTAGGTCCTGGGGAATTGAACCTGGGTCTTTGGCTTTGCAGGTCAATGCCTTAACCGCTAAGCCACCTCTCCAGCCCCTGCTCTGGGTTTTGATTGACTGTGGCTTAGCACTCAACCACTAGTGTAATTTTCAGCTGTAAGCAGCAGCAAGTAACAGCAGGAGTGGATACTGTCTGCTGGTGTTACACAGCTCCTAGATGGGCTTTGTGGTTTGAATGTAAAATATCCCCCAACGTAGGGCTGGAGAGATGGCTTAGTGGTTAAGCGCTCGCCTGTGAAGCCTAAGGACCCTGGTTCGAGGCTTGATTCTCCAGGACCCATGTTAGCCAGATGCACAAGGGGGCGCACGCATCTGGAGTTTGTTTGTAGTGGCTGGAGGCCCTGGCGAGCCCATTCTCTCTCTCTCTCTCTCTCTTTCTCTCTCTCTCTCTGGAGAGCCCATTCTCTCTGCCCCTCTCTCTCTCTCTCTCGCATGCGCGCGCGTGCACATGTTCTGTCTCTGCCTCTTTCTCTCTCTCTGTTGCTCTCAAATAAATAAATAAAAATAAATAAATATTTGAAAAATAAAATAAAATATCCCCCAACAGGCTCATACATTTGAACAGTTGGTCCCCAGCTAGTGGCACTGTTTGGGAAGGTTGTGAAACCTTTAGGAGGAAAGCTCTCCTGGAGGAAGGGTGTCACGGGGGTGATCCTCGGGGTTTTGTAGCCCAGCCCCACTTCTTGTGTGCCCTCTGCTTCCTGACTGTGTGTGCGATGTGGTGAGCTGGCTTCCTGTTCCTGCCGCCGTGCCTTCCCGCCATGATGAAACTTCCCCTTGAAACTGTTGCCAATAAACCCTTTCCTCCCCCGAGTTGCTTCTGGTCAGGTATTTGTTCCCAGCAATGAGAAAGTGACCTGTACAGTGACCTCGGGCATTGGGGCCTTCAGCTCTGCAGCAGTGAGCCTGACAGCTGTGCAGACCCTAAGTACTTACGGCTCCCCAGCTTCCTGGGACTCTTGGGTTTCTTGTCTTTTCTCTTTTCTTTTCTTTTCTTTTTATTTGAGAGAGAGAGAGAGAAAATGAACATAGGTATGCCAAGGCCTCTTGTCACTGCAAATGAACTCCTGATGCATGTGCCACTATATATACACACACACATTTGGCCTGGGTTCTGGGGAATCAAACCCAGGCCATGAGGCTTTGCAAACAAGTGCCTTTAACCACTGAGTCATCTCCCCAGCCCCTCTTGTGTTTTTCTTTGTTGAGGTAGGGTCTCACTCTATCTAGCCCAGGCTGACCTGGAATTCACTACATAGTCTCAGAGTGGCCTTGAACTCATGGGCGGTCCTCCCTAGTGAGCCTCCCTAGTGCTAGGATTAAAGGCTTGTGCCACCATGCCCAGCAGAAGGAAGGAGGGAGGGAGGGAATATGAATGGGCATACCAGGGCATCTAGTTGCTGCAAAGGAACTCTAGACACATGCGCCACCTTGTGCATCTGGCTTTATGCGTGTACTGGGGAACTGAACTCAGGTTGTTAGGCTTTATGGGCAAGTGCCTTAATGGCTGAGCCACCTCCCCAACCCTCCTGTGGTTTTCTTTGTCTTCAGCTCTTCCCAGCTTTGGGGTCTCTTCAGCCTCTGCTTCCTGCCCTCTCTGGACTCCTGTCTACTTTCACCATGCCCATTGCCTCCGCCATTTCTGTCCCAGACTCTTGAGCCACGCACCCACTGCCTCTGCCTCAAGCAAGGCAGCTGTCACTCTGCTGCTGCCTCCCACCAGGGACAGCACAGGAGTGGGGGGGGGGGCTCCTGGCTGATTGGAAAAATGAGCCCAGCATGAGGCTTATATATAGCCAGAAAGGGGTTGTGGCAAAGGTGTCTGTCCCAATCACGGTGCAGTCTTTTATGCAAATGAAGGAGTGTGTTTGCACCAATCACAGCACAGCACCTCATGCAAATGAAGGATTGTGGTTGCATCAGCCATGGGGAACCTCTGCTGAGCTGCCAGGGGAGATGGTCCCTGGGTTCCCTGAGTGGGAAAGGCCTCAGATCACCCAGTGTTCACCAAGGCTTGTGATGGCAAAAAAAAAAAGCGCAGTTCAAGCTGTTTGAAACAGTCGTGGCTGGTCCAGTGTCTTCAGGAGCCAGTGTTGGCCTTTGGTAGCCAACAGTAGTGGCTGCGTAGCTTCCTGAAGGTGCTTGCGGCGTGTTCAAGGCAGTCCAGTCAGCTGCTAGGCTGATAGTTCTTCACTCAAGATACTGAATTGGGGAGTGAAATTGTGTGGGCCCCCAACATCTTAGCTTCTTTTTTTTTTTTTCTCCTGTTTGTTTGGTTTTTCAAGGTAGGATCTCGCACTAGGCCAGGCTGACCTGGAATTCACTCTGTAGTCTCGGGGTGGCCTTGAACTCACAGCGATCCTCCTACCTCTGCCTCCCGAGTGCTGGGATTAAGATTATCATTCACACCCTTAGTAATTTAACAGTGATCTGCTTTGAGCCAGATACCTGTTGGGGAGAGTTGGGTGGCTCATGACATCCATCTCACTGGGACCCTGAGGAGCTGTCACCTGGAGGGGTGGACAGGATCCCATAGGAGTTGAGGCTGGGTTTTCAGAGAGCCCCTGAGCCCAGAAGCTCCTTTGCTGACCTTCCCACACTTCTAACCTTTCTGAACAGGTCCCATCCACCCTCCAGCAAGAGGGCAGGAGCCTCAGACCAGGGATGTTACCCTGTCTGCCTGGCCTGTCCCCCTCCCTCTTTTCTTCCTCCTCCTCCTCCCCATCCACCATCCTCTTTGTGTCCTCCTGCCCTTGCCTGCTCAGCATAGGTAGGAGGCTGAGCTGGGCTCAGGGCATAGGCGAACCAGACTAGAATCCCCTTCCTACCTCCGTGGAGCTCTGCTATGGGTCAGAAGGTGAAGAAGAGCATGGCAGTCCATGACCCCATGTGCTGGGCAGTGGGGGAGACAGGGGCTCATTCAGATGCGGGCCAGAGGCCTCTGACGAGGAAACTGGAGACAGTCTGGCCTTGGCCATGGAGGAGATGCTAAGCTAATGTTCATGGCGGTCTTAGGAGGGGATGGCTGTGGTCACAGGGAAGAGGGATACCAGGTCGTTCGCTGGGGAGCTATTGGATACTCTCCTTCATGTTCTCGTGTCCTGGGAGCACCGTGCAGATGGGAAGTGGTGGTGGATCCAGAGTGAGCTCCCTCTCAAACCCTACTGAATACTATCTTCCATGTTCTCGTGTCCTGGGAGCACCGTGCAGATGGGAAGTGGTGGTGGATCCAGAGTGAGCTCCCTCTCAAACCCTACTGAATACTATCTTCCATGTTCTCATGTCCTGGGAGCACCGTGAAGATGGGAAGTGGTGGTGGATCCAGAGTGATCTCCCCTCCAAGACCCTATTGAATACTCTCCTCCATGTTCTCGTGTCCTGGGAGCACCGTGCAGACAGGAAGTGGTGGTGGGTCCAGAGTGAGCTCCCCTCCAAGACCCTATTGAATACTATCCTCCATGTTCTCGTGTCCTGGGAGCACCGTGCAGATGGGAAGTGGTGGTGGATCCAGAGTGAGCTCCCTCCCAGACCCTATTGAATACTCTCCTCCATGTTCTCCAGTCTTGGGAGCACCATGCAGACGGGAAGTGGTGGTGGGATCCAGAGTGAGCTCCCTCCCAGACCCTTCCTGGGCCCGAGAGCTGGGAAGGAAGTGAGAAATCAAGCCCCTCCTACTCATCTTATCTACTCCTTCCCCAAACACTGCCAGCTCAGTACTGGGGAGCCATCCTCTGGCTTCTCACAGACCCCTGGGGACAGGATGTTATTTAACCCTGCCTGCAGACTCATTGCTTCATTACTTCATTAGCCAAGTCATACGGTGGGGACCAAGGGGCCGTTCCTCTGTAAAAGACCTTGTAAACATCGATCAACAGAACTTAATTAAATGCTTCAATCTCTCCACGTGGAGTGGCTGCTCCGTTCTCCCACGGCAGCTGGAGAACAACAGCCCTGTTGGTCTGTCAGCATCTACTTTGAGCCCCAGCTGCACTGTGGGTGTGAGCAGGGATGGTTTCTGAGTGTGACAGACATCGGCGATTTGGTAGAACGGTGGATGGGCCAGGTAGTGGAGCCAAGTGTAGATCTTTAGACCGAGTTTCCGGGCAGAAGGAACAGCGTGTGCAAAGGTTCTGAGGCAGATAAGCCCTCAACCTCAGGCTTGTGGCTTCATTCCCGGGGCTCAGAGGGCTGTGAGAAGGGTCATATGCTGCCACCCAGAGCTCTGGAAGCTTAGTCTCACCTACAGAAGGGTAGGGGTGGCTGTTGAGTGGTCAGAGCCCTCAATGAGGTTTTCGATGAGGCCATGGTCCAGGCTGGCAGCCACCTGGGGAGTGCCGAAGGCTGAGAAGCTCTGTGGAGGAGGGCAGGGTGGATGGACTTTCTCAGGACCCTGGGGTACTCAATACTTGCTGCCCATGATACAACTGATCAGAATCCATGGGTTTTTCAGGGGGGTGGCATGCCACCGTGGTGCCTGTAGACACAGAAAGAGCCAGCCTGGAGCCTTGGTATGGCCTCTAAGAAGCTGCATAGCCTTGGGTAAGTGCCTCAGCCTCTCAGAGGGCAACCGCTCACGGGCCAGAGCTGCACTGAATGGCAGAATGCCACGTGCAGAACTCCAGCATAGCTTGTGTTCGCAGGGTCAACCTTGTGGAGCTCAGAGCAGGGGTTTGAAAAGTCAGGAAAACCGGAGTGGTAGGGCCTGTTAGTGGGACCCATGGTAGTGGCCTCCCCTCTTCCAACATGACATAGATGGAGGGTCTTTGGGAAGAAGCCAGGGTGCTGGGGAGAGGGCAAAAGCTACCTATCACTGGCAGGCAAGGAGGAAAAGATCAGAGCCTGGGGGACGTGGTGACTGGAGCAAATGGCCTTGAGAGAGGACGGTGCAGAGCTATTCTTGTGAACACGGCAGCAGAGTGGACGCCAGCCCTTGCTGGCTGATGTCCCTATGGAACCCCATATGCTCACGAGCTTGGCAAGCATCTCCCAGACTCTAATTTGTGGGAGAAGCGACCTTTTCTATTTTAGATCACATGCAGTTAATTTGCACTCCAAGTTCAAGAGTGCTCCCGAGAAGGCACGAACGAGAGTTCTCAACAGCTGTTACTGTAGGACTCAACATGACAGAGCCGGTAAGGGTTCATTTTTAGATAGAAAGAAGTACATACCCTCTCTGTGCCTCTGGAGTTAGCCCAGGATGGCAGCCAGCAGAAAGGAGAATGGGAGGGCTGAGCACTCACCTTGATCAGTGACCCTGGCCTAGGGCGATCCGCATGCGCTTTGAATGCCTCCAGTGACAGAGGGTTCACTACCTGTGGGACGCCAGTCTATTTCTGGTGACATCTAGCTGTGAGTGGGTCTCATCAGTGTGAGGGACGTCTGCTTTTGCTGATTTGGGGCTGGGCCCTGGAGTCCCATGGGACAACCTTGTACCTCATCCCTCTGACAACCCTTCAAGACACCTGTGTTTCTTGTGTGTGTGTGTGTGTGTGTGTGTGTGTGTGTGTGTGTGTTTTGCAGTTACCTTTTTGCTGTTGGAACAAAACAGCTGACCAAAAAACAAACAAACAAACAAACAAAAAAAAATAGAAAACAGCTGGCCAGAAGCAGCTGATGGAAGAAAAGGGATTATTTCGGCTTACAGTGTCAAGGGGGCATTTCATCATGGCAGGGAAAGCCTGGAAGAGCAGAGGCTGGTTACCATACCTGGTCACATCGGTGGGGAAGAAGCAGCAAGAGCAAGCTAGCCAGTGAGTGTGCAGTAGGACAGATAAACCCCCTCCCGCCAGCTGGGGATGAGGCTCAGTCACAAACACATGAGGCTGTGGGGGTCGCTGCACATTTGGACCATCACACATGTGGGTACACATGTTTGTGAGTGTGTGCATGTGTGGGGCACATATGGGGGCCAGAGACTGATGTTAGTTGCCTCCGGTGACTGTCCAACCTTATTTATTTATTTATTTATTTTGGTTTTTCGAGGTAGGGTCTCACTCTAACTCAGGCTGACCTGGAATTCACTATGTATTTGCAGGGTGGCCTCGAACTCATGGCAATCCTCCTACCTCTGCCTCCCGAGTGCTGGGATTAAAGGCGTGTGCCACCACGCCCGGTTCCACCTTATTTTTTTTTGCCAATTTTTTTAAGATTTAATTTTGTTTATTTATTAGAGACGAAGAGAGGGAGAGAGAGATAGACTGAGAATGGGTGCACCAGGTCCTCTAGCCACTGCAAACGAACTCCAGACGCATGTGCCACCTTGTGCCTCTGGCTTATGTGGGTCCTGGAGAATCGAACCTCAAACCTGGGTCCTTAGGCTTCACAGGTAAGCACTTAACTGCTAAGCCATTTCTCCAGCCCTAAATTTTTATTTATTTATTTATTTATTTATTTATTTATTTATTTATTTATGACAGAGGGAGAGAAAGAGAGAGAGAGAGGGAAGGAGAGAGAGAGAGAGAATGGGTGCACCAGGGTCTCCAGCCACTGCAAATGAACACCAGACATATGTGCCACCTTGTGCATCTGGCTTACATGGGTACTGGGGAATTGAACCTGGGTCATTAAGCTTTGCAGGCAAATGCCTTAACTGCTAAGCTATCTCTCCAGCCCTCTTTTTAAAAACTATTTATTTATTTGACAGAGAGAGAGAGAGAGAGAGAGAGAGAGAGAGAGAGAGAGATAGTATGGACACACCAGGGCTTCCTGCCACTGCAAACAGATTCCAGACCCATGTGCCACTTTGTGTATCTGGCTTTACTTGAGTACTGGGGAATCGAACCCAGGCTCTCAGGCTTTGCAAACAAGCACCTTTAACTGCTGAGCCCTCCAGTCGGGGACAGCATCTCTTGCTAACCCAGAGTTCCCTGATTTGCGTAGACTAGCTAGCCGTTGAGCCCCAGGGATGCTCCTGTGTCTCCGGCTCTGGGATTACAGGTAGCTGCCACCATGCCCGGCTTTTGCATGAATGCTGGGCATCAGAACTCAGGTGTGAGGGGAGCAAACGCTCCTACCCACTGAGCCATCTCTCCAGCCTCCAACCGGAGACTCTTGAACCACGTATCCTTGAGTGGATGTCCAGGTCTGACTCGCCTGGTCCTGGGGATGCTCTGGCTTGCCGTCCTCCCTAGGGTGAGGCACTTGGAAACAAGCTGTGTTTATATGAAGGACCGCCTGGGATCCCGCTCTCTCTCCTGCTCCTGCCCTCTCACACTTTCACAGCGGGCTCCAGGATGTCCGTGGAGCAGCCGCTACCCGCTGCCACTGCGGCTGTCACCCTTGTCACCAGAGGCTGCGCCAGGCCAGCAGCCTGCAGGACGGCGAGTCTGGTGGTCTCAGCTTGCAGCTTCTGGCCCGTGGGTAGCCCAGCTGCTTCCCAAGGAACACTGCCCATGGCCCCTGTCCCCAGATGCCAGGCGGATGACCCGGCAACAGCCAGACTGCTCCTCTTCCTTAGCCACTTGTGGGGGTGGCCTAGTTCCTACAGGTGGCTGTGGGCAGTTTTCCTTCTTGCTGGACTTGGTAAATCTGAGATGTGGTTGAAGAGAAAAGAGAGAGGAAGCTGGGCGTGGTGGCGCACGCCTTTAATCCCAGTACTTGGGAGACAGAGGTAGGAGGATCGCCATGAGTTTGAGGCCACCCTGAGACTACATAGTGAGTTCCAGGTCAGTCTGGACTAGAGTGAAACCCTAACTCGAAAAAGCAAAAATAATAATAAAAATAAATAAAAATTAAAAAAATAAAATAAAAGAGAGAGGATCCGGCTGGCCATGGTGGTGTTAGGATGTGGTGACTCTTTGTGGTGAGTTTGAGGACAGCTTGGGTTACCAAGGGAACTATAGACATAGAAATAGAGAGAGACACAGGGAGACAGATAGAGAGTCAGAGATCCAAAGAGACAGAGACACAGAGACGGGGACAGGAGAACAGAGGACAGAGCCAAGGCGCTGTTGAGAGACCGTGGTAGGAAGAGCAAAGTAGAAGGCAGATGTGGGGGAGCGTAGGGGGCGGGTGCATGCAGATCCCCCTCCTGCTCACCTGCCTTCTCCCAGCCCCAGGTCCCGGGCAGTGCGCGGAAGCTCTAGGCATCAGTCCCACTGAGCTCGGCTCCACTTCCACACGGGCATCCCTGGATGAAAAGCCTGGTGCTCCAATGTTTTTTGGGCCCCAACTCAACCTACTGGGCAGCCCTAGACTTCCCAGATACCCCCAGACTGTGCTTTGGGGGGTCCCGTCCTTGTCCTCATTGGCTAGGTGAGTCATGTCAGCATAGCAGGCTTGGTGGACAGCCCTGTCCCCTGGGGCTCCTCCTTCCTGGGGCTCTGGGTGCCTTGTGGGATTTGTCTCCCACTATTCTCAGGGTGATCCTGGGTGTCTGGCAGATGCAGGGCCACCAGATGGGACAAGGTGAGGTCTCCATCAAAGGATAGTTGCCCAGGCTCAAACAACACTGGTACTTTTAATTATTTATTATTATAGAGAGAATGGGTATGCCGGGGCCAATAGCCACAGCAAACAAACTCCAGACACACGCACTACCATTTGCATCTGGCTTACGTGGGTACTGGGGAATGGAACCTGGGTCCTTAGGCTTTGCAGGCAAGTGCCTTAACTGTTAAGCCATCTCTCCAGCCCAGCATTGGTATTTTTGTCATTGGTCTGTCTGTGTACACATGTGTGTTCATGTGTGTGCTAGTACAAGTGAACATGTCTGCACATATGTGTGAAGACCAGAGAACAACCTTGGCTGTCATTCTCAGGAATGCTACCTTCTATTTATTTATTAATTTTTTATTGAAAACTTCCATAATTATAGACAATAAACCATGATAATTCATCCCCCACCACTTTTCTCTTCATAAATCCACTCTCCAACATATCCCCTCCCCTCTCAATCAGTCTCCCTTTTATTTTGATGTCATTGAGCCAGGTGTGGTGGCGCATGCCTTTAATCCCCGCACTCAGGAGGCAGAGGTAGGATGATCACCATGAGTTCAAAGCCACTCTGAGACTACATAGTGAATTCCAGGTCAGCCTGGGCTAGAGTGAGACCCTACCTCAAAAAAGCAAAAGAAAAAAAAATAGCTTACTTATTTTGATGTCATCATCTTTTCCTCCTATTATGATGGTCTTGTGTAGATAGTGCCAGGCACTGTGAGGTCATGGATAGCCAGGTCACTTTGTGTCTGGAAGAGTTTACTGTAAGGAGTCCTACCCTTCCTTTGGCTCATACATTCTTTCCATCATTTCTTCTGCAATGAACCCTGAGCCTTGGAAGGTGTGATAGAGAAGTGTCAGTGCTGAGCACTCCTCTGTCTCTTCTCAGCACTGTGGTGCCTTTTAAGTCATCCCAGAGGTCACCGCCATCTGAAAAGAGAAGCTTCTCTAATCAAAAGTGAGAGTAAGCCGGGCGTGGTGGCGCACGCCTTTAATCCCAGCACTCGGGAGGCAGAGGTACGAGGATCGCCTGAGTTCGAGGCCACCCTGAGACTCCATAGTGGATTCCAGGTCAGCCTGGACTAGAGTAAGACCCTACCTCAAAACAAAACAAAACAAAAAAAAGTGAGAGTAGTATTAATATATGGGTGTGAACATTAAGAGAAGTGCTTACTGGGCAGTTTGGTGAGTACAATATATGCATTTAGCCAGATGCCAGCATTATACCCTGGCTCATGACCTCCCCCATCATAAGTTTTCAGTACCAGGCATGAATTCCCTCCCATGGAGTGGGCCTCCAGTCCAATCAGAGAGTGGTTGGTTTCCCCCATAACAGACATGCCACTGTTGCATTTAGCCTGGCTGGCCAAACTAAGACTTGCAGTGTCCACTGTTGTTTCTCTCCACTGATGACTTCTCTCGCCCATAGGACTGCATATAGCATAGCTTTTTCCAGGTTTCTGTCAGCTGGTATACAGGGAGGAGGTTTTCAGCTCAGCTCCAGCAGGATTTCTCAGTGACTTGCAGCCCAAGTATGTGGAGCCTTCAGCAATAGGATCTTACCATCTATTCCTGGTGGGAAACCAAGGGCCTCGGCAATGACCTGTAATGCTTTGGAGCATCAGGGACCTTCCTGGCCAACTCACTGGAAGGTATCAAATACCTGGCACTGAAATTTTTCTGGTAACAATCTATGGCTTCTGGGTGTGCCATTGTCCAAAAAGTAGGCTTCCATATAGCTTATTCATACCCTCTTAGATTTTTTTTGTTTGTTTGTTTGTTTTTTCGAGGTAGGGTCTCACTATAGCCCAGGCTGACCTGGAATTCACTATGGAGTCTCAGGGTGGCCTCGAACTCACGGCAATCCTCCTACCTCTGCCTCCCTAGTGCTGGGATTAAAGGCGTGCGCCACCACACCCGGCTCCCTCTTAGATTTTGATTAACTCTCCCCCCACCCTTCCTTTACTCAATCTCTTGCCTTGACTTCACTTAGGCCATTCCTCCCCCAGGAATCTGTTCTTTTATTTACATATATACAATACCCTCCCTTTAAGTCCTCCTCTCTTCTCCCTCCTTTATAGCTCTTCTCTAGCTTACTGCTAGCTTACAGTAGCCTCTGCTACTGAGTTTCATTCCAACTCACATACAAGTCCAAACATTTGTAGTTAGGATCAACATATGAGAGAGAACATGCAATGTTTGACTTTCTGGGCCTGGGTTACCTTGCTAAGTATAATCCTTTCCGGGTCCATCCACTTCCCTGAAAATTTCACAATTTCATATTTCCTTACTGCTGAGTAGAACTCCATTGTATAAACATACCACATCATAATTCACTCGCTGGCTGAGGGACATCTAGGCTGGTTCCATTTCTTAGATATTGTGAATAGAGTGGCAATAAACATGGATGTACAAGTATCTCTCAGGTAGTGAGATGAACCCTTAGGATATATGCTTAGGTGTGGTATAGCTGGATCATATGGCAAATCTATTTTTAGCTGTCTCAGGAACCTCCACACTGATTTCCACAATGGCTGGACCAGATTGCATTCCCACCAACAGTGTAGAAGGGTTCCTCTTTTTCTGCATCCTTGCCAGCATTTATTGTCATTTGTTTTCTTGATAATAGTCATTCTGACAGGAGTGAGATGAAATCTTAAAGTAGTTTTAATTTGCATTTATTTCCCTGATGGCTAAGGATGTAGAACATTTTTTTAGATGTTTATAGGCCATCTGTATTTCTTCTTTTGAGACTCTCTATTTAGTTCAATAGCCCATTTTTCTGAGGCAAGCCCAACAGACTGGCCTTTTTTTTTAATGCAGGAGAATGGGTGGGTGGGGGGGAGAATTGGCATTCCAGTGCCTCCAGCCACTGTAATTGAACTTCAGATGTGTGTGCCACCTAGTGTGCATCTATGACCCTGCACACTTGTGTCACCTTGTGTCTGGGTTATGTGGAACCTGGAGGGTTGAACATGGGTCCTTAGGCTTCACAGGCAAGCACCTTAACTGCTAAATCATCTCTGCAGCCCCAATAGTACCCCCCCCCCCTTTTTTCTGTTTTTTTGTAGATAGGGTTTCCCTCTAGTCCAGGCTGACCTGGAATTCACTATGTAGTCTCAAGGTGGCCTCAAACTCACAGTGATCCTCCTACCTCTGTCTCCTGAGTGCTGGGACTAAAGGCATGCACCACCACACCTGGCTGTTTTTGTTTTTGTTTTTAAATATTTTATTTATTTATTTATTTATTTATTTATTTATTTATTTATTTGAGAGAGGGAAAGAGGGAGGGAGAGAGAGAATGGGCACGCCAGGGCCTCCAGCCACTGAAAACAAACTCCAGAGGTATGTGCCCCCTTGTGCATCTGGCTAACGTGGGTCCTGGGGAATCAAACCTGGGTCCTTTGGCTTTGCAGGCAAACGCCTTAACCGTTAAGCCATCCCTGCAGCCCCCATAGCCCATTTTTAATTGGGTTGTTTGATTTATTTCTTCTTTCTTTTTTTTTTTTTTTTTTTGAGGTAGGGTCTCGCTCTAGCCCAGGCTGACCTGGAATTCACATGGTAGTCTCAGGGTGGCCTTGAACTCATGGCAATACTCTTACCTCTACCTCCCAAGTGCTGGGATTAAAAGTGTGTGCCACCACACAGCCCATTTATATAATGTATTACATACAATTTGTGTATGGTGAGCCATGCCTGTATTTCTGGGATAAAGCCGACTTGGTCGGGGTGAATGATCTTTGTGATATATTCTTGTATTCTTTTGTTGAGAATTTTTGCATCTATGTTATTGAGGAAGATTGGTCTGTAATTTCGTGTGTGTGTGTGTGTGTGCTGTCTTTGTCTAGTTTTGGTATCAGAGTGAAGCTGGCTTCATAGAAGGCATTTGTTATAGAATTCCTTTCTTTTTTATTTTATGGAAAAGTTTGAAAAACATTAGTGTTAGTTCTTCCATGAAGGACTGGTAAAATTCACCAGTGAATTCATCTGGGCCTGGACATTTTTTAGTTGGGAGATATTTTATAAGTGCTTGTATCTCTCTACTTGTTATAGGTCTATTTAAGTGATTAGTCTCATACTGATTTAATTTTGATAGGTCATAGAAATCAAGGAAATCATCCATTTCTTTTATGTTTTCAAACTTAGTGGAGTATATGTTTTTAAAGTATGTCCATATGATTTCTGAATTTCTTTGGTATCATCTCTAATTTTATTAATTTTTGTCTCTTTGCTCTTTATTTATTATTTATTTATTTTTCCCCAAGATAAGATCTTGCTCTATCCCAGGCTGACCTGGAATTCACTCAGTAGACTCAGGGTAGGCTTGAACTCATGATGATACTCCTACCTCTGCTTCCCAAGTGCTGGGATTAAAGGCATGTGCCACCATGCCCCACTTTTTAAAATTTCTTTTTTCTGTTTTGTTTTGTTTTTCTTCTCTCTTTCTTTTGGTCAGATTTGCTAAGGGTTGATCAATCAATCTTTTTTTTTTGTTTGTTTGTTTTTTTTGAGGTAGGGGCTCACTCTGGCCCAGGCTGACCTGGAATTCACTATGTAGTCTCAGGGTAACCTTGAACTCATGGTGATCCTCCTACCTCTGCCTCCCAAGTGCTGGGATTAAAGGCGTGTGCCACCATGCCCAGTTTATCAATCTTTTTTATACTTTCAAAAAACCAACTCTTTGTTTCATATGTGTTGGTTTCTATTTCATTAATTTCTGCCTTAATCTTTATTATTTCTCCCCATCTACTGATTTTTGGTTTGCCTTGTTCTTCTTTTTGTGAAGCATTAAGTTGTTTCCTTGTGACCTTTCTAATTTCTTTCTTTTTTTTTTGTGGGAAAAAAAGAGGTATATTTTGGCTTATAGGCTTGAGGGGGAAGCTCCATGATGGCAGGGAAAACTATGGCATGAGCAGAGGATGGACATCACCCCTGGCCCACATAAGGTGGACAATAGGAACAGGAGCGTGTACCAAACACCAGCAAGGGGGAGCTGGCTATAACACCCATAAGCCCACCTCCAACAATACTCTACCTCCAGGAGGCATTAATTCCAAAATCTTCATCAGCTGGGAACCTAGCATTCAGAACACCTAAGTTTATGGGGGGCACCTGGCTCAAACCACCACATTATGCCCCTGGCCCCCAAAACTGATGTCCATACATGATATAAAATACAATACATTCGGTCCAACTTTAAGAGTCCCCATTGTTTTTAATCAATCCTAGTGGTGTTCAAATATCCCCATAGGCCAAGGTCTTTTTTTTTTCTTTTCTCAATTTTTATTAACATTTTCCATGATTATAAAAAATACCCCATGGTACTACCCTCCCTCCCCTGACTTTCCCCTTTGAAATTCCATTCTCCATCATATCCCCCCCCCCAATCTCAATCAGTCTCTCTTTTATTTTGATGTCATGATCTTTTCCTCCTCTTATGATGGCCTTGTGTAGGTAGTGTTAGGCACTATGAGGTCATGGATATCCAGGCCATTTTATGTCTGGAGGGAGCACATTGTAAGGAGTCCTACCCTCCCTTTGGCTCTTACATTCTTTCCACCACCTCTTCTGCATTAGACCCTGAGCCTTGGAAGGTGTGATCGAGATGTTACTCAGTACTCCAGTCACTTCTTTCCAGCACTATGATACCTTATGAGTCATCCCAAGGTCACTGCCATCTGAAAAGAGAAGATTCTCTACCCAAAGTGAGAGTAGCATTAATATAAGGGTATAAATATTAAGAAAAGTGCTTACTGGGAAGTTTGATAAGCATAGTATATACATTTAGCCAGAGAGCAGCAGATGTTACACCCCTGGGGCTCATGAGTACCCCTGTTTTAAGTTTTCAGTATCAGGGATGTATTCCCCCCCATGGAGCGGGCCTCCAGTCCAACTGGAGGGCAGTTGGTTTCCACCATGACAGACATGCCACTATTGCACCCGTTGGCTCATTTGGCCTGGCTGGCCAATTATAAGGCTTGCAGTGTCCACTGTTGAGTATCTTCACTGGTGATATCTCTTTCTCCCATTGAACTACATGTAGAATGGCTTCTTCCAGCTTTCTCTCAGCTGGTCTACATGGAGGAGGTTATCAGCTCAGTTCCAGCAGAATTTCTCAGTGGCTTTGCCGCCCAAGTATGTGGAGTCTTCAGCAGTAGGGCCTTACCATCTATTCCTGGTGGGAAACCAAGGGCCTTGGCAATGGCCTATAATGTTTTGGGGGCATCAGGGACCTCCCTGGCCAACAACTCACTGGAGGTATCCCATCCCTGGTACTGAAAATTTTCTAACAACGATCTATGGCTCCTGAGTGTTCCACTGTCCAAAACCGGAGGATTCCATATGATTTATTTGCATCCTCTTAGATTTTTTTTTTTTTTTTTTTGGTTTTTCGAGGTAGGGTCTCACTCTAGCCCAGGCTGACCTGGAATTCACTATGGAGTCTCAGGGTGGCCTCGAACTCACGGTGATCCACCTACCTCTGCCTCCCGGGTGCTGGGATTAAAGGTGTGCGCCACCACGCCTGGCTTTCCTCTTAGATTTTGATTAGCCCTCCTTCCACCTTTCCTTTACTCAATCTCTTCCCCTGACCTCACTTTGGGCCTTTTCAGCCCTGTTAATCTATTCTTCTATCTAATTTCTTAATATAGGCACTTAAAGCTATAAATTTCTCTCTTAGGACTGCCTTCATTGTGTCCCAAAGGTTTTGGTATGTTGTGTTCTCATTATCATTTGATTCTATGAATTTTTTGATTTCCTTCTTGATTTCTTCATTGACCCATTCATCACTTAGTAGTGTACAGTTTAGTTCTCATGATTTTGTGTATGCTCTGTAGCATTTCTTGCTTTTGATTTGTAGTTTAATCCATTTGTGATCAGATAGAGTTCAAGGAATTATTTCAGTTTTTGTTAAGATTTGCTTTGTGTCCTAATATATGGTCTATTTTAGAGAATGTTCCATGTGCTGCTGAAAAGAATGTTTATTCTGCAGCATTTGGATGAAATGTCCTGTATATATCTGTTAGATCCATTTGTTCTATGACCTCATTTAATCCAGATGCATCTCTGTTTATTTTTTGCTGGGATGTCCTGTTAATTGATAGAAGTGGTGTATTGAAGTCACCCACTACAACTGTGTTTGGTGTTGTCTGTGACCTTAGTTCTAATAGTGTTTGTTTGATGAAATTGGAAGCCCCATGTTAGGTGCATGTATGTTTAGGATTGTAATGTCCTCCTGTTGGAGGGTGCCTTTAATCAATATAAAGTGACCTTCCTTATCTTTCCTAACTAATGTTCATCTGAAGTCTACCCTGTCAGATATTAGGATAGTGACACCTGATTGTTTCCTAGGCCCATTTGCTTGAAACACCGTTTTCTAACCTTTCACCTTAAGATAGTGTCCGTCCTTTGTAGAAAGGTGAGTTTCTTGGAGGCAACAAATTGACGGATCCTGTTTTTTTTTTTTTTTTTTTTTCGAGGTAGGGTCTCACTCTAGTTCAGGCTGACCTGGAATTCACTGTCATCTCAGGGTGGCCTCGAACTCTTGGCAATCCTCCTACCTCTGCCTCCCAAGTGCTGGGATTAAAGGCGTGCACCACCACGCCTGGCTGGATCCTGCTTTTTAATCCATTCTGCAAACCTATGTCTTTCGGTTGGGGCATTGAGACTGTTGATACTGGGAGTTATTATTGAAAGGTGTGTGTTTATTTTGCCATTCTTCTTGTTTTGTAGTGCTTCCAATTTTTCCTTTATTCTCTTGCATTAACTATTATTTGAATATGGTTTAGTTTTTCCTGTTTCCTTATGTGTCTGCCTTTCTTTCTCTTTAGCATGGAGGATCCTTTCAAGTATTTTCTGTAGAGTTGGTTTAGTGTTCATAAATTCGTTTAGCCTGTTTTGTTGTGGAATGTCCTTATTTCTCTGTCTATTTGGATGGATAACTTTGCTGGATAAAGTAATCTTGGTTGACAGTTGTTATCTTTCAGAATTTGGAATACATCATTCCACGCACTTCTGGCTATTAAAGTTTGTGTTGAGTAATCCGCTGTGATCCTGATGGGCTTGCCTTTATATGTGACTTGATTTTTCTCTGTAACTGCTTTCAATATATTTTCTTTAGTTAACATGTTCTTTAATTTTTAATTTTAAAATATATTTATTTATTTGAGAGAGAGAAAGAGGGAGAGGGAGAGAGAGAGAGAGAGAGAGAGAGAGAGAGAGAGAGAGAGAGAATGGGTGCCCCAGGGCCTCCAGCCACTGCAAACGAACTCCAGATGCATGGGCCCCCTTGTGCATCTGGCTTACATGGGTCCTGGAGAGTCAAACCAGGATCCTTTGGCTTTGCAGGCAAACATGTTAACCACTAAGCCATCTCTCCAGCCCTTTTTAAAATTTTGTTTAATTTTAATTTTACTTTTTAGGGAGAAAGAGAGAAGGGGAGGGAGAGAGAATTGATGTGCCAGGGCCTTAGCCACTGAAATCGAATGCCAGATCTTGTGTCACCTAGTGGGCATGTGTGACGTGTGCTTGCCTCATCTTTGTGCTTCTGACTTATGTGGGATCTAGACAGAGATTGAACATGGGTCCTTAGGCTTTTCAGGCAAGCGCCTTAACTGCTAAACCATCTCTCCAGCCCTAGTTTGCTTGTTTTGTAGTTTAGTTAGAATATGGCAGTGAGCAGTTCTTTCTTGATTTTGTCTGGTGTGTTAAAGGTTTTCTGTATCTGTATTGCCGTCTCTTTCCCTATTTGGGGAAATTTTTCTTCTATGATTTTGTTGAAAAGACTAACTATGCCTTTGGAGTGAAATTCTTCTCCTTCTACTATGCCCTGAATTCTTATACTTGTGGTCTTTATATTGTCCTGAATGTCCAGAAATTCCCATTCATGTTTTCCTATTAGTTTGTCTTTCTCTTTGTTGGCCTGTATTAGATCTGCCACCTGGCCTTCTAGTTTAGATATTCTGTCCGCTCCTTCATCCATTCTACTGGTGAGACTTTCTTTCTTTTTCTTTTTTTCTTTTTTTAGTTTTTTGAGGTAGGGTCTCACTTTAGCTCAGGGTGACCTGGAATTCTCTATGTAGTCTCAGGGTGGCCTCGAACTCATGGTGATCCTCCTACCTCTGCCTCCCAAGTGCTAGGATTAAAGGTGTGCACCACCACGCCCGGCAAGAGACTTTCTACTGAGCTTTCTATTTGACTTACTCTATTTTGCATTTCTAGTACTCCTGATTAGCATTTTTTCATTATTTCTATTTCCTTACTCATGTCATTTATTGACCTCCTTATTTCCTTAAGTAGGTTTCCTTTGTTCTCTTGGGATTCCTTCAGGTATTTTTTTTTCTTCTTTGATTCCTTTGAGCATAGATACAGTCATTAAAAAAAAAAATCTTTGTCAGGCATTTCATCTAAAGCAGTCTTATTGGAGATCATTTAGGATGGATTTATAATTTTTGGTGGAGTTGTATTGTCTTAATTTTTTGTGTTTCTTTTATATAATGTAGAGATTTTTGCATGTTGAGTTAATTTGATGCTTGGGTTTTCTAATTATCTGCAGTATTCTTAGTCATGTAAATATAGCTTTATATATCATCAGAGTAGGAGTTTAAGGTGCCAGTGCCAGGTGTGGCTCTTATACTCCCAGAGTAACAGTAGAAGTGTAGTAGACTGGGTGGAGCACATTACTGGAAAATTCTAAAATTCAACTGAGCAATATACACGTTCAACCAAAACCAGCACAGAGTATTTATGCAAGGGTGGGGATTAAAACAACAGATAGTAGGCGTGGTGGCTCATGTCTGTAATCCCAGCACTTGGGAGGCAAAGATAGGAAGATTGCCATGAGTTCAATGCCACCCTAAGACTGTATAGTGAGTTCCAGGTCAGCCTGGGCTAGAGTGAGAGCCTACCTTGATAAACCAAAAAAACAAACCAAAACAAAACAAAAAAAATCAGATAATCTGATAAAGTCAAGGTCCCTTAGGTTGCTCCATACCCTTAATCCTTTCAACTGGGAGGCTGGGATTTCTGGTTTGGAATGGGTTCCAGGTCAGCCTGGGGCTGAGTAAGACCCTGACCCCAATAATGACAGGAAAAAAAAAAAGACAAAGGTCCTATAAATCAGGAGACATCAAAGGCAACAACAGTCAACACCAAAATATAGCTTATTTGAGAATGGAAAAGCTGACCAACAATATATCAATCAAATCTAACACATAACCTTTCCTGACATGGAGGGTGAGGTTAGCGCTTCCAGTGCAGGCCTGTGTACCTGGCTTTGTCAGTAGGCCCTGTCATCTGTTGAGATGGTTTTTCTAATCTCACCAATGCCAAGTGCCCACCTCGGTCCCTCTCTGCTGCGCTGTGGACTCTGTTAGGCTGTGTTGGTGACTGGGTCAGGTGTTCTGGTCGGCTGTGCTGGATGCTGTGTGGCTGGGGCGGTGGATGAGTTCTCCAGTGGCCCACAGCGCTGGCAGGCGGGGAGGGGAGGCTGTGCAGGCTGCCTGGAGTTGTACCGGATCTGTCCAGCTGATCCAGTTGGTGTTCTCCTTCAGCAGCTGCTCCGCCGGTCCCTGCTGTCTTCCCCTTCAGGTCTCTTGACTTTGCCATGAGGCTGATGGGAGGGGAAAATCCCTTCCCCTGGCTTCTGCTCCTGTGGCTCTCCACTGCACTGGGCCAGGTGGGTGTGCAGATTGGGGCTACTGGCACTGCAGCGGGAGCCGCTTTTGTGTTTCCCGCTTGCTAGAAGTTCTGGGTCTCTCTCGTTTCTCTGTTGTGGTTGATAATTCCTTATACACCTTCACTTTTCAGCAGAAGAGGGTATTTTGCTATTTTTCTGCTTATTCCCTCCCCAGGCTGCTTTAGCATGGCCACTATGCCACTATCTTACCTGGAAGTGGGCTTTTGTTTTTCCTTTTTGTTTTTACAAGGTAGGGTCTCACTCTAGTCCAGGCTGACCTGGAATTCACTATGTAGTGTGAGGATGGCCTCGAACTCTGGAGATCCTCCTACCTCTGCCTCCTGAGAGCTGAGATTAAAGGCGTGTGCCACCAAGCCTGGCCTGGCTTTGAAGCAGTGTGGATCAGAGTTTGGCTAAGAGTGTGTCCTGAGCCTGCTGTGCTAGGGAACTGCCCTCTCCATGCCTCTGTGCTCTCTGTGGAAACTTCTCAAGGCTGCAGAGAGTGTTTCAGGAGTTTGCACAGCGCAGGGAGCGCATGCACAGAGCTGGTCTCCAGTCAAGGTGGAGTTCCCCCTGCCAGCAAAGTGAGCTGACTGCTAGCCAGGGCCTCAGATGAGGTTGAGGACCAGAAGGGTAATGGCTATCCTCACAGGGCCACTCCATATGCCCAGGTCTCTCCTTCACAGCATGGTGCCTGGATCCCATGACAGGTGTATTGCATTTTATGACCCAGTTTGGATGTCAGCCTTGGTTTTCCATGAGCTGAACTTGGCCCCTCCAAAATTCATGTACTAAAATCCTAACCCCAGATTCTTAGAATGTGATGGTATTAAAGTCATGATTTAGGGCTGGAGAGATGGCTTAGTGGTTAAGCACTCGCCTGTGAAGCCTAAGGACCCCAGTTCGAGGCTCGATTCCCCAGGACCCACGTTAGCCAGATGCACAAGGGGGCGCACGTGTCTGGAGTTCATTTGCAGTGGCTGGAGGTCCTGGCGCGCCCATTCTCTCTCTCTCTCCCTCTTTCTCTCTCTGTCTGTCACTCTCAAATTAATAAAAATGAACAAATATTTAAAAAAAATTAAGTCACGATTTAAAGAGGTCATTAAAAGTAAAGTGATGGGCTGGCGAGATGGCTTAGTAGTTAAGGTGCTTGCCTGTGAAGCTTAAGGACCCAGGTTCGATTTCCCAGAACCCATGTAAGCCAGATGCATATGGTGGTGCATGCATCTGGAGTTCATTTGCAGTAGCTAGAGGCCCTGGTGTGCCCATTCTCTCTCTCTCAAATAAATAAATATATATATATATATTTTTGGTGTTTTGAGGTAGGGTCTCACTCTGGCTCAGGCTGACCTGGAATTCTCTATGTAGTCTGAGGGTGGCCTCAAACTTACAGTGATCCTCCTACCTCTGCCTCCTGAGTGCTGGAATTAAAGGCGTGCCCTACCATACCCAGTTCGTCACTTAACTTTTTAAAAATATTTTATCAGCCGGGTGTGGTGGCGCACGCCTTTAATCCCAGCACTCGGGAGGCAGAAGTAGGAGGATTGCTGTGAGTTTGAGGCCACCCTCAGACTACATAGGTCAGCCTGGGCTAGAGTTGAGACCCTACTTTGAACGCCCCCACCCCCCCCAAAAAAAAGTGTGTATAAAAGGATCCTGTTTTGCCCACAGCATGACCTTGAACTTGGGCCTCCAGGAAGGTGAGGAATAAGTGATTGTATGACTTTCTCAGCCTGGGGCCCTTTGTGACAGCTCAGAGCCCTGGTGGTGGCTGAGAGCTTAAAGAATGCACCCTGTGGAGGGGACATTTGCAGACTGGTTGGGACCCGCGGGGCTGAATTTTGTAACACTTCATAACAGTTATTCAGTGCTGCATCCTCCAGACAAAGAAGGTGCAAACATATGTGTCACCTGGCCACGGATGTAAGATAGCCTGTGTGGTGGTCACAGAGACTCCACAGGGCTGTTCCCCAAACCCCTGACCACCAGTTTGCCCAACCCGGATGTCTCTCCCAGTGCACTTGTATCAACACTTTAAACCTCTGATCTCTCGGCTCCATAACCTCAGGATTTGTGCACTGGGTGGGCCTCACATTCCCATGTCTCAGTGGGTTTTATTTTTCTCATTATTTTGTGTAATAGGCTGTTACTGCCGCTGCTGACATTGTGGGGCAAAAATTATACCTTTTCAAGGATGTTGTTAAAGAGAGTGGCCAGAGAACATTGAAAGGGAGTAGGCAGTTAGGGTGACTGGGCCCCTGAAAATAAAACAAACAAACAAACAAACAGGAAATTCTGCACTTGCTATAGATCAAAGGATGATCTGGATTCTTATCTCTTGCCTAGTTCTCTAGACCTGCTTTTCCACAAGCAACCTGGGCCCCTCTTGGGAGCGAGGTCTTTACACTGCGGTTGGTGGAGCTTAGACCTCAGAACTTGGCTAGCCTCTTCCTGAGATAGCCTAACCCTAACCAATCAGCATCCGTCTGGTTCACCTGAGCCAGAAGGCAAGGCCCATCTCCATAAGGTTATAAATACATTTGCAAGGGGAGGGCACGCTCTCTGCCGGGCCTGGGCTAGGCCGAGAGGAGAGCCCCCTACTCTCCACGTGGGCTCTTTATCCCCTCCAGCTCCCCACATGGCAGGAACTCTTTGAACTTTCTTTTCCCTCTTTTCTTTCCACAGTTTTCCCAGGCCCTCCACGTGGGATCTCTAGCCACGTGGGTGCCTTTCCTTGGCTCTGTACTTCCCTCAATAAATATAATAATAATTGTAATTATCCTTCTCAGTCCTTTTTATTCAACTCTTTGATTAATGTTAGAAGTGCACCTAGGGCTTGGGGGCTCAGGGATTTTCCCTCATCCCTGAGTACTGTGTTACAAGATGACTTGGTGGAGAAGGCAGCTCGCAGCTACACTTTTACTAGCAGAGCTGCGACTCCTGCACCAAACAGATCCAAGTCCAAGTTCAGAGGCCAGTGGGAGCCCAAAGGTTGCTTCTTAGGGTCTCCTCAGGCATCCGTCGGGGCACAGGAGCCTCTCAGTTTCCACCCAAGCCAGTGCTAAGCTCCAAGATAGTGAACCTCAAACTTCCCTTTCCCTTCTCTCTCTTTCTCTCTCTCTCTCTTTTTTTTTTACTATCTCACTCATTCATTCTTTCATAATTCTTTTTTTCTTGTGCATTTATTCATGAAAGATTAAGGCCCCAAGGACAAAGCATTGGCAAATCTGTCAGAGTTTGCCCTGAAGGGCAGCACTTCTGTTTGCTTTTTTTTTTTTTTTTTTAATCTTCAAAATAAATTCCTTTAAAAGCAGCGAGGCAGTAAAACAGCTGCCATATGACCCGGCCATTCCACGCTTGGTGTATTCCCAAGAGCTGTGAAAATACGGTGGTATATATATGTCCCTGGCACACTTGTAGCTCCCACAGCCAGACCACCATGGCTGCCTGTGTTCACTTTAAAAAAAAAATGTATTTATTTGTAAGGGGAGAGAGAGAGAATGGGCATGCCAGGGCCTTTAGCCACTGAAAATGAACTCCAGATATATGTGCCACTTTGTGCATCTGGCTTTACATAGGTACTGGGGACTTGAACCTGGGTCATTAGGCCTTGTAGGCAAGTTTCTTAACCACTGATCTATCTCTCCAGTCCTGTGTTAACTTTTCATGTTGTGACAAAATACGTGAGCCACACAACTGCAGGGCGGAAAGGTTTGTGTTGGCTCGTGGTGCTGGAGGTTACTCCACCACTGACTGGCTCTGTTGCTCTATTGCTTATGGGCCTGCAACAAGGTGGAAACATCATGGCTGGGGCATGGCAGAGGAAAGTTGGTCACTCAACGTGGCCAGGAATCAGCCAGAGTCGAGGTATATTCCCAGGGCATGCCCCAGTGGCCTACGTCCTCCATCCAGGCCCCGCGTGCGTGTCCAGGGATGCATGGATGCCGGCAGGAGAAGTCAGAGGCTCAGGGTGAGTAACTTCTTGCAGCCCAGCCACTTCCCAGAGGCCCTTCTCTGAACATGCTCTGGGGACCTAGCCTTCAACTCATCCGCATCCTGGGGGGACATTTGTCGTTTCCTGCAGGTTGGACGGGCCGTCACCATCTTGAAGGAGAGAGCTATGACCTGCACAAGAGCCTCATGAGACCAGGCCCGTCAACTCCCTGACGTTCTGTAAGAGGTCAACAACTGATCAAGGGCGGGATGGGAAGCCAGGAGTGCAGCTACTTGTGAGCGAGTCACTCATGTTCTGGTAAGGCAGCCCAATAAACTTATTGGTTCACCAAGCTGGACTTGGATGGAATCTTTTCTTTGGTCTGTCTATACCCTCTCTATCTGGAGTAAGACATTTGTTTTCTAAAAAAAAATTTAAAGATTTGTTTTTATTTATTTATTTATTAGAGAGAGAAAGAGAGTGAGCCAGGGCCCCTAGCCACTGCAAATGAACTCCAGATGCATGTGCCACCTTGTGCACCTGGCTTACGTGGGACCTGGAGAATCAAACCTGGATCCTTAGACTTTATGACCAAGATCCTTAACTGCTAAGCCATCTCTCCAGCCCCAGACATTTCTTACAAAAACAAAAACAAAAACAAAAACAAAAAAAAAACAAACTTATTTTGGCTGGAGTGATGGCTTAGTGGTTAAGGTGCTTGCCTGGGAACATAAGGACCCAGGTTTGATTCCCCAGTACCCATGTGAGTCAAATGCACAAGGGGGCGCACACATCTGGAGTTCATTTGCAGTAGCTAGAGGCTTTGGCATACCCATTTTCTCTCTCTCAAATAAATAAATAAATAAACTCTTTAAAAACTTATTTATTTCTGACGATTTTATTTATATCTAATACATATAGTTTTTTTTTTTTTTTGAGGTAAGGTCTTGCTCTAGCCCAGGCTGACCTGGATTCACACTGTAGTCTCAGAGTGGCCTTGAACTCACAGTGATCCTCCTACCTCTGCCTCTCAAGTGCTAGGATTAAAGGTGTGCGCCACCACGCCCGGCCATATCTAATATATTTGGAGCATGTTCATCCCCCTCACCCCCCCCCCCGTTACCTTTTCTTGTTCCTCTCCCACTCCTACTTAACCCCTTATTTATCCCACCTCATCCCTCTTCTACTGTGATGTCTTTTTTTGTGACCCACTGAGATTAAGTAGGGCTGCTTGGCCAGGCGTGGTGGTGCATGCCTTTAATCCCAGCACTCGGGAGGCAAAGGTAGGAGAATCGCCATGAATTCGAGGCCACCCTGAGACTACAGAGTGAATTCCAGGTCAGCCTGGGCTAGAGCGAGACCCTACCTCAAAAAAAAACAAAGCAAACAACAACAACAACAACAACAAATTAGGGCTGTTGTCATGAACCTGGGTGGGGTGTTATTTACTTCAGTATGGGCAAGTACCATTGCTACACCACTGAAGACCATGACTCCCCTCCCAGCAACCATTAGTGTCCACCCCTTTGGGAGAAGCGGCGTCTCATGACCCTTGATGGAATGTTTACAGGCTCAGTTTTTAAAATTATTTTTCATGAGAGAGAGAGACAGACAGAGAATTGGCATGCGTGCAGCAGATGTGTGCACCATCTTGTGTGCATGTGAGACCTTGCGCACTTGTGTCACCTTGTGTGTCTGGCTTACGTGGGACCTGGAGAGTCAAACACGAGTCCTTAGGCTTCACAGTCAAGCGCCTTAACTGCTAAGCTGTCTCTCTAGCCGTACAGGCTCAGTCTTGTTTGGGAGACCACAGCTGCTGTGAGTTCATTGATCTCACAGCCACGCAGGGCCCAGAAGCTAGCATTACCCAGCACTCCCCACCTCCCCCATCTCCCAGCTCTTACGTTCTTTCTTCTGTGATGTTTCTGAGTCGGGGAGGGGAGTGATGTAGATGTCTCATTCAGTGTCAAGCACTAAACAGTCACTTATTCTCAGCACTTTGACCAGTTACGAGTCTCTGCGTTAACCACAGTCCCTTGCTAACAGAAGCGCCTCTGACCAAAGCTGAGAGCAGCCCCAGTCTATGGGCACGAACATAAATATTTAGAAGGCATACGTGGACATTTCTTTAGGTCTCCCCAAGGAAAGTCTCCCGGCACACTCGCCATGCGAACTGTAACACAGCCTATCAATGGAATGATGCCCAAGTAGACTGAGGTCTAGCCACAGAGTGGAAGATTACGTGTTAGTAGAGAAGAGTGAAGGGTCACGAAGCGCATGCACCCCAACAGTATGACACGCCAGGCTCCAGAAGCCAGTCGCGAAAGGCTATATTTTGTATGACCCACCAACATGCCATGCCCAGAAGGGACAAACCCACAGAGGCAGAGCTGAAGGGTCGAGTCCGGGCGCTGTGGAGTACAGGGAATCTCCATGGGCTGATGGAGATGCAATGCTGGCCATGGTGACAGACGCATATGTCTGCCACTGTGTGAAATGTCATCGGCTTGTCCCTTCAAGTGGGTGAATCATGTGTCGTGTGATTTACATTTTAATAAAACTGTTGAGAAGTAGCAATGCTTACCTTCAGAGAGTTGTTAAGAGGGATAGTTATTTTCTGTAAAATATTGAAAACAGTACTTGGCATTTGCTAAATGTTCAATAAATGGTAGCTATTTTAAAATGATAAATTCATGCCTGTAGCTCCAGCTCCTTGAGAGGCTGAGTTTGGAGGATTGCTTCACCTGGGAGGTGGAGGCCAGGCTGGGGCAACATGGTGAGAGCCTGTCTTACAGGAGTGGACCAGGGCTGGGGGGTGGCTTAGCCGATAAGGCATTTGCCTGCAAAGCCACCCAGGTCCAATTCTCCGAAGCCATGTAAGCCAGATGCACAAGGTGGTGTGTGAGTCTGGAGTTCATGTGCAGCAGCTAGATGCTCTAGTGTGCCTGTTCTCTCTTTCTCTCTCCCTGTCTCTCAAATAAATATATATACATATGGGTGTGTGCATGCGGGTATGTGTGCATATCTGTGTGTGCGTGTGTATCTGTGTGTGTGTGTGCGTATCTGTGCGCGTGTGTATCTGTGTGCGTGCGTATCTGTGTGCGTGTGTATCTGTGTGCGTGCGTATCTGTGTGTGTGTGCGTATCTGTGTGCATGTGTGTGCGTGTGTTCTTGTGTATCTGTGTGTTTGCATTCATGTATGTGTGTATCTGTGTGTACATGCAGGTGTATGTGCATTTCTGTGTGTGCGCGTGCGGGTGTGCGTGCGTATCTGTGTGCGTGCGTATCTGTGTGCGTGTGCGTATCTGTGTGTGTGTGTGTGCGTGTGTGCTTGTGTATCTGTGTGTTTGCATTCGTGTATGTGTGTATCTGTGTGTACATGCAGGTGTGTGTGCATTTCTGTGTGTGCGCGTGCGGGTGTGCGTGCGTATCTGTGTGTGCGTGCGGGTGTGTGTGCGCGTATCTGTGTGTGCATGCGGGTATGCGTGCGTATCTGTGTGTTTGTATCCGTGTATGTGTGTCTCTGTGTGTACATGCAGGTGTGTGTGTGTATCTGTGTGTGCGCGTGCGGGTGTGCGTGCGTGTCTGTGTGTGCGTGCGGGTGTGTGTGGGCAGCAGGCTAGCTGAGTCTAGCACAAGCTCAGGTGGAACCCCAAACCCCAGGCTGGTTTGGCCAGGGCTTCCTCTGAGTACCCAGCACGCCTTACAGCCCTCCTCACCCATAGACACAGCCCTGGGTCTCTCTCCCCCACGATCCCTGCACTGGCCTGTCTCTGGGTTCTGGCTGGTCATCTGGGGCTTGTGGTGGGCAGGCTGCATGCTCACAGAGGAGGCGGACAGCAGCTCCCTCCATCCACTCACAGCACCTCTGCCTTTCCATGGGCCAGGCCGTGGAAGGACTGTTGCCTGCCAGAGAGCCCCACCCTGAGAAGCAAATGCTGGCAACAAAGAAGGGAGGGAGGGAGGTAAAGGGAAAGGAGGAAGAGGAGATAAGGAAGAAAGGACGAAAGTCCTCTGCACCCGAGAGCTTGACCAGCCTCCCAAGGCGGGGCATCTGTATGGAGACAAGCCCGGGCTCCTCCAGAACCCAAACAGAAAGAGCCACAGTGGGTTCAACTGGCTAAAAGGAGACGGGCAAGGTGGGTAGAGGGGGTTGGCTGTGGCCGTGGCTATGAGAGGGACCGAGGGGGAGGACAGCCCCACCCCAGAGCTGCTGGAGGCCCGCTAATGACAGCTTGATGTCAGAGCTGGCCTCACGGCTCTTGCCTGAGCTGGCATCTCCAGTGGCCCTATGCCAATTAAAAATGAGCCGAGCATATCGTTCGTTAGTTTCTAAATCATCAAGAATCCAATTAAGGGAGTCTTAGATCCACTCGACCGGTTCTGCCAGTTGTCGGTGCTGGAGAAGCTGTGCTGCGAGGAGGCGAGGAGGTGAGGAGGCGAGGAGGCGAGGAGGCGAGGAGGCGGCATCTGCGCTCAGAAGACCTTCAACGGCGAGGTCTGGCAGGAGGCCTGCTTAAATTGGCCTGGGAGGGCAGATTCATGGCACCTCTGGGCAAGGACCTTTGCCACCTGGCTGCCTGAGTGTGGTCCTGTGTGTGAGACACCCTCTTTCTGCAGGGTGATGGGCCACCCCAGGGAGAAGTGGAGAGAAAGTTCTGAATGTCGCACTGGTTAGCTTCGGCCATCTGTTCCTCCCTTCGGTTTACAGTGGAAGAGGGGTCTTCGTGTCACAGCCCCAGGGGTAGAAAAGACCCTAGAGGTCACCTTGACTTATCTTACCCAAGTAACCATTTATTTACAGAGGTATTTGTTTCTTTTCTTCGTGTGTGTGCCGGTATGTGTGGGCATAGGTGTACATGGGGGGGGGGCGAGGGGACTACCCTGTGTCACCCTCAGGCATTCTCTCTCTCTTTTAGACACAGCCTTTCATTGGCCTGGTACTTGTCAATCAGGCTAGACTGGCTGGCTGGCGAGTCCCATGGACCATCCTGTGTCCACCTCCCCAGTGCTGGGATTACAGGCGGGGTCTGGAGAACCTCACAAGGCTGGCACTTTACTGACTGGCCTTTCCCCCCCCAAAAAAACCTTGTTTTCTTTTTAAAAAATTCTTCCTGGGCAGCTCAGTCTGGCCTTGAACTCACAGTGCTCCTCCTTCCTTAGCCTCCCCAGTGCAGGGATTATAAGTGTGCGCCATTGTACCTGGTTCCCAAGTGACCCTTCAGCCTGAGACCCTTTGAGGACAAAGGTGGTGTGTCCTTCAGAGCCCTTCACTAGAAAGCAGCAGGGTCATGGGGAGACCTTCCTGAGGCAAGAAAGGAGTTTCCTAGGGACTGAGGAGATGCTCAGCGGATAAGGTGTTTTCCATGCGAGTGTGAGGACCTGGGCTTGGATCCTGAGTACCCTTGTATAATTCTGGGCATGGTGGCACTTGCCTGTAACACCAGCACGGGGGAGGCAGAGACAGGAGGATCATTTGTAGTGGCTGGAGGCCAGGGTGCACCCATTCTCTATCTCTCTCTCTCTCAAATAAATAAATAAAATAATTAAAAACATAATTTAAAAATATAGAAGAGGCACTAGTTGGAAGGAAGAGGGGGTTCAGGGGAGGGGAGAGGGGATAAAGGAGGGTGATGGGAGGGAGTTATCAAGGTACATTGTGTATATGTATGGAAGTTGCTCATAAAAATAAGTAAAAAGGGCTGGAGGGTTGGAGAGATGTTTCAGCAGTTAGGGCGCTTGCCTGCAAAGCCTAAGGAGCCATGTTCTACTGTACAGATCCCACATAAGCCAGATTCACAAAGGTAAGAGAAGTGCAAGGGTATACATGCCCACTAGGTGGTGCAAGTGTTTGGAGTTTGATTGCAGAGGCTGAGGTCCTGATGTGCCAATTCTCTCTCTCTTTCTAAAATAAAAGAAATAACTTTAAAGGGCTGGAGAGAAGACTTAGTGGCTAAGGTGCTTGCCTGTGAAGCCTAAAGACCCAGGTTTGATTCTCCAGTGTATTAGTCAGGGTTCTCTAGAGGCACAGAACTGCTAGAATGAATTAATTTAAAAAGGAAATTTATTGGATTAGCTTACAGTAGTCCAGTAGCAGTTGCAGGCCCGAGAATCACCCAACCTGGTAACTGCTCAGTCCACGTGGCCAGATGCCTCAGCAGTCCCAACCTGGCACCGCAGATGGTGCCGGAAGGCCTGGAGGCTTCCTGAGGAGCCGCTGGGTTTCGATCCACGTGGGTCTTCAGTTGATGCTGTTCTTCAGTCCGCGCTGGTCTTCAGTCCACGCTGGAAAGCAGCAAGCAGCTCCGGCAGCCAAGTGGAAGGAAGGAAGGAAGAGCTCTTTTCACCCAGAGCTTCCTTATATGAAGTCCCCCTCTGAGTGGGGCGCCCACTCTGGGGGAAGGGCTCCCTCTAGGGGAAGGAGTTCCTCCTTTAGTTGATCCTTCCTAGAAGCAACCTCGGAGACCCACCCGAAAGGGAGTTCTGTGGATTACTAAACAGATCAAGTTGACATCACCTTAACTATCACACCCAGTAACCACATAAGCCAAATGCACAAGGTGGCACATGCAATTAGAGTTTGTTTGCAGTGGCTAGAGGCCCTGCTGTGCCTTTCCTCTCTCTCTCTTTATCTGCCTATCTCTCTCTCAAATAAATAAATAAAATATTTTAAAAAATTAAAAATAAGGTGGAGGACTGGAGAGGTGGCTTAGCCTTTAAGGCACTTGCCTGCGAAGCCTAAGGACCCATATTCAATTCTCCAGATCCCACGTAAGCCAGGTGTACAAAAGGTGAGGCAAGTGCAAATTTGTACATACCCACTAGGTGGCGCAAACATCTGAAGTTCGATTGCAGTGGCTGAGGCCCTGGTGGGCCAATTCTCTCTCACTCTCTGTCTCTCTTTCTAAAGTAAAATAAAATAAAATAAAATGAAATAAGGTGGAGAGCTAAGCATGGTGGTGCATGCCTATGAACACAGCACCCAGGAAGCTGAAGTAGGAGGATTGTGTGAGTTTGGGTACAGTTACAGAGTAAGTTCCAGGTCAGCCTGGGCTAGAGTGAGACCCTGCCTCAAGGAAAAGTAAAGATGGCCAGGCATGGTGGTGCACACCTTTAATCCCAGCACTCAGGAGGCAGAGGTAGGAGGATCACTGTGAGTTCGAGGCCATCCTGAGACTATATAGTGAATTCCAGGTCAGCCTGGGCTAGTGTGAAACGCTACCTTGAAAAACCAAAAACAACAACAAAGAAGTAAAGATGGAAAGCAGCAAGTGGCCTCCATAAGTAAGTGTGTGTGCGCACGTGCGTGCGTGCTCACACACACACAGAGAGAGAAGTTTCCTGGATTTGCACTTTTGAGGGACTGGAATAGCCTGTCATGTCTCCACTTACTACCCCGCTGGTCTGTCCCCTTTAGGGCAGCCTCTCCTCTGGGGCAGGCTGGCTGTGAGGACAGGACGGACCATGGACAGCTCCCCAGCTGCTGTCACAGCCCCCCCCCCCCCCAGCTCTCTGGTCTTCCTTCAGCTGCCATTGTTAAAACCAGTTTGGGAAGCTCTGTGATTGGTCTGGTTTGCAACCTGAGTGACAGGTGAGGACTTAATGATGGGAACCACGTGGTGGTGCACATACACCTGTAGCCCTACTCCCCCAGGAGGCAGGTGTGTGTGTGTGTGGGTGGGGGGATCATGAGTTGAAGGCTAGCTTGGGTTCCACTTCAAATAAGAGCTTCTCTTTAAAAAACAGGGGGTGGGGGGTGGGGGTTGTGCTGGACAGACAGCTCAATCAGGAAAGTGCTTGCCTTGCCAGCATGAAGACCTGCGTTCATTTCTTAGAACCCCTGAAAACCTGCCAGGTGTGGCGGTGCACGCCTGTAATCCCAGCACCGGGGAGGTGAGGACAGGAGGACCCTGGACCTTGCTGGCCAGCGACTCGAGCCTAACTGGCAAGCTCCAGGCCATGAGAGCCCTGTTCTCTGAAAAGACGTGGATGGTGCTGTGGCCTCCACACCCACATGCACACCTGTGCATGCACACTCACACGCTCATGTGTGTCCTTACACACGCACACATGCATACACACATGGAGGAAAAAGAAAAAGACGAGAGAACTTCGTGGTGGGGTTTAGTTGTTATTTACTGAGTACTCCCCGCCCTGGGGCCACAGGCCAGGCCCGCTCTACACCTATCCAAAGACAAACCACAAATGAGGAAGGAAAGTATAAAGGGAAGTCTGGAGGTCGCTGGCAACTGCAATGACAGTGGCACAAGGTGTCCTAAGGCTGGTGGAGGGGACATTCTAATTAATCTAGGGCCACTGTAACGAACTAACTAACTAACTAAAATAAAGCCACAGATAGGGAAAGTCACCAGCACCAGACACAGGCTTCTCACGGCTCTGGAGGCTGGAAGTCCACTGCTCGAGGTGCTGGTGGGTTTGGGGTCTGGTGAGGTCTGTTTCTTTTGTTTTTCCAACGTAGGGTCTCACTCTAGCCCAAGGTGACCTGGAACTCATTCTGTAGCCCCACGCTGGCCTTGAACTCATCATGATCCTCCTACCTCTGCCTCCCTAGTGCTGGGATCAAGGGCATGCGCCACCACGCCCAGCTCGAGGTGGGTGGGGGAGGGGTTTTTGTTTGCAAGTGGCTCTTCTCACCCTGTCCTCTTATGGAGGAGGAGGGCAAGGTGGCTCTTGTTTTTCTTTTCTTTTTTTTTTTTTCATTTTTACTCATTTCTGGGGTGTCAGTCACCTGTGGCCAGCAGGAAATGCATTCATGAGAATGTGACCCCATTCTATGTGGACAGCATGCGCTCAGCACTTACCCTGACACCCCAGAAAGTAAACAAGCAGATAGAGGGGCTGCTGCATACACCACATTATATGACCCATATCTGGTTTCCATGACATCCGATAACTGTTAACTTCCGTCCATTTTAGCATCCTCGGAGATTCATCCTTGTTGGCAGACACAGGAGTGTCGATGTGTGGTCTCTTCACGTGAGCTGTGGTCCAGGATCCTAGTATATCCACACACATCAGGTTCATCACCAACGCAGTTGCAAGGAGCTGACTCCTTTGTACACTTTCCCGATGCCTGTGTGAGGATTTCCTCTGCTCACAGCTCTGGTGGGAGGCTGGGTAGCATCCAGACAGTCCCTTCAAGAGCTGCTTTGCTTTCTGAGGGTTCAGCCACCTGCGATCCACCTCGCACAGTGCAGTAGACTATTGGGGAACATTCATAGAACTTTTATTACAGATACTCCATCACTGAGCCACACCCCAGCCCCTCACTGGGGGATTCTAGGCAGAAGCTCTACCACTGAGCCATGCCCCCAGCCCCTCACTGGGGGATTCTAGGCAGGAGCTCTACCACTGAGCCATGCCCCTGTCCCCTCTCTGGGGTATTCTAGGCAGGTGCTCTACCACTGAGCCACATCCCAGCCCCTCACTGGGGGATTCTAGGCAGGAGCTCCTCCACTGAGCCACGCCTCCAGCTCTGTATAAATAAATCCTTACTATAGGTATGCATGCTTGGGTAAACACATAATACTGTTTAGGGTTTGGTACCTTCCTCATTTCAGGCATCTGTTGGGGGTCTTGGATGTGTACCCCATAAATCAGGAGGGACTCCTGCACACTACTGTAGGCGGACTAAGAAACAGTTTCCTTTATAGCTGCATTGGTTTTGCAGACGTGTGTCCCCATGGCCCTCAGTTACCACAAAGGCTCCCTTGGCCACTCCATGGCTGGTATTTGCCTGGCTGGGCTCTGGAATCAGGGGCTTTAATTTGTGATTCTCTAGTAATCACTGCTGTGGAGCATCTCTTGGTTGTGGCCACCCGCCCAGCCCCCTCACTTGGCCTCTTCCATCCACCCGTCAGCTCTCCTCTGGGCTGTTCATCTCTTCCTTGATTTGTGGGCGTCTTCTGTAGACCCGAGATGCTCATCTTTGTTTGCTCATATGTGCTGCAATACCCTGCCTGCTCTGTCTCATGGCTTTGTTGATGGCGTGCTTTGTCATACAGAAATTTCTAATCTTGCTCCACTTGGCCCTATCCATCTTCCCTTCGTGATTTGTGTCTTTGATGTCGGTGGAAGAAATCTCTCCTTGCTTAAGAATGGTGGAAAGTTTGTTTTGCTGCCTTCTACATATTCATGTTCACTCGATTAGATTGGTGCTGCTTTCAGCCTCCACCATGGACGTTTCTTTTGTCACTGGGCAGAGGTTAACGCAGAGATGCATATCTGGCCACAGTACTGAGAATAAGTGAGTACTGTGTGCTCAGTCCTAACCAGGACATCTCTCCCACCCGCTCCAGGGCTCAGCGAACATCATGGAAGAGGGGAGGAAAGAACGTAAGGATGAGGAAGAGCGCTACGGAACGTTGTCTTCCAGGGTGCGTATTAAGACCGTCACAAAAAGTGCCATGACAGGGGTGGCTTAAACCATAGACATTTATTCTCACGTGCTGGAATTATTTTTGTTTAATATTTATAAAATTTTTTGTTCATTCTTATTTATTTATTTGAGAGTGACACAGAGAAAGAAAGAGGCAGAGAGAGAGAGGGAGGGAGAGAGAGAACGGGCGCGCCAGGGCTTCCAGCCACTGCAAACGAACTCCAGACGTGTGTGCCCACTTGTATATCTGGCTTACGTGGGTCCTGGGGAACCGAGCCTCGAACTGGGGTCCTTAGGCTTCACAGGCAAGTGCTTAACCGCTAAGCTATCTCTCCAGCCCACGTGCTGGAATTCTAAAGTCTGACATCATATGGTGGCCAGGATTCCACATGCAGTGCCCTCTGGACTCCTTTCCCTGTGTTCTTACAGGGTCATTCTGTGTCTGAATCTCTCTCTCTCTTTCCATTTTTTCTTTGTGTGTGCACATGCACACACATGTGTGTAGAGGCCAGATAGCTACTCAACCGGAGATAGCTACTTTTTTTTGGCATGTGTATGTGTGCGGCCTGCATGAATGTATATATACAAGTTTATATGTGTGAGTGCATGTGCATGTGTATATGGAGGCCAGAGGCTAACACTGGCCGTGCCTACCTCTATTGCTTTTCTACCTTATTTATTTATTTTGTCTTTTGAGGTAGGGTCTCAGTCTAGCCCAGGCTGACCTGTAATTCACTATGCATTCTCAGGGTGGCCTCGAACTCACAGTGATCCTCCTACCTCTGCTTCCTGAGTGCTGGACTAAAGGCGTGCTGGCATCCAGCCTTAATCTCTTTTTATAAGGACCCTAATTATATAGAGTTAGGACCCCCTTGACCTCATTTTCACCTTATCACCTCTCTAAAGGTCTTGTCTCCAGACACTGTCGCATTCTGAGGTGATATGAGTTAGGACTTCAGCTATGTATTTTGGGGGACACAACTCAGCCTGTTGCAGGGAGGGAGTACGGATGGAAGGCTCAAGACCTTCGGAGTCCTGCCGGCACTGAGCCAGCAGGAAGTCACCCAGACCAGGGACATCTGAGGCGTGTGACACCCTGAAGGACCAGCCATGGAGGGCCCTTGTGGATCAGCAGCCGTAGCTCACTTCTGTGGTGACCTTCTTATTGCTGGGACAAAACTCCTGACCCAAAGCAGTTTGTGGGAGGAGAGGGTTTACTTGAAGCTTACGGTTTTGAGGGCAAGTTTCATCTTGGCAGGGAAAGGATGGCACAAGTAGGATCTTGTCACATATCTGGGTGGCAATGGTCCAGTACTGGGTTAATAAACTCCAAGGTCTGTCCTCGGACACACCTCCTCCAGCAAGCCTCCGCCTCCCAAATTGCCACTGGCTGGAAACCAAGTACGAGGCTTGATCACAAACACACAAGGCTATGGGGACGCTACATTCCCATGACCACGCTCACCATGGGGAAGAGGCCCCAGAGGCAGCAGAATCAACGACCAGCTCTGCCACACACACATTAGGGGCTCAGACCCTACTGTTTAGGGACACAGGGGTGGGCAGGCCACATTCTAGATACTGTGGAGAAACAGGGGTGGGCCTTTCGGCCTTCCTGATAGTCCTCCATCTGTTCTCATCGGGGACATCAGTGTCCCTTGGAAGCGACACGTTCCTCCAACTTTTGGACTACATAACCGAGAACGACCAAGCCCATCCACACCATAAGCAGTACCCTACGTTACCTGCTTACCCAGAGACCCGGAGACCTGGAGACCCAGAGCAGTCAGGAAGATGAGGGTGCCTGGGAGGGTTCTAGGCCAGAGACCGGTCTAAAGAAACAAAGAAGGGAAGGAGAGGGATGAAGACAGTGGATGAGGAGGGAGAGGGAAGGAAAGAGGATGGAGGTAGGGCTGGCTCCCTGCTAGCTCCCTTCTGCCTGCCTACAAGGGGGTCTTCAGCTGAGCTGTATGGCCAGGGAAGGTGCTGGGAGGGCAGAAGGGATAATGGCGTCATCGGGCCGTGGGTGGGGAGGGGCTGCAGTCCTGACGTGCTGCTGCCCGTCTGCAGTCAGCCGGGGTAGGCGGAAAATCCCCTTCTCCAGCGGCCGCAGCTCAGAGGCTCGAGCCTCGCCCTGGGCCACACTGTCACTCACTCTGGCTCTCCTCCCCCAAGGCCACCTGCCAGCCTCTTGGGATTAGACAGAGAGATGGGACTGGCTGCTCTAAGGCCGGCTGAGCCCCTGGGCATTAGGCATTGCCTACTGACCTTGAGAAGGTGCCATGAGGGTGTCTGGGAGGGAGGAGGCGGTGGAGGGGAGGCGCTGCCTGAGCCCGGCCAGGACCCTTTCCCCATTCAGGTTTTACTGCCGCTGATGTGCTTTCTTTCCTGCTTTCTCCTTTCTCTTCTTCCTCCTCCTTCTCTTCCTCTTCCTCCTCCTTTTCTGTCTGTTCCCCGACCCCTGCCGAGGTAGAGTCTCACTCTAGCCCAGGCTGACCTGGAATTCACTATGTAGTCTCAGGGTGGCCTCGAACCGGCTGTGTGTGATCCTCCTACCTCTGCCTCCTGAGTGCTGGGATTAAAGGCGTGAGCCACCACGCCAGGTTTCTTTTCTTAATTATTGTGGTAAAATTAGCATAGCTTGGATGGAGAGATGGCTTAGCGGTTAAGGCATTTGCCTACAAAGCCAAAGGACCCCGGTTCGACTCTCCAAGACCCGCGTAAGCCAGGTGCACAAGGGGGCGCACGCATCTGGAGTTCGTCTGCAGTGGCTGGAGGCCCTGGCGTGCCCATTCTCTCTCTCCCTCTTTCTCTCTCTCAAATAAATAAATAAAAGAAAAAAAAAATAAGTTCCTGAGGTTTAAAAAAAAAATTAGCATAGCCTACCTTTTACCACTTCAGTCATTTAAACTGGCAATACTGTGGCTTGCAGTTCATTTACTGGGTTCCCACACATCTTCCCTCTCTCCCAAGGAAAGTCCTCCCTCCTGAAGTGAGCGCTTGCTTACCTCCCCTACCCCAGGCAGCCCTCATCACTTCCCATTTCTCTGCTGCTTTGTTCTGGCTGTTCCTCAGAACAAGTGTCTCGGGTCCGTTTCTTTCCATGGCTGAGAGCTCTCGGGATGCACACGTGGGTAGATTGTATTTAACCCATTCATTCATACACCAAGGCGCAGCTGGGCCCTCCTGCCTTTGTCTGCTGTGGCTGGCGCTGCTGTGGGCACTTGTGGAGAAGGTACTGTTTGAGCCCCTGTGTACTGGCTGCATTTTTGTCTTGGTGGTGGTGGTGGTGGTGGTGGCAAAGCACCTGGCAGAAGCATCTTCGAGGGAGGAAGGGTTTATTTTTCTCACTGTTCTGGAGGGTTTGGTCCATCACGTCCGGCAAGGCATGGTGGTTGGAACATCTCAGTTCATGGCTGCGGTCAGGGTCACCGTGGTGGCCGGTCATATTGCTGTAGCAAACAGGAAGCCAAGAGAGCCCAGGGCGGAAGTGGGTCGGGCTGTATTTCTCAACGGTCCACCTTCAGTGACACACCCCCACCAACCATGTCTCCCATCCCCAAGGTTCCTCGACCTCCCAAAACCTCACCATCAGCTGAGGAGCAGATGTGGGGGACATTTCACATTCAAATCATCGCACCCTCTTTCAGTTTCTGGGGCACATACCTAGGAATGCAGACATGGGAATTCTACATTGTTTTGTTGCATGTGCACATGCATGCTCCCTCCATGCAATAAGACAAATGAACAAATAAATAATATAGTCCCTGGAACTTGAAAGACTGAAGCAGAGGGGTCATTTGAGTCCAGAAGTTTGAGACCATCCTCAGCAACACAGAGACCCCATTTCAAAAAAAAAATGTCCTGCCCTTTAAAAGTTACTGTAAAATAAAATGAAATAAAATTAAGTGGTTGTGCTGAGCATGCAAGGGTGATACAGAGAGCAAACATTTGTAAATCAGATTTCATTATCCAATAAAGGTCTTGTCTCCAGGAGATTTAAGGACTGCTCGCAACTCAAGAGCAAAAGAGACAATGCAGTTTAAAAACGAGGGTTGGAGAGACGGTGTAGTGGTTAAGGCACTTGCCTGCGAAGCCTAAGGACTCACGTTCGACTCTCCAGGTCCCACGTAAGCCAGATGCACAGTGACGCAAGCACGCAATGTTGCACATGCACCACGAGGGGGCGCACGTGTCTGGAGTTGGATTGCAGAGGCTAGAAGCCCTGGCATGCCAATTCTCTCTCCCTCTCTCCACCGCTTGCATAAAATAAAAAGGCCAGTCTGTTGGGCTTGCCTCAAAAAAAAAAAAAAAAGTAAAAATGAGCAAAGCAGTTCCACGTGTGCATGTATGTTCACATATGTACGTATGTGTGTGTGCACTTGTGCACACGTGGAGGCCAGAGACGCTGCCCACCTCTTATGGAGATAGCATCTCTCGTTGGCTTGGAGCTCACCAATTAGGTGAGAGTAGCTGAACCAGCAAAGCCCAGGGATCCTCGTGTCTCTGCTTCCCAAGTGCCGGGATTGCATATTCATGCCACCACACTGGTTTTTCTACATGGGATCAAACTCAGATCCTCCTGCTGGCAAGGTAGGCACCTTACTAACTGAGTTATCTCCCCAGCCCTATCTGTCTATATTTAACCAATACCACACTGTTGTTTTTTTTTAACTGTAGTTTTACAGTATGTCCTGGTGAGAGTGTGCCAACCTCGTTCCTTTCAAGGTCATCTTGGTTATCTGTCTCTTTTGCACCTGGGTGAGTCTGATGAGGGCTTCCACTGGCTCACGCTCTGGGCAGCATCTGGTCGAGGCAACGGTTTGGACTCTTCTCCCTCTGACGCTGGTCGTTCTAGGATCCTGCTTTTCTCTGCCACATAGCCACTTGTCATCAATCCTTTATCCTCTCCTCTAGTCACTGAGTCTCGTGCACAGCTGCCCAAATTTCTTGGCGCTAGCAAATATCACCGTTTTCCCCACGGCCCACAGCTCAGCAGGGTTATGAAGGTCCTGAGGTTTTGATTATATGTCCCTATTATAATCCTGACTTTGATCTATAATATGTATAGTGCTGTGAGTTTTCACCTATCCATCTATCATCCATCCGTCATCAATCCATCTATCCACCTGCCCATCACCCATCCATTCATCCATTCATCTACTCAACTATCCATCCTCCCACCTATCCATCATCCATCCACCATCTACCCACCTACCACCCACCCATCCACTCACCCACCCAGCACCCATCCATTGTCTATCCACCCACCATCCACCCATCATTCATCTACTCACCCACTCGCCCATCCACTCACCCACCCACCCATCCATCATTTACCCACCCACTACTCATCCATCTATCCATTCACCCTACCCATCCACCACCCATCAATCTATCCGCTTACCCACTCACCCATCCATCTATTATCCATCCATCCACTAACTCACTCATCCACATACCCACCTATTTATTTAGCCATCCATGCACTTACCCATCCATCCATCCATCCATCCATCCATCCATCCACCTACCACTTCCCCTGTGCACATAACCATCTCACCTGTACGGACTCTCACCTCACCTGGGCACACCGAGGCCTGCTGGGACCTAATATCTGTGCTCCTCCCAGGCCCAAACAAGCTGTGTGCAAGGTGTGCTGGGCGTGTGGGTAACATACAAGGCAGGGCTTGGGGGGCAGTGGACCCTCCCATCCATCCAGGCTCCTGCCACTCTGGGCTATCCTCGCCTCTGTGAAGCGGGTGCCGTTTGCCGCCCTAACGGAGGTTTTAATCTCCTTCACTCTCTTCTCATTGCTCTGTGGCCTCCACCTGTTGAGTCAGGGCCGCTGGCTGTCTCGGGGGCGGCAGATAGAGCTAAGAACAAATAAGTCAATGGAGTCTCCAGGTGAAATTTTAAAACCTCATAGCAGAGGCAATATTCTGAAAGCACGGAGGCTTTTTTTCTTTTTGCGAGAGTGGGGCTTTTTGAGGAAGAAAAGGGTTTTAGGTGAGAACATAGATTTCATTTGCATTAGCTGTGGGGGATGCTGCGAGGAGCCTTTCTTTTGCCTGAGAGGGGTTGTGGGGGGGAGGGCAGAGCAGCCTCTGGAATATGGGGGGGAGGGGTGCGTGTGGAAGTCCCAGTATAGGAGACTTGGCCATTCTTCAGCCTTGTGTCTGTGGGGGAGGAGCCTGCCCTTCTGGCCACAGTTCAGGGACTGTAGTCCTTGCTGGTGGGCGGCCACGAGGTCAGCACAAGAAACTTCTGGGTGGCTGTGGCTGTCTGGCTGCAGGGGCACGCGGCAGGACAGTAGGGCGGGGCTGGCAGCAGGGTGGATGGCAACCTCTGGGCTCCATGCACTGGCCCTCTACACCTTTGAGCCTGGGGGTCTGCTGGGACAGACCAGCCAAGGAAGCTTCCTGGGGCGTGGGGACCTCCCTGCACCATTTGAAGCTCTACCAAAGTTTGTGAGGTCCCCTGTCTCTGAGTGAGAGCAGCCCTCCTTTGGGAACCCCCTCCCCTTCCAAGGGATGTAGCTGGGGGTGTGATGGCCCCTTAGCTCACTTCTCTTGCAGCTTTTCTTATGGGCACCCATGAGCCTGGTACAGTGCTGGAGACACAGGCAGGTGCCAGCTATGTTCAGATCTTAAGTATTCCTGAGGCTGGACCCTTCCTGTCATTGTGGAGCTGAGGGTGATTCTATTCGGGGCTGGAGAGGTGGTGTGATGGTTAAGTTTTTCCTTTATTTATTTATTTAAGAGCAACAGAGAGAGAGAGAGAAAGAGGTAGATAGCTAGAGTAAGAGAATGGGCGCGCCAGGGCCTCCAGCCACTGCAAATGAACTCCAGGCGCATGCGCCCCCTTGTGCATCTGGCTGACGTGGGTCCTGGGGAATCGAGCCTTGAACCAGGGTCCCCAGGCTTCACAGGCAAGCGCTTAACCACTAAGCCATCTCTCCAGCCTGGTGTGATGGTTAAGTTTTGTTGTCAACCTGATCTGTTTGGGAATCCACATATTTCTCACAAGTGGGTCTCTGAGGTTGCTTCCAGGGAGGATTAACTGAAGGCAGGTGGCCCCCCTCAGATGGGGACTTGATATAAAGAAGCTTTGGCTGAAAAGATGGAAAGAGCCCCTTCCTTCCTTCCACCTGGCTGCCCGAGCTGCTTGCTGCCTTCCAGTGTGGAGTGAAGACCAGTGTCAACTTAAGACCCTGCGTGGATCGAAAACCAGGGGCTCCTCAGGATGCCTCCAGGCTTTCAGTGCCGGATTGGGACATCTGAGGCATCCAGCCTCGTGGACTGAGCAGCTACCGGGTTCCTTGACTCTTGGGCCTATAGCTGCTATTGTTGGACTGCTGTAAACTAATCCAATAAATTCCCTTTCAATAAAATTCATTCTATTGGTTCTGTTCCTCTAGAGAACCCTGGCTAATACATATGGCTTGCCTGCAAGGCTAAAGAACCTAGGTTTGATTCTCTAGGACCCACATAAGCCAGATGCACAAGGTGGTGCATGCGTCTGGAGTTTGTTTGCAATAGCCAAAGGCCCTGGCTAGCCCATTCTCTCCCTCTCTCTCTCTCATAAGCAGCTAAAAAGAAAAACAAAATTAAATATTTAAATTATTTATTTGAGAGAGAGAAAGGTGTGGGGAGCGGGGAGAGGATGAGCTCGCCAGGGCCTGCAGCCACTGCAAAGGAACTGCAGACGCATGCACCACCTTGTGCATCTAGTTTATGTGGGTACTGGGGAATAGAACCTGGGTCCTTAGGCTTTGTAGGCAAGCACCTTAACTACTAAGTGATCCCTCCATCCCCTAGAAAGAAAATTAAAGAAAGAAAGAAAGAGAGAAAACCAGTGGAATGGGGGACACCTGAGGTAAGAGGATCGTCGTGAGGCCGCAGAGTGAGTTTAAGGCTGGAGAGATCATGACTCAGCAGTTAAAAGGGCTTGCTTATATAACGTCTGATGGCCAGAGTCTGACTCCCCAGGACCCATGTAAAGCCAGATGCATAAAGCAGTGCATTCATCTGGAGTTTGTTCCCAGTGTCAGGAGGCTCTGGTGCACCCATACTTTCTCTCTCTGTGTCCTCCCTCAAATAAATTAAAAAAAAATTTCAATGTGGTGGCGCACGCTTCTAATCCCAGCACTTGGGAGGCAGAGGTAGGAGGATCGCCATGAGTTCAAGGCCACCCTGAGACTACATAGTGAGTTCCGGGTCAGCCTGGGCTAGAGTGAGACCCTACCTCGAAAAACCAAAAAATAAAAAAAATTAAAAAAAAAAAAAACAACAAAAAACAGACAAACAGAAAAGCAAAGAACCAAACAATGCATCTGAGTGCAGGTGCACACCTGTGATCCTGACCTCCGGGAGGTAGGGGCAGGAACATCAGGGGCTTGAGCTTCACCTAGGCTACGTGACGTTGTCTCAAATAGACTCAGCTGTCTGTCTATCTATCCATCCATCCATCTATATTTAGCTAGCTAGGGAGGTGGCTCAGTGGGTATATAATACTTGCCTCACGAGCACGGGGACCTGAGTTTGTCCTCCACTATGCACACAAAATGCCAGGTGTGGTGATGCGCACCCACACTCCCAGTGCTGGAGGAGGAAACAGGAGGCTCCCTGGGCTCTGTTGGCTGGCTAGTCTAGCTGAATTGGTGGGCTCTAGGTCAATGAGAAACCTTGTGCCAAGGAAGATGACATTTGAGGTTGCCCTCTGTCCTCCACATGTATGTGACCTGCACACGCACAAGGCATATTTAGAAAAGATTTCTCAGGTCTGTCTTCCTAGATACTCCTTGAGCGAGGGCTTCAGAATCAAAAGGTTAAAGCCTGCCAGGGATACAGAGTGAGTTCAAGGTCAGTGTGGGCAACTTCGTGAGATCCTGTCCCAAAACAGGAAGTAACAAGAGTGCTGGGGCTTTAACTCAATGGCAAAGCACTTGTCTAGCATGTATGAGAACCGAGTTTCAAACCCAGCGTTACAAAAAATAATAATAATAAAGAAACAAACATTATGCAAAATGACAAATGTGGAATTGCCAAGGACTCTCCCAAGGCCATGTAACAGAGTTCTGACAGAAGCCAGCCATTCTCAGAAGTTTCTAGACCCATCCATTTGTTCAGAGATCTGGCCCTACAGTCTATGGCCCCTTTGCCCTATCCCCCGCACCTTCGTGATTTCTGGGAGTGGAGTGTCTGCAAACTCAAGTTTAAAGAGCTTGCTAGGAACACTGCGTAGTCGGTGTGCTGGTGACTGTCCAAACTCAGCGGTCTCAAGTGTTTATTAAACTGTAAAGTATAAACTGAAGTGCACAGACACACTTCTTCAGAGGAGTCCCTTCCCCTTCAGTTTGCATTCCTGTCTTGAAGAGTCTCTTGCAGTGAGCAGATACAATGTACCATGTGACCGGCTTGTAGATACATTTTTAAAAGCTAACTTTAAAGATATTACTTTATATTTGTATCTGTACTTAACAGTTCAAACACAAACACAGAAAGCAGCTGTGGGAACCAGTTTTCTGTGACTGTGTCACTTCTCTTGTTACTATAACAAAATACCTGATAAGAAGCAATATATATATTTTCCAGGCAGGGTCTAGCCCTGGCCCAGACTGACCTGGAATTCACTATGTAGTCTCAGGATGGCCTTGAACTCACAGTGATCCTCCCACCTCTGCCTCCTGAGTGCTGGGATTAAGGGCATGTGCCACCACACCCATCAAGGAGCAAGTAAATGCTTCTATTATATTTAACTGAGAGAGAAAGAGAGTACGGGATGGGTACACCGGGGTCTGTTGCCATGGCAAACTCCAGATGTATGTGTCACTTTGTGTGTCTGGCTTTATGTGGGTACTGGGGAATTGAACCTTGGCTGGCAGGCTTTGCAAGCAAGTGCCTTTGACTGCTAAGCCATTTTCCCAACACCTGATAAGAAGCAATTTAAGGGAGGAAGGGTTTGACTTGGCTCACATTTGGGGGGTACAGTCCATCCTGGCATGAAGGCAGCAGCATGAGGCAACGGGTCACACTGGATCACCAGCCAGGAAGCAGAGAGCAACAAATGCTGGTGCTCAGATCTGCCTGTGCTTTAAAAAAGGTAATTTAATTAATTAATTAATTAATTTTTTTATAATAAATTTATTTATTTGAGAGAGAGAGAAAGAAAGAGAAAAGAGAGAATGAATGTGCCTGCCAGGGTCTCCAGCCACTGCAAACAAACTCTAGATGCATGTGTCACCTTGTGCATCTGGGTCCTGGGGAATCAAACCTGGGTCCTTTGGCTTTGCAGGCAAGCGCCTTAACCACTAAGCCATCCCTCTGGCCCTGCTTGTCCTTTTTATACAGCCAGGATCCAAGCTCATGGGATGGTGCTGCCCACGGTGAGGGTGGGTCTTCCCATCTCAGTTAACCTAATCAAGGAACTCCTCCCAGACAAGCCCTGAGGCTTCTTTCCTCGGTGGTTCTGGCAAGTTGATGAGACTGAGCGCCATAGTCACCGTGACAAAGCACCCAAGGCCGTCACTTGGTAGGAGAAAGGGTTACATGGCTCCAGGTTCCAGAGGTCTCAGTCCGTGGTGGCTTTGTTGCTTTGAACCTGTGGTGGCCCAGAACGTCATGGTGGGGGCCTGTGTGAGAGGAAGCAGCTCACCTCTTGCTGGCCAGGAAGCAGAGAGAGACAGGACGAAGTCAGTGTTCATGCCTGCAGGGGCACTCCTTCCAACCACCCAACTTCCTCCCACTGGGCCCCACGCTTTCAAGTCTCTACCACCTCCCAGGATTAGGGCCAAGCCTCCGACACATGGGCCTCTGGGGACACCTCAGATCAAAATGACAACAGACAAGACTCAGCTTGCTTCACTTCTGAACACAGCGGTTTGACCTCAGCCCTCTCCACAGCCAGAGTGGGGCTGGCTCCTCATGTGAGCGTCCCACCAGAGCAAGTTAGGGCTCAAGGTGCTTTGAAGACCTATGCTTTGGAGCTGAATGCTCCTTTGTGTCATTCTTCATGGGGCAGAGTCAAGGGGAGGAAGTTAGATCCCGATGGCGAGGAGAAGATGGCCACAGGAAGATGGGGTGGGGGCTGGAGAGATGGCTCAGAGGTTAAAGGTACTTGCCTGCAAAGATTGGACTGGGTTTGATTTCCAGTACCTATGTAAAGCCAGATGCACAAAGTGACACAGGCACCTCGAATTTGTTTGCAGTGGCAAGAGGCCCTGGTGCACCCATTCTCTCTTCCCCCTTCTCTCTCCCTCTCTTCTCTCTTTGTCTTGCTGCTTGCACATACATACATACTACATACATACATGACAAGCTGTCCTCAAGTTGAGCAGATTAGAGATGATCTGTGTGTGTTCTCTCACCCAGGTTCTGGGAGGAGACCTGTGGAGGGGCTCAGCCTTGGAGTTTCCCTCGGGGACTCACCGGAGGGAGGCTGCAAAGAACTTGTATTCTGAATATGTAAAAAGGGTTTACTGGCCTGGAGAGATGGCTTAGTGGTTAAGGCACTTGCTTGTGAAGCCTAAGAACCCAGGTTTGATTCTACAGTACCCATGTAAGCCAGATGCACAAGGTGGCACATGCATGTGGAATTCGTTTGCTGTGGCTAAAGGCCCTGACATGCCCATTCTCTTTCTAATTGCCCCCTATCTCTCAAATAAATAAATAAATAAATAAACATTTAAAAAAATGTTTACAACCCAATAACAAGAGATTAAGAACCTGTTTTTATTTTTTATTTTTATTTTTTGGCTTTTCGAGGTAGGGTCTCACTGTAGCCCAGGCTGACCTGAAATTCACTGTGTAGTCTCAGGGTGGCCTTAAACTCATGGTGATCCTCCTACCTCTGTCTCCTGAATGCTGGGATTAAAGGCATGTACCACCATGCCAGGCTTAAGAACCTGGCTTTAAAAATGGACTACGTGTTTAAACAGGCCCTTCAAAGAAATAGGTGAGCGTACAAAAGACAGTCAACATGGAACCCACATGTCATCCCAGCACTCAAGAGGCTGAGGTAGGAGGAGGCCAGCCTGGGCTACACACGAGGCCCCCTATCTCAAAAACAAAAATGAAAGAGCTCAATATCGTTCATCAGTAGGGAAAGAGATGTTAGATGCACAATGAGATACGACATTCCTCCTGTTAGAGGGGCTAAGGTTCAAAAGCCTACCAGGTACAAACGTTGACAAGGATGTGACTCTGCAACTCTCATGTGTGGAATGGCCAACGGGGCGTATACAATGGTTTGGCCAGTTGGGGACTTTTAACGGTTTCTTACGTTTAACGTACCTGGGACCCCATCCTTAGGCATCCCATGAGAAAAGCAAGCACAGTCCACTCAGGGAGGAGGCTTGAATGTTCCTGAGGCTCCGTTTGCAGATGGGAGGGCATGGTACCTGCCTGGACTCTTGGATTCCTTTAGCTGGACAATGTCCATCACCCAAATAGCCTGAATAATTGGGGCTGTTACTTTTGTATCTCCCTTTATCTGCAGGAGGGGAAACCGAGGCTGCAAAAAGCAGGGGGCTGCTGGGGAATGGCCAGCCGGTTGGAGTTCAAGCTGGGCCCCGTACTGGGTCCTCACGGCCTGCCTCAACCCACTGTGGCTTGGGGACATAGTCCCCTCCTTCTTTCATCTTGGCTGGGCCACCTCCCGACTACCTTACCCCCATCTCAGATGAGCGAGACTGCTTTCCTCTGAGCTGGCTCAGGCAGTGCTAATTGGGCAGAATGGAGCAGGCTCTCCCCGAACCTCCCTGCTAATAAGCACACGTTAAGGGAACAGGAGCTGCCAGCGCCCTTGCTGAGCTGGGCTCAATTAATCCCAGAAGCATGTCCTCTTGGCTGGCTGTCTCTTCCAGCAGTCGGCCTTGACAGTGTCAGAGGATGGGAGGGATAAGAAGGGCTTCGGGTGGCCACTTCACTTTGGAAGTTGGAGCCCTGGGGTCCCCAGCGAGGAGAGGGAGGCGCGGTCCCTCTGCAAATGGAGGCGCGGGTCTGTCATGTCCCATCCTGCCCTTTCCCCAAGTGGCTCAAGTCTGGAGCTGGAGCAGGGTGGGGAAAGGTGGTGGGTGGGACTGGGCCTGGAATTTGGGTGGGCCTTCTGCTGGAAAGGTGAGGGTGGGGCTGGGAGTCTGAAAGGTGGTACCCAGTTTCCACAGTCTGCTGGATCAGTTTTGCCTCGCCCTGCTAGGAAAATCTTTGTTTCGTTTTGATTTTGAATGCAGAGTATTGCCACGTAACCCAGGCTGGCCTGGAACTAGAGATCCTCCTGTCCCCACCTCCAGGGTGCTGGGTAAAGAGGCTTATGCCACCGTGTTTAGGCAGGCCTGGTCTCTGCTCCTGTGGTGTGAGGGAAGACCCTCACGTGGCCTTCAGGGCTGGCGTGGGCTTATTTCTGTGGCTTGGGTGTCCTCAAAGAAAGTGTGGGATTCCCAGGACGCGTGTCCCAAGAAAGAGGCGGGTCTCCATCATTGCCTCCCGCCATGTGTTACCTCCTCTACAGGGCTCCAGGACTTTGCAACACCAGCTTGGGTTCAGTGGCTCCTAGAGCTGCTCCTGACGACTGTACCCCCATCTCTGACGAGCCAGTTCTGGAAGGGCACGTGGTGTGGAGGCAGAGCCCGCGGCTACAGTGCGGCACAGTGGTTAGGGGCAGATGTCCGTGCAAGTGGTGGGAACCGGTTTCTTATGAGGGTTTTCTCTTTCATTGGCAAGCTCACTCCCTCCCTTTCACCACTTTGCTCTGTGAGTGTTTCTGACTGTCGGTGGCCCTGGTTGGGTGATATTAGGGGCCCAGGACAACAGGGACTGATCACTAAGAAGGGACTGTCCAGGGTCGGGTGTTGCTGGAGGTCCCCATGCCAGTGCCAGGGACTACCCCTGGGCTTCTCTCGCCACTGTCTGTGAGACCAGGCTCCACAGCTGAGGCTCAGGGTGGGAAGACATACAGCAAATCCTGAACGTCGCCTTGACCCTTGTCCTCCACAGCGTCCCCTGCCGCCGTTCCATACCCCGATGACCTGCGAACCTGGAGACTTGGCCTGGGTCATGTGTGGGTGGATGCCTTCATCATCACAGTGGAGAAGGGGAGACAAGGTATGGAGGTCAGGTCTGCGCCCTCCTGTGACCTGGGCTCCACCCTGGGCTCCTTGTGGTTCCTTACGTACACATTGGGCACAGACCCCTGCCTCCTGAGGTATGCATAGCATGATGACGACAACAGGAAGAGGCAAGGCTGCACAGCCCCAAACTCCCTGAGACCAGAGTGGGGTGTGTTGATGGGGAACCCCAGTCTTTTTTTTTTTTTTTTTTTTTTGGTTTGTCGAGGTAGGGTCTCACTCTAGCCCAGGCTGACCTGGAATTCACTATGGAGTCTCAGGGTGGCCTTGAACTCAAGGCGATCCTCCTACCTCTGTCTCCCGAGTGCTGGGATTAAAGGCATGAGCCTCCTCGCCCAGCACTTTTTTTTTTTTTTGAGGTAAACTCATTCTAGCCCAGGCTGGCCCTTGAACTCACAGCAATACTCCCAGTGCGTGCTCGGATAAACCCAGGCATTAGCATACATATCTTCTAGGCTCTGTTGTAAAAGTGGGGGCCCCTGTGTTTTGTAGTTGAGTCCTTCAGCCTCAAACCAGCCCAGGCCCCCCTTTCCACCCAATTCTCCAAGTTAACAAGTTCAAGGCCCAATGAGCAAGTAACTAGATTCACAACGTTGATGAAAGAAACTGGAGATATAAATAAATATTCCTGGAGCGATTCCACCTCCTGCAGGCATGAACTTTGAATAATTGAGGAGAATTATGCGGAGGACTCTAATCAAAACTTTTTTTTTCTCCTTCGTTTGCTAATTACCTCTGGGCTTCATCAGTGTCAAAGTCTAATCAACCCCAGACATCTTAATTGACCCTCGGGAAATGCTGGTGATGGGAGGGCTTTGGTGTCACACGAATGGGGGCTGGGAGTCAGGAAGCCAGGGTCCTAGCTTGCAGCCTCCCCTGGCTGGGGCTAGAGGCTGGCACTGGGGAGGCAAGCACCTAGCTCTGGTCTAGGGAAATGAAGCTTTCTTCCGCCCTGCAGGCCTCCTTGACGCCATCCTCCACATCTGCCCCTGCTGAGTTTACCTGTGGACTAGGTGGGGCTCCAGTGGGCTTCATACAGAGTGGTCCCAGAGCTAGGATTGACTCCTCACCAAGAAGTAGGGCTGGGGAGCTGGGGTTGCTCCTTTGGGGGGGGATTTTGGAAGTCTGCAGGTGGACGGAGGATTTGATTGTTTTTCCTGAATAAAATATGCACAGGCTGAAAAATCTCCGTCCTAAGAATGGTGGAGACATGGCTCGGTGGATAAAACGTTTGTCTTTGAGTACCTGAGTTCAAATCTCCAAATCCCATGTAAACGCTGGAAGCTTTAGCGGGCTTTTGTAATCCCAGCACACCCACAGCAAGATGGGAGGTAGAGATGGGAGAATTTTCTGGAGGCTTGTGGACCAAGTGGTGCAAAATGAGAGAGCCTGTTTCAGCAAGGTGGAAAGGGAGGACTGGCTTGAAAGTTGTCTTTTATAAAAATATTTTATTTTTATTTATTTATTTGAGAGAGGGAAAGAGGCAGTGTGTGTGTGTATTGTGTGTGTGTGTGTGTGTGTGTGAGAGAGAGAGAGAGAGAATGGGCCCGCCAGGGCTTCCAGCCACTGCAAACGAACTCCAGATGCATGCGCCATCTTGTGCATCTGGCTTGCGTGGGTTCTAGAGAATTGAACCTGAGTCCTTTGGCTTTGAAGGCAAGTGCCTTAATTGCTAAACCATCTCCCCAACACCACCACCCCCCACTTTATTTTTTAAGCAGGGTCTCGGTCTAGCCCAGGATGACCTGGAATTCACTCGGTAGTCTCAGGGTGGCCTTGAACTCATGGCAATCCTCCTACCTCTGCTTCCCAAGTGCTGGGGTTAAAGGCATGTGCCAACACGCCAAGCCTTTTTTTTTTTTTTTTTAAGAGGTCCGGTCTCCCTCTAGCTCAGGCTGACCTGGAATTCACTATTTAGTCTCGGGGTGGCCTTGAACTCACAGCAATCCTCCTACCTCTGCTTCCCAAGTGTTGGGATTAAAGGTGTGCATCACCATGCCTGGCAAAGCTCTCCTTTGACCTTCACATACATTACACCCCCCCCTAAAATAAATGATAAACAAATAATTTGTTTTTAAAGAATGCCTGGGAAGAGACCTTGAAAAGTAAAATCCTGCAAAGGGAGCAAGCAGGTTTGGGTTGGTGGGGACCTGTGTATGTATGTGGGGGGGGGGGGCAAGGCAAGGGAGTGCTAGGGAGGAGGGGAAGAGACCCTGGCAGGCGGGGTCCTAAGAAGGCTCTGTCTGTCTCTCTGCCCTCCACCTCCCCACTCTCTCAGCATCTCCATGTGGCCTCATCTGTCCCAATCTTGCTGCCTTGCACTGTCTCCATCTGTCTCCCAGGGCTCTTCTGGGCACACAGCTGGGCAGGGGACAGTTGACCCACTCTACAGTCTGGCTGGCTTGCCCCTTGTGGTAGGGAGGTGGCCCAGGACCAGTTCAGGCCAAGCAACACAACACAACATTACAACCACTGTGTGTGACGTCCCAGGGTCTGAGAGAATCACCCTTGACCCCCCACTGAGGCCAACTGGGCTTCTCCCACTATCTCTGCAATCTCTGGCCCATGCAGGGCTATTCATTCCTGATGGGAGGGGCAGACAGAGGGCTCAGCTACAGACTGAACCCCATCGCACCCTGGGAGGTATTCTGTGTGGCTAAGGCCTGTCTCCTACACACACGAAGATACAGGCTGTGCCATCCCAGCCACAGCTCTGGCCTCCAACACAGAGTGTACCTGCCCTGGCTAGCCCCGGGCTACACCTCCCCCGTGGCCCGGGTGTCCTGGCCTCCTTGGCAGGCAGGAGCCATTCACCTGTTCGTGATAGATGGTCTGTTCCTTGTCCCGCCCAGCCTCTCTTGCTATTTCGGTGGCAGAATCATCTTGATCCCTGGCGGCCGCCCTCCTCTCTGGGTAGGCACAGGGAGGCTTGCTGGTGCTGTAGTCATGGCGTTCATTTTCCATCCCCATCTCCTCTCTGGCCCCTTATTGAATTTTGGACTTTTTTTTTTTTTTTGGACCTCTGGAATGAGTAGACATTTTCTTGGTGATATATTTTTTAATAAAAACCATCATTTATGATTATTTTTCCTCCCTGATTACTGTCAGCCCCCTCGTTTGATTTTTTACCAAAGCGACTTTGCTTTTTCTTTGTCCCCCCCCCCCCCCAGTGCAGAAGGGGTTGTGGGTCCATGGCTGTGGTGTTTGCTCCTGAATCACAGGCTCTTCTAACCACGTAAGAGCCTCCAGTACGACCCTGTGCCATGTCCCCAGCCCTGCTGGGCTCCTGGGCTCTGCCTCCCAGTGACTGTCACCTGCACACCTTCCCCGGCATATGCTACCTGTCCCATGTGGGAGACGGTTCTGAATCTCTGAGTCATCAGTTCGCTGTCTTTAAAGCCAAATGCATGTAGGAATATGGACCATTATTAATCAAGTCAACAAATACTTCCCAAGGAATCCCTATGTCCCAAAAGTTCCTACCTACCTGTATACACCTCTTCCCTCTGCATTCATATAATGGAGCCCTGGGAATTCCCGTGATTTTGCTGTGTGACCTTGGGCAAGTCACACACAAACCCTGAGCCTGCCTCTTCATATATATATATATATATATACACACACACATATATATATATATATATATATATATATATATATATATATATATTATTTTTTGTGAAAGTCTGGGAGCTGGGTACTCCCATCCCTGGAGGCACATTTCCCTTGTCTGTCCCCAGGTGACACGTGCCCTACACAGCTGCAGCCTGGCCCAGCTCCTTCATGGCTGACTGCCAGGCACCAGGAGAAGCCAGGCCTGTATGGGCCACTTCCCTCACTCTGCCATGTACCCGTGTCTGGCCAGCTGGGCTCTGGAGTCCTGGTCCACATTAGGGAATGGCTGCTTGCCCTGGGTCATGGGTGATCCTTGCCAGGGGGACCCTGCAAGGTCTGAGGGGCTTGTGGTCTCCAGAGCCCATGGCCATGTTCTGTCTAGCCTTGAGGTGGGCCCAGGAGCCAGGCATCTGCCTGCATGGCCTTTCCTTAAAGCTGGTGGAAGAGGTCACTATGCATATTCATGATTCTTACATGAATATTCATGATGACAGTGAAGCTCCCCTGTCTACCCTCTTGCCCTTGGGCACCTCCATGACGGCTGACTCCCCCACAGCCTCAAATCTCTGTTGACCACCCCCCCCCATGTGAGCTGGCAAGGCCCTCTTCCTCCTCAGATGGTGGCTCCTTAGTGGTGCATTGGAGCCCCTCCCCCCAAGGAGACCTGTGGCCGGCTTGAGGCTCCCATTCAGCCCCGACCCTCTTCCTGTATGAAAGTTGGCCTTTCCAGGCCTAAGCTTCCCTTCTGACCTCCAAGACCCCTTCTGTCCCTGAAAGACCCAGGGCTGCCAGGGCCCCATGGGTACACGCAAGCTCTGGTTCCACTTTCCAGGCTTCCATTGTGCCCGAGACAAAGCCAGAGGCTTGGGTTCCTCAGGGGGTGCCAGGCAGGATGTCGGGTTACCCAGGACTGGTAACCAGAGAGGCCTGTGGTCAGATGTCTCTCCTTTCCCATCCCCCACCAGGGTCTGCTCAGCTGACAGACCCCCTGGGACAGGACGGGGGTAGGATGAGCTGGGACCTCTGCATCGAGGCCACAGTGCACGGAGGGACTTGGGCTGACTGCTGACAGAGTGTGACCCAGGAGGAGGTGCAGCGCTGAGTCCCTTCCCCTCCATACTCAAGGCCCAGCCGTCCTTGGCAGGTGCAGGAGAGTTCCTGGCCGGGCCATTTGTCCAAAGGGGAGCTAGCTTGATAACCTCTCGTTACGCCCGGGACAGCTTTCGAGCCTCACTCTGCCTCCAGGAGCTAAGGTCCCCGAGTCTTGCTTTGTGGGTCCTGCAAACTCTGGGCTTTCAAGATGCCCCGTCTCCTCTCGGGGGGCCCTTGTGCCACTGGCCTTGTCTGGAGGGTTTCAGTAGGAGCCAGTAGAGGGCTGGAATCACCATGAGGCTCAAACCCTGTCCAGCATCTTCCAGAGAGTTCCAAGACACTTAGGTGCCTTTCTGGAAAGCGTGTTCTGTTCACACGCACTGCCTGCTGGGAGTTTTGCCGAGCCTGTACTTCACAGGCCTCAGCCTGATCACTGCACACTAGCAGACTAAAGGCTCTGATAAGTCCTGACTTCTCATCCTGCCTCCCCAGATAGGTCTCATCTTGGACATTTGGCTCTGAGCTCACCAGTGAGGCTGTAGAAACCCAGAGCGCTTTGTCACTTGCCCAAGGTCACACAGCAAATGTGTGTCTTGGGAAGGAGGGCTGGTACCTCATTGAGTGTCTGCTTACAACCACCTTTTGGAATGGAGGACGGATGGAGGTCTCCTAACACTGGTTCCTCTGTGCAGATGGACCCCCTGGGAGCTTTGTGACTGAGCCCCAGCCTGCTCTGTGCCATTTACCTAAATGCATCCAACTTTGTCTTCCCTGGGGACCGGCGCGGCCACTGCCAACATCTGTGGGGACAACGGCAGCAGAATGCCTAATGAGGGCTCGATGTGGCCCTGCCACGGAGCATGAGCTGGGACAGATGGCCTATCATTATCCATTTTTATTAATTACTGCCTCTCTGGGCAGCGATTGGTTCCCAAGCTCAGTCTTGTCAGGCGTGTGGGGGCCCCAGTTCTTCTGGAAGGAAGAAATGGCCCTTCACAAGCACAACATGCCTTTCCTCCCAGCTGCCTTTGAGGCCACAGACATATTTGGCTTGGTGAGGTCCCTGGAGTGCTGGGCTAGGTGAGGAGAGAGAAGCAAGCTTGCGGCTAGCACCATTTGAGGATCCTGGATAGAGGGACAGGTGCAGGGAGAGGCAGAGACCCTCAAGGCCACTGGAGGCTGGGGGCCACACAGCCAGGCACTGGGCAACTTCACTCATGCTTTTTTTTTTTTTTTTTTCTAGCACTCAGGCCCAGGTCTCTGTCATGGGGGCCTCGGAGACCACCACCCCCTGATGCTGTGACCGTGGCATTTTCTGGGGGTGTGGTCAGAGCCTGCCTTACCTTTTAGATACTTAGGGTTCCATCTGTCCTGGGGAACCCTGAGTATTGAAGGGTTTCAGACTTTGATTACAAGCCCAGCATGGCCTCCAGTCTGTAGTCCTGTCCCATCTCCTCTTACTTCCATCTGTGACCCGGGTCACATGTAGAGCTCCTGAGGCCTTGTCCCCAACCCCTCACTGGGGGATTCTAGACAAGTGCTCTGTCACTGATCCACACCCAACAACCTCTCACTGAGGGATTCTAGGCAGGTGCTCTACCACTGAGCCACACCCCCAGCCCCTCACTGGGGGATTCTAGGCAGGAGCTCTACCACTGAGCCACACCCCCAGCCCCTCACTGGGGGATTCTAGGCAGGAGCTCTACCACTGAGCCACACCCCCAGCCCCTCACTGGGGATTCTAGGCAGGTGCTCTACCACTGAGCCACAGCCCCAGCCCCTCACTGGGGGATTCTAGGCAGGAGCTCTACCACTGAGCCTCACCCCAGCCCCTCACTGGGGGATTCTAGGCAGGAGCTCTACCACTGAGCCTCACCCCAGCCCCTCACTGAGGGATTCTAGGCAGGAGCTCTACCACTGAGCCACACTCCCAGCCCCTCACTGAGGGATTCTAGGCAGGAGCTCTACCACTGAGCCACACTTCCAGCCCCTCACTGGGGGATTCTAGGCAGGAGCTCTACCACTGAGCCTCACCCCCAGCCCCTCACTGGGGGATTCTAGGCAGGAGCTCTACCACTGAGCCACGCCCCAAGCCCCTCACTGGGGGATTCTAGGCAGGAGCTCTACCACTGGGCCACACCCCCAGCCCCTCTGGGGGATTCTAGGCAGGAGCTCTACCACTGAGCCACGCCCCAAGCCCCTCACACTGGGGGATTCTAGGCAGGTGCTCTACCACTGAGCCTCACCCTCAGCCCCTCACTGGGGGATTCTAGGCAGGAGCTCTACCACTGAGCCTCACCCCAGCCCCTCACTGAGGGATTCTAGGCAGGAGCTCTACCACTGAGCCACAGACCCAACCCTCACTGGGGGATTCTAGGCAGGAGCTCTACCACTGAGCCTCACCCCAGCCCCTCACTGAGGGATTCTAGGCAGGAGCTCTACCACTGAGCCACAGCCCCAGCCCCTTACTGGGGGATTCTAGGCAGGAGCTCTACCACTGAGCCACACCGCCAGCCCCTCACTGGAGGATTCTAGGCAAGAGCTCTACCACTGAGCCACACCCCCAGCCCCTCACTGGAGGGTCCCATGCAAAATCTGGCACCTGTGCACAATGTCACAGATCACCAGAGCTACTGCTTCAAGTCTGGTTTGTGGTGGGTCCTCTTTAACTCCTTGTTCTACCTTGAGGGTTGTGTATGTTCAATGCAACCTCTAAAAAGGAAACAGAGCCTTTTCTGGAAAGAGAACTCCCTGGACACTGAGTTTGGGCTATATTGTTGGGGAGGAGCAGGGTGTCCCTCCAGGCTGTGTGGGAGAGCAAGGGTTGTACGTGCCTACCTGCTCTGCGAGACTCTGAGTTCCTGGCTTCAGCATACAGCCTGTTAGCCAGGGAGATGATGGGACTTGAAACACAAGATTTCCAGTCAATAAAAAGTACCTTGGAGGCTTTTTATATCCTGGGCCTGTCACTCGGGGTAGGCGTTTTATCTGCTGCCCGCTTGACAGCCCGTCGGGAAGTCAGGCTCTGGTGGAGCCCGAAACTGCTGTACGGGGCTGGCTGCTGTTGTGGAAACTTTTGGAGCCGGCTAGCCTCTGACAGGAGGAAGCAACCTGGGGACCCCTCGGGCCCTGGGTCTACCTCCAGCCCTGCACCTGCATGTGCCATCCTTGTTTGGGCATCCTTGGCAAAATGCCGCAAGACTTCATTCTCTCGTAGTCCCGTGGGCTGGAGATCTGGGGTCTTGGGGTATGTGGTCATCCTCTGTGGCTGTCTGCGTCCTCATCTCTGTATGCGTGCATGTGGGGGCGCGTACGCATATTCGGGTATGCATGCACATGTGTGTGAAGGCCACAAGGACGCCCTTAGGTGTTTTGTCTCAGCTGCCATCCACCTTGAGGCAGGGTCTGCCATTGGCCTACGTCTCTCTAATTAGGCAAAACTGCCTGGCCAGCGAGCTCCCGGGATTTGCCAGTCTCTGCCTCCCCAGTGTTGGAATTATAGACACATATTACCATCCCTGGCTTTTTTTTAACATGAGTTCTGAGGATCAAACTCAGGTCCTCCTGCTTGCGAGGTAAGCACTTTATGGAGTGATCTGATCTGTCTTCCCAGCTCTGGTCTCCCCTTCTTTGTAAGGCCTTCCTGTGACCATAGCCTTCGAGCACAATCCCCTCCTGAGATCCTGGGGTCAGGGCTTCAACATGTGGGTTTGGAGAGGGACCTCAATCCAGCCTAGAGGCCCTCGTTCTTCCCATAGTTGCCCCAATGGCTTGCAGAGCGACTCAGGGCCGCTCTCTCCCCATCTCAAAGTCTCTAGGACCTTCAAGGTCTATATGGGGACAGTCTGGAATCTTCCAGGTCATCTCTGAACACACTGTGAGGTGCCGAGCCCATGGGGGCTGTTGGGAAGAAGAAGCAGAGTCACCAGTGGGCTGAAACAGTGGTTTGGACTCCAGCCCTGCTGCTGACGTGGCTGCGTGGTCGGTTGAAGGCTCTGCTGAATGCCCCTGGCTCGGCGTTCTTACCTGACAGATGGGAGAATTGTATTTCCCGGGCCCAGGCCGGCATAGGGATGAATGGCTGGACAGGTATTTCCCATGCCCAGGCCCACAGTGGCATGAATGTCTGGACAAGTGTAGGCCCTTGGTGAGCACAGTGCAGGCTGAGGTGAAACTGGAGGAGGAGTTAGCCCTGAGAAGGAGGGGTGCCGGCTGTAGGGAGCCTTGAACCCTTGGGAACAATCTGTGTTTACTTCTATGAACAGCAAGGGTTTTCATGGGGTTTGGCCAGCAGGGAATCCTGAGAGGTCACACCTGCCACAATGATGCTGGTGGTGGTGTGACCAGGACAGTGGGAAGAGTCCTTGCAATGGTCCAATAGAGATGATGAGTTGGGGGACATGTGGCAGGGAAGAGACCCACTCAGGTTTCCCTAGCAGCCTGAAAATGAGGAGGGTGGGTCACAAGGGCTATAATGTTTAGGGCAGAAAGTGGGTGTTCAAACTGGGAGTGTGGTGTAGGCCTGTCCTGTCACCCGAGCACTCAAAGGCTGGGGCAGGAGGAACTCAAGTCCAACAAAGTGAGACCCCATTTCAAAGTAAAAACTAATAAGAGGGCTGGGGCATTGGCCAGTGGTAGAGCAACTACCTAGAATCCCCCAGTGAGGGGCTGGGGACGTGGCTCAGTGGTAGAGCACCTGCCTAGAATTCCCCAGTGAGGGGCTGGGGGTGTGGCTTAGTGGTAGAGCTCCTGCCTAGAATCCCCCAGTGAGGGGCTGGGGGCGTGGCTCAGTGGTAGAGCTCCTGCCTAGAATCCCCCAGTGAGGGGCTGGGGTTGTGGCTCAGTGGTAGAGCTCCTGTCTAGAATCCCCCAGTGAGGGGCTGGGGTTGTGGCTCAGTGGTAGAGCACCTGCCTAGAATCCCCCAGTGAGGGGCTGGGGTGTGGCTCAGTGGTAGAGCTCCTGCCTAGAATCCCCCAGTGAGGGGCTGGGGTGTGGCTCAGTGGTAGAGCTCCTGCCTAGAATCCCCCAGTGAGGGGCTGGGGGTGTGCCTCAGTGGTAGAGCTCCTGCCTGGAATCCCCAGTGAGGGGCTGGGGGTGTGGCTCAGTGGTAGAGCACCTGCCTAGAATCCCCAGTGAGGGGCTGGGGGTGTGGCTCAGTGGTAGAGCTCCTGCCTGGAATCCCCCAGTGAGGGGCTGGGGGTATGGCTCAGTGGTAGAGCTCCTGCCTGGAATCCCCCAGTGAGGGGCTGGGGGTGTGGCTCAGTGGTAGAGCTCCTGCCTAGAATCCCCCAGTGAGGGGCTGGGGGTGTGGCTCAGTGGTAGAGCTCCTGCCTAGAATTCCCAGTGAGGGGCTGGGGTGTGGCTCAGTGGTAGAGCTCCTGTGTAGAATCCCCCAGTGAGGGGCTGGGGGCATGGCTCAGTGGTAGAGCTCCTGCCTAGAATCCCCAGTGAGGGGCTGGGGGTGAGGCTCAGTGGTAGAGCTCCTGCCTGGAATCCCTCAGTGAGGGGCTGGGGGTGTGGCTCAGTGGTAGAGCTCCTGCCTGGAATCCCCAGTGAGGGGCTGGGGGTATGGCTCAGTGGTAGAGCACCTGCCTAGAATCCCCAGTGAGGGGCTGGGGGTGTGGCTCAGTGGTAGAGCTCCTGCCTGGAATCCCCCAGTGAGGGGCTGGGGGTATGGCTCAGTGGTAGAGCTCCTGCCTGGAATCCCCCAGTGAGGGGCTGGGGGTGTGGCTCAGTGGTAGAGCTCCTGCCTGGAATCCCCCAGTGAGGGGCTGGGGGTGTGCCTCAGTGGTAGAGCTCCTGCCTGGAATCCCCAGTGAGGGGCTGGGGGTGTGGCTCAGTGGTAGAGCACCTGCCTAGAATCCCCAGTGAGGGGCTGGGGGTGTGGCTCAGTGGTAGAGCTCCTGCCTGGAATCCCCCAGTGAGGGGCTGGGGGTATGGCTCAGTGGTAGAGCTCCTGCCTGGAATCCCCCAGTGAGGGGCTGGGGGTGTGGCTCAGTGGTAGAGCTCCTGCCTGGAATCCCCCAGTGAGGGGCTGGGGGTGTGCCTCAGTGGTAGAGCTCCTGCCTGGAATCCCCCAGTGAGGGGTTGGGGGTGTGGCTCAGTGGTAGAGCTCCTGCCTAGAATCCCCAGTGAGGGGCTGGGGTGTGGCTCAGTGGTAGAGCTCCTGCCTGGAATCCCCCAGTGAGGGGCTGGGGGTGTGGCTCAGTGGTAGAGCTCCTGCCTGGAATCCCCCAGTGAGGGGTTGGGGGTGTGGCTCAGTGGTAGGTCTCCTGCCTAGAATCCCCAGTGAGGGGCTGGGGTGTGGCTCAGTGGTAGAGTACCTGTCTAGAATCCCCCAGTGACGGTCTGAGGTTCTGGTTCTGAGTTAAGGTGCCCTGTGTTCCACACTCAGCACTTGAAATAGATGGGGCTGGGGTGCCAGAGGCCGGAGGTTTCCATGGTGAGCAAGCAGTAGTGAGCTCCTTGGTGTGGAGGAAGTCAAGCACATCCGGGTGTCCACTGGGAAGGAGGCTGCAGTGGGAAGAAAAGAGAAGCTAGCCGCGGTGGAGGAGGGGCATGACTTTTCCAGAGGTGATTGTGGGATAGGGAATCTGGAGGGAAGCTGTGGAAAGACGATTATTTGGGGCCTAGAGATGGAGCCTCCCATAATGACCACCCCACCTCCTGTCCTAACTAGTGCCTCAAGGGCCAGGCTGACTGCCGACCAGCTGCTCAACCCGGACAGAGAAGTTCTGAGCCCCAAGACTCCAGAAGGAGATCACTGCTTCCCCAAAAGCTCCCCAGCACTGAGCCCTGCTACGGAGACACAAATAGGGGATCCAACAGCGTAGCACCAAGCCCGGGCTGGAGCCATGGTGCTGTGGGTGGGGCAGGCCACCAGCATGCAAAGGCCTGGAGGAGGCTGCTGAGACATCTTTGCGGTGTCATGGTGACAGGGGCTGGGGGCTGGTGAGTCAGGCCTTAGAGAAGACAGGGTGGGGGGGGGGCCCTGTCAGGGGGTGGGAACTGTTTTGAAAGTAAAGATGTCTCAGGATGTAGGTTTCAGATACTGTCAGCCACACTGTAAGGAACGCTTGATGGGAGCAGTGGGAATAGAGATCCAGAATGTTCCATGGCCTGGCGGGAGGCAGGTCTGGGTGGCTGATATCCCAAGCACAGTGCTCAGCCCTACTTCTCTTGTCCTTGGAGGTTCTGCGTGACCTGTTTCAGGCATGGCTGGGTCTATGCGCCCTCAATCTTGAGGTCAGAGATACCCACAGAGGACAGATGCTCTGTGTGTATACAGTCCCCTGGGAAGGGGGACTGTTTTGGAAATATATCCTAAGCTGGGAAGTATAGGGTGTATGCAGGGACCGTGCTCGGTGAACTTGAGCTTCCTAATGTCAAATGGGTTCTAGCCATCTGAAGGGAAACAGATTGAGGTCTTTTCCACAGGCCAGGGGATGCACAGATCTATAGATAGAGGAGGGGGCACATGTGGGGCAAAGGGCACCCACCTCGGGGCTCACTCATTGTCAAGGCTGAAGCAGGAGCTCTGAAGGAGGTGAGAGAAGGCCTTGGAGCAGGAGGGAGAACGGAAGGGGCGGTTGGGGAAAGCACTCTGCTAGTCTGAGAGGTGTGCTCTAAGTGGGAGTCCCTGGGTGGTGCTTGAGAGAGTAGGAGGCAAGACTGGAGGGGCTCCCCAAGATTAGGTGGGAAGTAGCCTGAAACCATATTTGTGTAAGTAATAAAAATTCTCCCCAAAGCTGGGCGTGGTGGTGCACGCCTTTAATCCCAGCACTTGGGAGGCAGAGGTAGGAGGATCGCCATGAGTTCGAGGCCACCCTGAGACTACATAGTGAATTTCAGGTCAGCCTGACCTAGAGTGAGACCCTACCTCGAAAAAAAAAAAAATTCTCCCCAACAGACAATGCCCAAACCAGATGCTGCCTCCTCCAGGATGCCACCCAGGTTGCCTGGCACAGAATTCCGCCTCCCTCTCAGTAGCCCCCGCGGGCTGTAGGAAATCCTGTTCTCCATGCTAGGTGATCTCGAGCCAAGAGCTTGACATCTCCAAGCCTCAGCTCCCTCTTTAGAAAGTGGGGCTGGCAACGCTGAGCTTCAGAACTGCTGCGGCAAGGGGACGGGATTGCCACAGGCTTAGCGCATTACACGTGTCCATGTCCCACCACCAGCGCCTCGCCGTGGGATGTTCCTTTAGAAGCAGTCTTCATGGAGGTGAAGATCAAGGTAAAATGAGGTCACTGGAGTGACCTTAATCCAGTGTGGCAATTCTTCTGAAGGAGAGAGTTGAGCACAGAAGACATGCAAAGAGAGAAACGCCGTGTGACAGGAGTGTGGCAGGAAGCAGAAGGTGGGGAGGCAGGCAGGCGGCGTGGCCCCACCACACCTTGACGGTGATGCCATCCGGCAGAGCTGAGTGGCTGTCTCCTCACGGTGTCCTATTCACCACGGCAATTCCAGCATGCCAGTGTAGGCCCACACGCGACTTAGTGGAACCTGCCGGGAGGGCGCAGGCTCCCGGCGGGTGTCAGCCCCGCACCTCGGCCAGCAGTCTCCTGGAGCCGTGCCCTGGAGCACAGGGATCGCCCTGGGGTCCAGACGCTACACGCGGGTAAAAATGGAAAATGGTGCAGTGGAATTGGCGTCACTGGGCAGGAGTGCTCATGCACACATGTGCACATAGGTACCCAGCGCACACAGATGTCCACATACATGTTTATACATCCTACATAGGCACATGCACTCACATACGCGCATAAAGGACCCATATACACACATGTGTACTCACATGCATGTACATGTGCACATGCCCACACATACACATGTAGCACCTAGCACATGTTCACACATACACACACACATACATACTGACATCGCACATATGACATCCAGTACATGCACACATACACACACATGAACACATGATGCATGTACACACATGCACACATGTACATATGTAAGCATGTGCATGCATGCACGTGTATGTGAATGTCCCCTACAGCTGAATGCCTCAACATGTGCACATGTGTATACATAAAGAGTGCACATTTATATGCATACATGTAGGCAGACACACATTAGCACACATGTGCTTGGAGTACACCAACATAGAGACCTGGGCTGTTCTCAGGCCCCACCTCACCTGCTCACTCTGGAGCAGGGACATTTTTTTTTCAAATTTTTATTAACAACTTCCATGATTATAAAAAATATCCCATGGTAATACCCTCCCCCCCCCACTGTCCCCTTTGAAACTCCATTCTCCATCATATCCCCTCCCCATCTCAATCAGTCTCTTTTTTTATTTTGATGTCATGATCTTTTCCTCCTCTTATGATGGTCTTGTGTAGGTAGTGTCAGGCACTGTGAGGTCATGGATATCCAGGCCATTTTGTGTCTGGAGGAGCACGTTGTAAGGAGTCCTACCCTTCCTTTGGCTCTTACATTCTTTCCGCCACCTCTTCCACAATGGACCCTGAGCCTTGGAAGGTGTGATAGAGATATTGCAGTACTGAGCACTCGGTCACTTCTTTCTAGCACCATGATGCCTTCTGAGTTATCCCAAGGTCACTTCCATCTGAAAAGAGTAGATTCTCTACCAAAAGTGAGAGTATCATTAATATATGAATATGAACATTAAGAGAAGTGCTTATTGGGCAGTTTAATAAGTATACTATATACATTTATGCAGACAGCAGCAGATGTTACACCCCTAGGGCTCATGACTACCCCTGTTTTAAGTTTTCAGTATCAGGGATGTATTCCCTCCCATGGAGCGGGCCTCCAGTCCAATTGGAGGGCAGTTGGTTTCCACCATGACAGACGGGCCACTATTGCACCCATTGGCTCATTTGGCCTGGCTGGCTAAATATGAGGCTTGCAGTGTCCACTGTTGAGTATCTTCACTGGTGATTGCTCTCTCTCTCCCATTGAACTGTATGCAGAATGGCTTTTTCCAGCTTTCTGTCAGCTGGTCTACATGGAGGAGGTTATCAGCTCAGTTCCAGCAGGATTTCTCAGTGGCCTTGCAGCCCAAGTATGTGGAGTCTTCAGCAGTAGGTTCTTACCATCTATTCCTGGTGGGAAACCAAGGGCCTTGGCAATGACCTATAATGTTTTGGGGGCATCAGAGACCTCCCTGGCCAACAACTCACTGGAAGGTATCCCATCCAGCAGGGACATTTTTGCCCAGTGCTTGGCTGAGGGAAGGCGAACTTGGTGTGTCATGTCACTCTCAGCTCTGGGACAGGCCAGAGGCTGGGTTGGGGAACCACGGCCAGTGGTCCCCTTCACAGAACTGTTGGCTGAGAGAACACATCCCACACAGGACACAGCTGTACCTCTACCCCAAAGGGCCTACTGTGAGTACCTGCTGTATGAGTGCCCACTACGTGCAGCTACTGTGAGCATGTTGTAGTCGGTTCCAAGTTGCTGAGATGAACATCCAGAAACCAGACACAGTTTGTGGGAGTAAGGGGTTTATTTCAAGCTCACAGATCTGGAGGAAGTTTCATTAATGGCAAAAGAATCTGTCTCCCATTCACAGATCCAAGCAGAGAGAAATGATCAAAACAGCCAGAAAATACCAAAAGCAGCAAGCACTAACCAGCAGCAGACAGGGTCTCCAGAGCTCAGACTGCTCTCCATACCTTTGGGTTGGAATTCAGATCTGCCCTCAGTGACCCAGCCCCTCTAGCAGGCTGCTGGACACTTAAGTAGGAAATTAACCTTAATAAAAACTACCTGAGGCTTAAGGGGACCATACATTCAAAGCACCACAGAGCACCCACTGTGTGCCCAGATGACAGTGGTGGTCTGACCTGCCTGACCCTGGGGGACTCACAGTGAGGTAGAGAAAGGATACATCCATCTGCCAACACCAGAAGACAGGAAGGGCAATTTGCTGGTGGCTGCTGACAGCCCCGCCACCTCTGAGCCTCTGGAAGACCCTGAGGACCCATGGGACCCCATCAGAGAGCCCTGAGCTCTCCTTCTCTGCTCCTACACTCCGATCTCCATGGGAAACACCCTGCTGCTGGCTTTAAGAAATAAAACACTCTGAGCCCAGTCTACTTAATAGCTAGAAAATGTCATTTTTGTTATTTTCTTCATTAAGTCCCATTTGAGTCAGAATCTGACAGAATGAATGGCTGAGATCAGGGGACAGTCCTGGGCTCCGGGTCATTTGCCTTCGTTGCAGGAGGACGCTCATCCAGTGGGCCAGCCCACCCCTGTGGAGCCAGAGCAAGGAGGCCCTGGGCACAGGACCCCAACACCTCCACCCATTATCCTTCCTTCTTTCTTTTCCTCCCACCTGCACACAGTCAGGAAGCCTCACTGCACTAGACAGTGAGCCCAGCTCTCCCACAGTCCCCACCGGGCAGGGTGTCGCTATCTGCGAACCCTGTGGGGAGTGTCGGTGGACAGACAGGCAGAGGCAGGACAAAAGCATGGAAAGCCCACAGCCCACTGAGACCCCGTGGGATCTCAGTGCTGTCTTAGAAGGACTACAGCCTTCTCTTTGTTACAAACATTGAAAGAATTCAAAACAGAGCCAGGCCAGGTGGCACAGGCCTGTCAGACCAGTTACTCAGGAGGCTGAGGTACCAGGAAAGAGAGTGCAAGGCCACCTACAGAGTGAATCGATGTTAGAGCACTTGACTAGACTTCCCCAGTGAGGGGCTGGCGGTGTGGCTCAGAGGTAGGCACGAGGCCTTCAGTCTAGTTCTAGTAACACGCACACAACTTCAAAGAATCTGGGCTCTGTGCATAAACTTTTGGAGCAGCCACAGTGCATGAATGATGTGAGCTCCTGTGAGTTTCTCAGCCCCCCCTGGGGGCCTCAGAGTCCTTACTGTGAGTGGGGCCAGCCACAGTCCCAGCTCTATGGCATAGACAAATGGATGCATGTGCGGTGTCTAATGAACGTGCACTTAGTTCGTCTTGTTCCTTGACCCCTGAGGTGGGGGACTGCTGCTGGATATATCGCTGCTACCCCAGAGGTGCTAAGTAAGGGCAGGCCGGAGTTCGCACTGTGTTCAAGTGCGAAGATCCTAAAGAGCCCGGGCAACCTTGAAGAGCGGAGCTGGAGGACAAACGCTTCTCCATACTGGAACTTGGCACGGGCACGGAGTCAGCGCGGCCCTGCCGTAAGGACAAACTCACATCACTGGAGAGAATGAGGTGTCCAGAAGGGAACTCTCGGTCAGCTGATCTCCAGTAATGATGCCAAGACAATTCAGCCAGGGGGAAAATAAGATTTTTTTTTTTTTTAAACTGCCAGGCTTGGTAGCACATACCTTTAATTCCAGCACTCAAGGGACTGAGGTAGGAGGATCATCGTGAGTTAGAGGCCACCCTGGGTCACAGAGAGAGTTCCAAGTCAACTTAAGCTAGAGGGAGACTCTCCCTCAGAAAAAATACAAAACACACAAAAAAGAATATTTTTTTTGGTTTTGTTTTTCTTTTTTGGTTTTTCAAGGTAGGGTCTCACTCTGGTCCAGGCTGATCTGGAATTCACTATGGAGACTCAGGGTGGCCTTGAACTCACAGTGATCCTCCTACCTCTGCCTCCTGAGTGCTGGGATTAAAGGCGTGCGCCAGCACGCCTGGCTAAGAATATTTTTTTAAACATACAGAACTGAGATAACTGGACAGCCATATGCAAAAGGACTAGGTAAGAACCCTACCTCATACCATACACAGAAATTAGCTAAAAATGAGCAAAAGCTTAAATGTGCAAGCCAAAACTAAAAGAATTCTTAGAAGGGCTGGAGAGATGGCTTGCAGCTTAAGACACTTGCCTGTAATGCCAAAGGACCCAGGTTCGATTCTCCAGTACCCATATAAGCCAGATGCACAAGGTGCCACATGCTTCTGGAGTTTGGTTACAGGGACTGAAGGGCCTGGCACACCCATTCTTTCTCTCTATCTGCTTCTTTCTCTCTTAAATAGCTAAAGTAAATAAATATCTTTAAAAAAATTCTTAGAAGATGGCTCAGTGGTTTAAGTCACTTGCTGGCAAAGCCTCTTGACCTGGGTTCAATTCCCTAGCACCTCTGTAAAGCCAGATACAAAAAGTGGCACCAGTGTCTGGTGTTCGTAGCAGCAGCAAGAGATCTTGATGCATGTGCACACACACACACGTGTGCAAATAAATAAATAAATAATAATCTTAGAAGAAAATATAACAGTCAATCTTCCCCTTAGGCAGGGGATGCTCAAAGGTGTCACTGAGAACTCAAAATTAAAAGTTGTGCTGCAAACAGTATTAATAAGAAAGTGGAAAAAAAAACACTCACTGCAAGAGATAAAATATTTGCAAGTTACATAGCTAATGAGAGACTTGTGTTTAGAATATATAAAGAATTCTGACAACTCAATAATAAAAAGAGAAATATCCAGATTTTTTTAAAAAATGGGCAAATATGAATATTCATTTATACAAAGAAGATATGCAAATGACCCATAAACACATAGAGAGATTCTTGACATCACTAGCCATCAGGGAAATGCAAATCAAAGACATAACGTGATGCCACCTGACACTCGCTAAAATGGCCATCATTGAAAGAAATAGGTAAGGCCAGGCTTGGTGGCACACGCCTTTAATCCCGGCACTTGGGAGGCGGAGGTAAGAGAATCATTGTGAGTTGGAGGCCAGCTTGAGACTTTATAGTGAATTCCAGGTCAGCCTGGGCTAGTTGAGACCCTACCTCAAAAAAACAAAACAAAACAAAACAAAACAAAACAAAACAAAACAAAACAGGGCTGGAGAGATGGCTTAGTGGTTAAGCGCTTGCTTGTGAGGCCTGAGGACCCGGGTTCAAGGCTCGATTCCCCAGGACCCACGTTAGCCAGATGCACAAGGGGGCACACATGTCTGGAGTTCGATTGCAGTGGCTGGAAGCCCTGGTGCACCCATTCTCTCTCTCTCTCTGCCTCTTTCTCTGTCTGTCGCTCTCAAATAAATGAATAAAAATAAACAAAAAATTTAAAAAAACCAAAAACAACAAAAAGAAGAAAGAATGAAAGAAACAGCTAAATGTTTATGGGAGTGTGGCAGGTGGAAAACGCCAGACCCTCTCTGGAAAACAATTTGTGGGGTTGTTAAAAGACTGAATATAGGGTTCCCTGTGACTCAATGCTAAAGCTGGGTATATACCCAAGAAAATGAGAGTCTGTGTGCACAGAAAACTGCACAAGAATGGCCCTCTCTGTAGTACGGTAGAAGGCACCTTGATGTCTGTGGAAAAATGAACAATACAGTGTGGCATGTCCATACAGTGGAATGTTGTTTGACAACGAAAAGGAGTGGGCTGAGAAGCGGTAACAGAAAACAAAAGGTTTTCATTTTCATTTTGCATGCAAATTTCTTATGATAAGGCGTGTCTGCGCATTGCGCAAACACGGAAAGCTCACGCATAGGTGTTTAGTAAAAAGTCAGTCTCATTGTCTGGGATGATGGGAAGGTTCAGTATTCTCACTCAGGTGGTGACTACAACTAACGTATGCATTTGTTAAAACTCCAAGCGCTCTGCTGACAGCTGTACTGCAAACTGCAGAGAACTTAAGGACTCTGCATTTCACCGTCTATAAATAAATATGCAGAACATTTTTAAAAAGTGAATCCCTTCCACCGTCTCACTCAGCACCTGCTCACCATTTCCTACAGGGGGTGTCGGCTGAAAGAATAGTATGCATATGGAGCAAATAAAATGTTATATTTTGCTGTTCCTTTTTATTAACCAGCACACAAAAGAGTACCGGATATCCTGGTGTGCCCCTTGTATTTTTCCCCTCTGAAGAAAATCTTAGTACCAAGCCCGGTGCCATAGGCTTGTCATCCCAGCTACTTAGGAGGCGGAGGCAGGAGAGTTGAGAGTTCAAGGCCAGCCTGGGCTAAAGAGTGAATCACTGGCAGAGCACCTGCCTAGAATCCACCACGGAGGGGCTGAGGGCGTGGCTCGGTGGTAGAGCGCTTCCTAGCACCCCCCAGGGAGGAGACAGGGGCGTGGCTCAGCGGCAGGGCACTTCCTAGAATCCTCCAGTGAGGAGCTGCAGGGTGGGAGAATGAAGGGATAAGAAGAGAAAGAAAATAAGAGGAAGGGCTGGAGAGATGGCTTAGCGGTTAAGCGCTTGCCTGTGAAGCCTAAGGACCCCGGTTCGAGGCTCGATTCCCCAGGACCCACGTTAGCCAGATGCTCAAGGGGCGCACGCATCTGGAGTTCGTTTGCAGTGGCTGGAGGCCCTGGCGCGCCCATTCTCTCTCTCTCTCTCTCTGCCTCTTTCTCTCTCTCTGTCTGTAGCTCTCAAATAAAAAAAAAAATTAAAAAAAAAAAAGAAAATAAGAGGAAACATAGGACCCATTCTCAGGCTAGCCCTGGTGTCTGCAGGGTACCTGAGGCCTCGGAGCCCTCTCCACCACGGGCGCCTCCAACCTGCTGCTGTCACACGGAGCGCTTCAGCACCAGTGTGTCTCTCTCACATTCATGACAAGAACCTGGACGGCACATCCCAGGAAGCAAATGCTCGCCAAACAAAGGGTGTGCAGATCTGGAATTTCACACTGTCTCAGCGGTTCTCAGAGCACTGAACTTTCTGGCCTCTGCCCATGTCAGAAGTGAAGTCACCTCTGGCTTTAATTCTCTTCCCTGCCTCAGGAGTGAGCTCTTTCCTCATTCACTTCAGTGCCCTTCATGGCTCCTGTCCTGTTTGCCATTTCTGCCCACATTTCCCCCTTTGCTATTCTCCTTATTGATTTGTACGAGCTCTTTATATATGGAAAAGTTGGCTCTATGCTGGTGATATAAAAGTGGCAGTATTGCCGGCCGTGGTGGCGCACACCTTTAATCCCAGCACTTGGGAGGCAGAGGTGGGAGGATCGCCGTGAGTTTGAGGCCACCCTGTTAATTCCAGGTCAGCCTGGGCCAGAGTGAGACCCTACCTCGAAAAACCAAAAAAAAAAAAAAAAAAAAAAAAGTGGCAGTATTTATTTTTTAAATGAATTTATTTGGTGTGTATATGTGATGTGATATGTGTGTGTGTGTGTGTGTGTGTGTGTGGTCATGCACATACCATGGCACACTTGGAGGTCAGAGAACAATTTTGGGGGTCTGTCCTTGGTTAAGGCAGGGTCTCTCGCTGTTGTTCACTGCTGTTTGGAGGTTCCATGAGAGTCTCCCACCTCTGCTGCCTTTCTGACTGTAGGTGCAGTGGGATTTCAGAAGCTCACCCCAGCTGCTGTTTCCTCCTCCTCCTTCTCTTCCTCTTCTCCTTCTTCTTCCTCCTCTCCTCCTTCTTCCTCCTCCTTCTCCTTCTTTTGGTTTTTCGAGGCAGGGTCTCACTCTGGCCCAGGCTGACCTGGAATTCACTATGGAGTCTCAGGGTAGCCTCGAACTCACAGCGATCCTCCTACCTCTGCTGGGATTAAAGGCGTGCGCCACCACACCCGGCTCAGCTTCTGTACTCAGAGTTAAGGGACAAGCGTTTTACCCACTGAGCCAACTCCGAGCCTCGGACAGTGTTTCCTCCACGGCTTTAGGTTTCGTGGATTCACAGCTGTCACTGTGGAGTT